>JACCPH010000031.1:280706-384739 GCA_014183095.1 Harringtonia aguacate
CCCCCCCCCTTGCTTCACACCCTGTCAGTTGCTATTTCCACTCGTATTGCTTTTTCCTGCACAGCCAGTTGCTTGGTATCTGTCGTGATTGGCATCCCCTGAAACGCCACTGATTGTTTATGATCGCGTGCATGTGGACCCAGTCTTGCCGTTCATGTCAAAGTGAAAATTCTGGTCTAAGAGCGAAAGAGTGGAGCTGCCATGGAGCTGCAATTCGCTTCGATATCCACATAGTGCCCCCCCTCTTTCCTGTCCACGCCGGCACATCAACACGGGAAATATGTGTCAGTGTGTACGAGCTGCTGCTTCCGTGGACTTCCGTGGGGGGTTGCTGCCGCTACGAGTATGATGGAAGGTGAGAGCGAGCTGAAGCGGTTGCACCGGAAGCGTGCAGTGGACACGAGAATGTCAAATTCTCAAATTCTTTTTTTTCTCTCCAACCCCTGCAGTGGTGCCGGCGCCTTCCATGCAAAGGGAGGGGCCTGTCAGGCACCAGCCATACACAGGGAGCAGGCGCAAAAAATTTTTTTTTTCCAATTAACGATGCATCTTGCGTAGCACTACGAGCACGAGGGAGGGTGTGTAGCATCCCTGCAGTAGCAACAGGACAGGCTCGCCCTTCCAGTCATCGTTCACCTTGACCGTCCGCTTATCTCTTCACCTTGGGCAACCACCCTCCATGTCTCAGCCAGATGGCTTGGCGCGTGCCTCGTCAGCTAGCTGCATGCTCTTGCGTGCTAGTGAAGCTGGTCGCCGATCGCTGGGCTGCTGTGCGAGCATTACTCGTACGCACGCAAGCAATCAATTAGCACGAGAACGAGTGTGAACGAGTCACCACGTTTGCCAAGCATCCGGAGGGGTTTCCGGCTGGCCATTGTGTTGCTTATCGCCGTATCGGCGCCAGACCAGTTCGTGAATTACACGGCCCTGGGGGAAGCGGGTCTGGGGGGGCTGACCGAAGAGGCCGGATGTGCATCGATGACACACAAAAAGATTCCACCATGGACAAACCGGCACAGTGCGTCGCGCTTGCCTGCTTCCCTTCGTCCAGGACGCCTGCCCGTAGATAGGCTATTGGCCATGGCGCATGGGATCCCCGTCAAGGCGCAACTGCTGGCGGAGCTGCAGGAAGGCTGCACCATTTTGTACACATGTACCAGCGCGAACCGCAGCGCGAGATTCAGCGCGAACCGCGATGCGACAGACCCCCTCACAAATACACCATGCTCCACGGTATTCAACCACGGCATTCAACCACGGCATTCCTGGCTTTCCTGGATGGCATTTTCTCAGGACCTCCCCCACGACCACCGGCAAAAAGCATGACCCATACCATGCCAAGCACACTGGCACTTGTGGTTTGAGTTCGGGGGGGGGGGGGGGGGGGGGGGAGGAGGGGGGGGAAGGATTTGAGTTTGGAGGGTGGGCGCCCCATCGCGCTCCTGTGCTGGTCCGTTCTTGTTCTGCGATGCCCAGCCAGCAGCTACAGTCAGCAACCGTTACGTGAGCTTTCCCCGCATCGGCGTGGAGCAGCGAACACCCCTCCTGCCCGCCTCAAAGCCAACTGAACGAGCGGCACAAGTTGCAAAACCTTTGACTGAGCAGCACGCCGTCGACGCCAAGGCTCTGGACCGTAGACATCCAGTTGCCACACCCCTTCTCTGCTGTTTGTGCACTGTGTTATGTGTGGACATGATGATGCCGGCTCGTACGGAAGTGGCTGGGCTGCCGCTGTGGCTCAGCCGGCGGACGAGAGTCGGAGCGGGCAGGAACGGATGAGGGGTCGCGGAACCACCGTGGAAGGAGTGGAAACTGCAGCCAGACACCTCCTCCCGGCAGTCCGGACTCGAGAGAGCAAGTTTCGAGGTTGGTCATCGCGACGTCGAAAAAAACAGGAAAATGCAAATACAACGTAAGCTGGCTCGAATCTAGACCCAGAAATCTGTGAGATCCCCAGATGTGTGTCCGTCGTGGAGTGGCCTGGTCCCCTCCTCTCTCCCCAGAGAGGGTGTCGTTAGCGGTGGTGTGACTGGCTGGCGGACCAGCCGCTGAGTGAGCCTTGCGGGCGATGTGGAGGGCTGAGTATGCGTGCAGCGACAGATTTCGCTTGTCTTTGTTTGTGATGAGTGGGATGACGAGTGCGATGAGCAAGCACATTCACCCCTTGCGGCGGAGCAAGGGAAGCACCATTCCCCATAGACCGGCACTGGCTTGGCGTTCGTCTCAATTCCAAAAAAATTCTTGGCCTCGTGATTTCACATGTGCGAGTAAATTGGGAACACAAATTTGGCTGTCGAGAGGTGGTCCGTGCTCAGGAACAGCCAGCAGAAACAATGTACCTTGTATCTTTTCAGGCTAGTACAAACACGGATAAGCGCCGTTCCCATTTTACGATTCGGACATCTGGCAAGCTCGCAAAGGATTCACATCGCGACTTCTTGTAACCTGACCTTTGCAGCTCCCATCAGAAAACAGCAACGCTGTTTGTCATTCCACTCCTTTACGTCTTTTGCATAATTCGCGCATTTGATACGCCTGTGCTTTCACGCCGCGTCTAGTTTTTTTTCGACTTTGAAACGAGCCTTTTTGTGCCGAGCCACCACGCAGCAAACCGCGTCGCGTTTTCGAATCCACCCCCTTTACTCGCATCACCATGACCCGCGCATCGCAGACCATTTCCGTGGCCCTTCTGGCCACCTCGGTACGCTTAGTCACAGCTGGCGACTTCACATGACGAAACTTCTTGCTGACCTCTTCTTAGCTGTACCTGTCGCTGTACCTCGAGCTCATCCCTCTGCCGCCCGTCGTCCAGGAGCAGATCGTGCCGGTGGTGAGCTTCTTCCTGCGCTTCCCGCTATTTCCATGACAGCTTTACCCCCCTGTCTAGGCGCTGACAAAATATGCAATAGCTTCCCTTTTGGTTCCTCGTGACGCTCGGCGCTTTCCTGCTCGCGCGCCTCGGCTGGGGCATCTTCACGTTTGCGGACTGCCCGGAGGCGCACAAAGAGCTGCTGGTCGAGATCGAAGAGGCCAAGGTCGACCTGCGCAAGCTCGGCGTGACGGTGGACTAAAGCGATCAACCCCCCCTCGACAGAGAGTGACATGGCATAGGAACGAGAGGGCGAGACGTTCATGACGTCGGCGGATAGGAATAATGCTGGGAAAAAACTAAGAAAAATACAAATTTATACACATCAAATGGGCCCCACGCTGCCTTCAAGGCTATACGGAACGCGTAGATATCGCGGCGCCTTCTAGGACGGACACTGTTGGCTGCTTGGTTGCCTGCTTGTGACATGTTTTTTTTTTATCCCAACCCCGTGAACAACGCAGAGCGTGCCACTTTGCTTCTGGCCGCCTGCCCTATGTAAGATACCCTGTTCAACAGTCCATCCATGCACCAAAACGCCTTTGCTTGCCAAGAGAGAAACAAAAAAAAGAGTAGCGTGCCAGTGCATTACAGCTCATTAAACGTCCTCAACGTCCTGTCATGCGTCCGTCTCGCCGGCCAGCAGGGCCACGACGGTCTGCACGGCGGTTTCCGGGTCTTCGTCTCCCTGCACCAGCTGGTCAAACAGCTTCGGCAGGCTGGCCAGGCGGCCGCGGTCGTCTGCCTTGCGCCCTGCTCTCAAGTTAGCCATCAGATGCATGCTACCATGGCCTGGAGATACAAGGTCCAACTCACACTTTCCCGGGACGCCCACGAGGATGCCCATCTGGCTCTGGGCCTCCCCAGTCCAGTCAAACTCGATCTTCCACTCCACCCGGACGGCGGATGAGGCGTGACCGGTCGCGTCCTCGCTGCCGTCGGCATGCTGCGGGACTTCAATGTCCATCGCCGTGCGGCCCAGGTGTTCACGCAGATCGACATCAGACACAGTCTGGCCGGGGTGCGACGGCTGGGCATCGCTAGTGAGCTCGTCGTCATCGTCGCCGTCGTTTTCGTCCCCCTCGTCCTCGTCAGCGCCAGCGCCAGCACCAGCACCAGCACCACGGTGCCTCTTCCGCTTGTGGCTGCGCTTCCTGCGCGTCCGCAAGCTCTGCAGTGACTCTGCCAGCGCGTCCTTGTCGTCGACCAACCTGGCCAGGGCGCACCAGAATTTGGCACGCCGTACCGCCACGCGCACCCACTCGCCCATGGCCCAAGCCAGGACCGTCACGTTCCGCACGAGGGCGCTGCCCGACTCCTTCTGGCTGCTGACGGCCACGCGGTCCACAAAGGGCTGCAGCTCCGCGGCGGCCGCTGACTCGATGCGTGGCACACCCAGTTCCGTGATACGCAGCGACGTGGTATTGACCGTCATCTCGATGTGGGCAATGAATATGCCTGGAGGATGGGTCGATGTCGCCGTAATCAAGTGCTTTTGCAAAAACGGCGCATCCGGTGTCTCCCGTGGCAGGACGACGATGCTCGATTCGAAGGAGAGAGGCATGAATGCCTGCAGGTACGGAAGCTCTTCGGCGGCGGTCATGGGTATCGGGCGGTGCGAGATCGGGGTTTCGTCTGCCTCCTCAGTCGCTGTCGGTGAGCCAAAAGACAGCAGCCCGGAGAGGTCGGCAGATGGCTTGCCAAACGGCAAAAATGCGATAGGGTTAATGGCAGCCTGGAGCCATGCGGCCGTGGCATCAGGCGTCTCTTTGACAGGTGGCAGTGCACAGCGCCGCAGAAAGCCCAAAACTTCGTTTCGGCGGTGAGACCGAGGCTTGTCAGTCCGCGAGACCACAGCCTCTCTGACCCCGTCGTTGATGGCTGTCGCAAGGGAAAGATCAGCCTCCAGCGTGGCGATTTCCCGGAGCAGCTCGTCCCGCTCCGCTTTCTTCTCCGCGTCTGGTTCTGCAGGTACTATGCCGCGGGCAGCGTATGCATTTGGCGGTTCGGGCTCGTTGCTGTCTGGTTTCTCTTGTGGTGGTGGTGCAGCTTTCGATTTCCCCTTTGCTGGAAGTGGCGGTTTCGACGCAGCCTGTGTCGTGGCAGAGCTCCTGCGCCTCTTGCCGCGCCTTTTGCCCCGTTTTGAACGCTTGGTTGGCGTTCCGTTGTGAATTCCCGGCGGCGGCGCAGTGAGTTCTGGGTCGGGGTGTTCTGGGGTCGGCGGCAGCTCGGGCTCTGCCTGTTCTTCGTTTGCGCGAAAGAGATCAAGGCCTGACATTCGCTTCTCCCGCGCAATGAGCGGCTCCAGGATGTCTTCGCTGCGTTGCGGATCTGGTGGCGGAAGTGGACGGGGCACGGGTTTGACAGGCGTCCGCCTAGGAGGCTCTGCCAGCATGCTGCCGAGATTTCGTGTAGGAGACCGCGTAGGCGACCGCGTGGGAGACTGCGCCAGCGGCCGGGTGGGGGAGCGCATCGGCGAGCGCATCGGCGAGCGCATTGGGGAGCGCGCCAGTGGTCTTGGAGACCGCTCGCTGAGCGTCTGTCTCGAGTTGTTCTTCTCCTTGTCGGCATTCTGGTCCAGCTGTGTGTTCAGCGAAGCTCCCTCGTTGTCACCTGCAGCCGCAGCTGCAACGGGGACCGGCTCGCTGCGGCCATTGCTACCACCGCGTGAGACAGGCCGTCGCCGTTCCAGGATGTCTGGATTGTGTCGTGCCAGGCTGGCCTTGGTTGGTGACGCGAAGGACGGCGGCTTGGATCGCGGCGTAGCCGTCTCTGGCGGGGGGTCAGGCGGGGTGGTCGTGGCTGGATTGATCGCATCGCCATTGTTGGACGTGGAACGGTCTGATAATCTGGGAGACGTCCTCCGCCTCTTCGCCGGCGGTGAGTCCATGGTGGGTGCTGCTGCTGCTGCCGAGGGCGTTTGCCAGATGCCGTTGTTGTGTTGCGATAAAATATCCAGCCGAATAAGGCAAGCAGCACCTGACCTAACCCAGGTACAACAAAGCTTGTCAGTGAACGCGCCGGACGCGTGCCAGTTGGTCACGTGAAAGCGTTCCTTCTGTGGCGTTCGGCGACCGTGGCGCAGCCGGCACCCCAGATGACGTAACAACTTTTTTTTTTTTTTTTCGCCTTGCCTTCTCCACGATATCGGAAGTTGCGCATCCACTACTTTTTACGGATTTGTCACGCTTGAGCGGATACAGTCATTCTCCCCACCCGTCCGAATTCGACATAAAGGGAATGCGCCTGCCATAGCACATCCGGTTTCGCTGCCTCTGCAGCGAACAACAGCTTCACCATGAAGAGCCTCTTTCCACGGCCTCAATTGGCGGCGGGCCGCTTGTCCAGAGCACAGCGAGACCGGTGGCGGCCTCCAACCTCGGCTGCATTTCTCTCCACTTCGCAACCCATGCGCGACGACATCAAACAGGCACATCCTCTCGGTCCATACTACGATCTCATACTCGCGAACCCGCTACCTTATGCCAGTCAGGGCCCTCCATCAACAGAAAAGCCACCCTCGTCCGCCTCTTCTACTGCCACCTCCTCCACTACTTCCTCCACTGCCCGCTCGTCACCCTCACTTTCGTCGCCCTCGCCCTCGTCATCCTCACCCTCGCCCTCCCTCTCGTACATGACAGAGAACTTGACGCTGGAAGAGAGGAAAAGGGAGACGGCGTCGCGCGCCAAGATTGTGTTCGGCTCGCGGCTGGCGGGGCCGGCGGAGCGGGCGGAGCGCCTGGCCGAGATTCGGGACCGGAGCAAGATGATTGCCGGCGTGCTGGTGCCACCGCGGCCAGAGGAGCCCGAGAACTGCTGCATGAGCGGGTGCGTCAACTGCGTGTGGGACCGGTTCCGGGACGAGATGGAGGAGTGGGCGCATGCGACGGCGGAGGCGAGCAAGCGGCTCAAGGCGCAGGAGGGAGGCGTGGCGACCATGGTGGGCGCGGTACCGCCGGGCGCGGCACCGCCGGCAGCATCCGCCACTGCCACCGCCACTTCTACCGCACCACCGCCACCGCAGTCCACCGTCAGCATGAGCATGGACGACGACGGCGGCGGCTCGGAATCCAACTGGAGCCTGGACGATGCCGGCGATGTGCCACACTCGCCCGGGGGCAAGAAGATTTGGAACGAGGACCTATACCAGAGCGTGCCCGTGGGTATCCGGGAGTTTATGAAGCAGGAGAAGAGGCTGAAGCTGAAGCATGAAGAGAACGGCACGGTGGGCGGGTGAGCGTTGCCAGCCGAAAGCCATTGATGCCTTGACGAGTCCAAGATTCCGCATAGAAGAAGCATGGCCCATGTATATGTGTATGTATGCGTGTATTTATATATAATCATAAAGCAAGGTCGTATTCGACCTGTTCTTGAGCGTCTTGAGCGTCTTTGTCTTGTTGTTTCTACGTAGATAAATGCAAACGTACGGCGGGAACGGTCAAAAGCCAGTAGTCCCGCAAAAAAAAAAAAAAAAATTACAGTCCGTTCCAAAGCATCATCATATTACGCCTTAACCAGTGAAATGCCTATTCTCCCTCCCCTTTCCGGTCTAGTGCTGGGAAGCCTCGCCGTTGGCCAGCTGGGCCTTGGCGGCGGCGTCGTGGGCGTCAATGTCGGTGGCCTCCCACGGGTAGCAGATCCAGACGTCGTCGACGGTGCGGGCGGCAATGTACTGGCCATTGTCCATCATATCGGCAGGGAGCGTGCCCTTCTTGGGCTTGTTCTTGTTCTAGAGAGGAGGTGAGGTGAGCGGGAGCCGAGTGGAGGACAAGAAGAGAAGGGAGGGAGAGAACATACGTGGAGGACAAAGATGCTAAACTTTGTCTTCTCGGCGTCCGGCCCCAGCTTCTGGCGGGCCAGCTCGACGTCCTTTTGCAGCTCCTTGACGGCGTACTCGAGCGTGGTGCGGGTGTCGTCGACCTCGTCGACGATCAGGACGCTCTTGCCGACGAGGTTGCTCATCTCGCCGAGGCTGGACAGGTCGAGCCACTGCGTGCGCGTGACCTTTGTGCCGGGGGCCTCCTCGACGCTGCTGGTGGGCAGGCTCTCGTAGAGGGAGAGGCCGATGGCCTGGATGGGGATGTTGGGGGAGCCGGGCTTCTTGAGGAAGGACCGCAGGATGCGCGCAGGCACGTAGCCGCCACCGCCAATGGCGATCATGAGCTGCGGCTGGAAGCGCTCCAGAATGGTCGGAGCTGCCTCCTGGCAGAGCTTGTGGATCTAGAGGGGGGGGAGAGGTCAGTCATGGCCGAATGATGACGACACGAGACGTGACGCAGACTCGATGCCGCTGGAAGAGAACAGCGGCGACGCTCAATAGCACACTCGCATGACGACAACAACAACCACTAGAAAAAAGACACCACGGGGCAGTACGGCGACCGAAAAAGGGCACAGATGGGGTACACGATAAGCAGCAAAACAACCGAGCGGTTGTGGAGATAAGTATTGAATGTGGCGGAGAGTGTGGGACGTTGCACACTGCACAAAGGCTGCACAGCAGTCTGATGCTGCAAAGGAAAGGTACTACCTTGCTGCAGCATGGAAGGGGGACGCCGGAGGCAGACACAGAACACAGCAGCTTGTAGCTAGACGCAGACGTACCTCATTGTAGGTGAGGTAGATCTTCTGTACCATTTTGGCGATTGTGGAGGGGTTCTTTCTAGAAAGGAAAAGTGGTGTAGTAATAGTACAAGAAGTAAGAAACGAAGAAAGGAATGGCGGGGGGGCCGACGGGCGAGACGTCGTTTGTCTCGGGAGAGGAGAGAGGGGGGAGGTGAAGGACGGGGTAGAGTGAGATATCGCGGGATAGAAGGATTTTTTTCTGAAGCTATTCGTGGAGATTTTTCCCGCTATTTATGAAACTATTTTTCAGGGCGTCCTTTTTTTTTTTTGCGGCCGCTGCTGCCCGGTCGGCGCCCCCCACCATGCCAGCTTCTAGTGCGCCTTACTGGCAAAAAAAAAAAAAAAAGATGAAAAAAGGCAGAGTGGGGTAAAGTTGGGATGCAAAAATGCGAAATTCTAGCTATGGCCAAAGCTCACAACACGCGACCCTGCGCGGGCTGCTGGGCTGGCTTGTGACGTCGCAAAATTCCCGTGCGGCATTTTGTAACTCGACTTGCCGCTGCCGCCTGCAGCCTAGGATTTCGCCGCCTCTGCCAAACACCTCGCTTGTCAGATAGGGGAGGGCCGCGCCGTGAGCAGCCCACAGCTCACAGCTTTTCTCCCCTGCGTGCTGCAGAGGTCAGAATAGACTTTGGTGATGTCACCTGGAGTACAGGAACGGCTAAATGCTTGTCTTGCCTGCGTGCGACTTGTTCCGGCGTGCAGCTAAAGCCAATACGACTGACGCATGGTGTCGAATAGTTTGGGTCGGGGTGCTGGCACACAATTACGTAGCAGCAATGCTATCTCGGTCTCTTATCTGTGATTTTGGGGGGGGGGGGAGAGCGGGAGGGAATCGAGAGGGGAAGCCTGCATTGCGTCTCGTGGGATTGGCCGCGATTTCGCGCATGACCGCAAAATGTGCCGCAAATGGGCTGTGCGTCGGGCGTTCACCACACAAGCCAGCTGGCCAGCTGTGAATACTGGAATTCCAATCTGCAAACGCTCGCTATCTGACTGTCTAACATAATGTCTTTCCCAACAACTGGGCTCCGACGGCTCCCAAGCCGACGAGCCCCCCCCCCGATCTGTGTTTATTCATGCAAGAGAAACATCTAAAGGGCCAAGAAATAAACCAAAAAATCTAGTCAGATTTCGACGTGACTGGGACATTTGTCTTTGTTATTTTCTTCCTAGTTTTCCTCCTATTCGTAGCTGCGGCTATGACGGGGACTGCGCCGTGTTTCTTGCGGGACGGACTCCATGGATATCTCAGTGTCGTTGGAGGGGGCGCGCTTGTGCTGCAGCCCCTGGGGGAACCACAGCCAAAAGATGATGGCGACGATGAACATGAGCAGGGCGTCGAACACGTAGAGGGTCCACTCGTGCACCAGCGGGTAGCCGTCGAAGCCCATAGAGAACTCGATGACGCGGAAGATGGACCGGGCCATGATCATGGCGCTCGAGCCGTAGAGCATGTGCATGGTGCGCTCCCAGGCCTTGCTGGTCAGGGCCTCGGGCGTGGGGTTCTTCTTCATGCGGACGTGGAAGATGCCGGCGGTGATGGCAAAGAGGCCAAACATGACGACCTGGATGATCAGACCGCCGACGACAATGTTCTCGCCCGTGGTCATGGAGTTGGTGCCGGTGGCCATGAGGCCGGAGCCGCTTCCCTGGACGATAAAGGACAGGATGTCGCCGGACACAAAGATGCGCGTGAGCCAGCGCACGGGCACGAGGCTGTAGGAGGCGCCGTCGACGCTGAGGATGACGCGCTTGAGGGTCATGTAGATGGTGGCGGCGAAGAGGGCCGGGCCCAGCAGAATAAAGGTGCCCTGGATGGCGTAGGGCATGAGGCTGCCCGTGTCGTTGTAGGCGGCGGCTCTGGAAGAGGCAAAAGTCAGCGAACGGTCGACACGAGGAGGGGTTGGACAGCCGGGGTGTACACATACCGTGCGGCGTAGCCGATGACTTCGACTGTGTGACGAGCACTGTTAGCGGGCAGTCGTTACCGTACAAAATACAAACATCCGACCATACGACCAAATACAAGGAGACAGGGGTCCCTACAGAGATACCCAATGGCCATGGCAAGGCAGAACCGGGCGCCCTTGTAGACCTTCCAGGAATACGCAATGGTGGTGAGGGCGAAGAGGATGACGAAGATGACGGACGCCGCCATCGACGGGACATATTTCCAGATGTAGTAGCCAGAGGCCAGTGGCTCGAGTTTCGGCATGGTGACGGCGGTGATCGATGCGATCGGAGAGACGGGGGAGACCTGAATGCTGCGTTCTCGCTGGCCAAAGCCCTAGACTATGCTCCTGAGTTGATGGATGCAGCGCTGAAGAATGGAGAAACGCGCTTGGAGACCTTAGGACTAGTATTTGTAGGAAGGAGTCTCCGTTATCGAGACACGGTTTTGTTGACACCACCATGAGACATGACTTACAAGTCCGTTATTACATTGAACCGGGGGGGGGGGAGGACAGTTGGGGGGAAGCGTCTGCGCCTTGGCTTTCAATATCCTAAATTTAGCAGCCAATGGCAGGCCGCACAATACGGGGACCCCCGTAAAGTACCCATCCAAGTACGCAACACCTCGTACTCGTATGCGGGCAGCCCAGCCAATGGGACCGACTTTAGTACGATACGCGGGGCGCCCCACTCATGGTGGGCATCAGCCAATGAGGAGTGTGCGAGTCCGTCCTCCGTATTCCTTAAACATGGACGTCATCCTCCACCAACCAGAGCGTGCTGGGAACGAGTATTCATCCCGTCCATCGTGCCCAGCAATCAGTTTTTCACCCCAGGCGTACCTTGCATAATACGCTACTGGCTTACAAGCTTACAATGGGTTCGCAGCCTGGCTCGCCGTCACAGATGCTAAAGGGCCGCATACGACGCTCCCATAACAAGTCCCGCAACGGGTGTCGAGAGGCAGGTTTCAGGGCCTTTGACCGCTGTAGCTCAGGGCACAGTGCTGACGGGACAATAGTGCAAGCAGCGCCATATCAAGTGCGACGAGCGGCGGCCGGCATGCATCAACTGCCTGGTGGCCCGCAACCGCTGCTCGTTTCTCGGGCTGGTGCCGCATGCGCCGGCGGTGCGGCGGCTGTTTGCGTCGGTAACTGCGTCGCCAGCGGCGGCGACGTCCACGTCCACAACGGTGGCCGTGCGGGAAAAACCAGTTGTGGTGGCCACGCCGCCGGCGTCGACGTGCGGGACCGTGACGGAGCCGTGCAGCCCGGCGCCGTCGAGCCCGACCGTCTCGATCTATAGCGACGCCACGTCCGACGCCATGGTGCCGCTGCCAATGCCCGGGGACCCGGCCTTCAACGTGCAGTACATGGAGCTGTTCCGCCACCTGCAGACGGACTGGACGCACAGCATGGGGCTGGCGCGCAGCACGGCGACGGCGCTGCTGAATCTGACGACGGAGTGCGCCGGACGGGCGCCGTATCTGACGTACCAGCTGCTGTCGGTGGCGGCGGCGCATCTGAGCACGGTGCACGCGGACCGGCGGGCGTTCTACGAGCAGATGCTGTCGCAGCTGCAGACGCGGGCGCTGGCGCAGTTCAACATGAAGCAGCGCAACGTGGAGAGCGACACGTACATGGCCATGTTTATGTTTTCGGGGCTGCTGAACCTGACGACCATGTTTGACATTTTGCGGACACGCGACAGCTTCCCGCTCTTTCTGGAGCGCTTCAACTCGTTTGTGACGGTGAGCCGCGGCATGCGCTCCATTACGGCGGATGGCTGGTGGCATCGCATCGAGCCGCTGCTCAAGGACAGGTTCCACATTGACATGAACGGCGTCTTTACGGTCCTGGCCATTGACGGCTCCGCCGGCCGCGTCTACCCGCAGCCGATCAGCGAGTGCGCCAACCTGCTGCGACTACTCGGCGACGGCGACGACACAGACGCCACAGAAGTCACAGACGGCGACCGTGAATCCGCCGCCACCGCCGCCAGCGTGCTGCTGCCGGCCATGCGCCAGACGTGCGCCCACGCCGCCCGCGTCACGCAGAACCTGCTGCACGCCCAGAGCATGTACCCGGCCGGCTACCACCAGACGCTGGACGTGATCATGGCGTGGCCCAACTGCATCCAGGCCGACTTTGTCGAGCTGCTGCGGCGCCGCCAGCCCGAGGCCCTCGTCGTGCTCGCCCACTTTGCCCTCATGGTGCACCGGGCGCGCGACCACTGGGTCGTGGGCAACTCGGCCCAGTCCCTGGTCGCCGACATTGCCCGCTATCTGGGCAGCTACTGGACCGAGTGGCTGGCGTACCCGCTGTCCGAGCTGGGGATCGAGCCAGACAGTGGGTGAGTCGCCGCGGGACCAGCCACACGAGGGCAGGCAGACAGACACAGACTCGGAGGAAAGGAAAGGCCGGTGGCAGTAAGCAACACGCGACGCATCTCGGTGGGCAGACACAGGAGATACGACCCGGCTAGGCAGCCGTTTAAGATGTCCCCAGCTTTTAGTCTGAATATGCATAATACAACGGCTTGGCGTTCCGATTATTGGTCCTGCGTGGGATGGAGGGCCAGAGCCGCAAGAAGCGGACGGGCCGTCTCGAGCTCTCCGCCGTATTGCTGATACCAGGGGAAACAAGATGTCCGTTTGGGGGTCGTCTGGGTGGCGCCTGTGCCTTGGCTGTCCGTTTTCCCCATTTTTAGACGGAGTGGGGCCTCAAGCGCAGCCAATGGCGTGTGTCTGTATACGGCAGCGTATCGTCTCCGCGCTTTCTGCCGCCAATGCGTCTCAGACTACGACTATGTACGACTACAAATATATTGGACCAACAGCCATACCAGAAAAAAAAATGCTGCTGCCTGGAGATCATCGCTACGATACCAGAAAAACGCTGCTGCCTGGAGACATTGCATCGCAGCCATGCAGCGCATCCTGTCGCCGCCCTCTTTGGGCTGCGCGCCAAGCGTCTTTTCTTCCGTGGGTTTACCCGGAGCTGACATCCAGGCTGTGCAGGCAGCCTGGGTGACCAACTTTACCAAGGCAGTGCCCGAATACTTCAATTTCAACCACCCGGCCACGCGCGTGGCCGACGCCACCTTTTGCAACGTTACCGTCACGTACAGCCACCCGGACCACAACGACACCATCCACGTCGAGGCCTGGCTGCCCGACGCGGCCAGCTGGAACGGCCGCCTCGAGGCCATTGGCGGCGGCGGCTGGGTGGCCGGCCGCTTCTTCTTGACGTACTATGGCATGGCGGGCGCGCTGGCCGACGGCTATGCCACTGTGACCACAGACGCGGGGCTGGGCGCCGCCATGGACGCGAGCGAATGGGGCCTGATGGCGAGCGGCGCGCCCAACCTGGCGGCGCTGGGCGACCTGGCGGCGACGTCGCTGGGCGACCTGGGCGTGCTGGGGCGGCAGCTGGTTGGCCTGCAGTACGGGCGGCCGCCGCGCTACGCGTACTGGAGCGGCTGCTCGCAGGGGGGCCGGCAGGGCCTGATGCTGGCCCAGCGCTACCCGGACCTCTTTGACGGCATCGTGGCGTCGGCGCCGGCCATCCACATGGACCAGTTTGTGCCGGCCAGCCTCTGGCCCGCCGTCGTCATGCACGAGGCCCAGGCCTACCCGCACCCCTGCGAGATCGACGCCATCCGCGCCGCCGCCGTCGACGCCTGCGACGCTGCCGACGGCGTCGTCGACGGGCTCATCTCGGACCCGGCTGCCTGCCGCTTCGACGCCTACACCATGGTCGGGAAAGATGTCGACTGTGCCGGTGCGGTGACACACATCAGCCCGGCCGCCGCCCTCGTGGCCAACGCCTCCTGGACGGGTCCCGTCGCCGTCGCCGATGGCGCCTCCCCGCTCTGGCCGGGCCCCGAAATCGGCAGCGACATCGAGGGCGACGTCTACAACGTGGGCGGCATCGCCCAGACCACGTGCGACGCCGACGGCCGCTGTGCGCCCGTGCCGTTTGCGCTGGCCACGCAGTGGATCCAGTACTTTGTCGCCAAGAACGCCAGCTACGACGCCACGGCCATGACGCGTGCCCAGTTCGAGGCCGTCTTGCAGCAGAGCCACCGGGAGTACGCCGCCCTCTTTGGCACCGCCGACCCGGACCTGTCTGCCTTTCAGGCACGCGGCGGCAAGATGCTGGCCTACCACGGGACGGTGAGCTCGTTTTGCTTTCAATTTGATTTTGGCCTTGCACGCTGACCCCCCCCCCTCCAGATCGACGGCATCATCCCCATCAAGGCCACCGAGCGCTACTACGACGCCGTGACGGCCGCGCTGGACGCCGACGTCCACGATTTCTTCCGCCTCTTCCCCGTCCCCGGCATCGCCCACTGCTACGGCGGCAACGGCGGCCTGCCCACCGGCATCTTTGACGCCCTCGTCGCCTGGGTCGAGAACGGCACCGCCCCCGCATCCCTGCCCGTTCACTTTACCGACCCGGCCGGCACCGTCAACCGCCGCATCGTGTGTCCGTACCCATCCCTTGTCCGCTACAACGCCACCTGTGGCGACTCGACCGCCGAGGCCTGCTTCGATTGCCACTGAGCAGGGCCAATAATGTGTACTATTATTACAAATCATGTGTAAACTGTCTGCGTACGTCATAGCGTTTAGCATAGCATACTTTCATAATTTCATCATTTCGTTGCGATAATATTCCACGTCTGAGCACAATTGTGGTGTTAGTCTGGAAATACAGGCATTAGCTTCTTTTTTTGTTTGCACGCCCCTCCATTTCGAGGCTGTCAGACGCCCCCCACTTAGCCGACTGTCTGTGCCTGCGACGCCTCTGAAGTGTCAGAACCTTTTCTTACCCCTGTCCGCATCCCCAGCTCCACCAAGGACGGCGCTATGGATATTCCGCCGCGGTGCGGCATCGACGATCATGTCCACGGACCGCAATCCACTCATCTGTGCCTCTGCAAAGCTTGTATGGGGTATTAGTGGCTGGAAGACGGCACACTCCGTACCCCAGACTACATGTCACAAAAAACCACGACGTGAAACGTAGCGAAATGGACAGACCAAAGCGACAGTTGGATGGTGACATGTGACAAAATACTATGCGTCGGAGAGGCTTTAATTCGCAAAGTGATGTTTGACTATCAACCATCAACACAGGGCTGGTCTAAGCTGGGCAAGAGATTCTCAAAAGCACAAACATTTGTTCCGAAAAAAAAGAAGAAAAAATCTGAGAACGCAAGTGGCATTACGTAGATATAATCATTTACCAATTTCTGTGACGATTGGTTCTTCTTGTTGCAAGCGTTAGGAATATACCAATTACACTGCAATCGGCAATTGGTGCTACGCGACTGCATAACCAACTGCATCACAGGGATATCGAATCGTCTTGGACATTCACACCAACAAACCCTTTATTATGTCAGTTCGTACTGTATTCTATACCGAATTTCTGTGATGCGTTTAGCATGGAGTATACATACAGCGTTCACCCGTTGTTCGAAATTGTTCGCTCTCTCTCATCCATTTACTTTCGCTCTGCACCTGCCCAACTTTCATACTCTGCACATCTTTGACCACTCACCAGATATTATCTTGCTACTCCTCTGCCACTTTCGACCAGTCACCAGATATCCTCTCAACACTCCTCTGGCACGTTCAACCACTTACAAGATATTCTCTCACGACACTTCCTTCCAGGCCACTCTTTTGGACGCTATACTTGTCACTCTTCCCACCACAACAGCTCCTTCTGCATCAAACCTGACCGGAAAAAGAACATCTTTCTTGCATATACGCTGCCCCATTCTCACTCGCCAGCCCCTCCACAAACACCATGCTCACAATTATCGGCCCCAACGGCGTCGAGTTGCAGCCCAACACTCCCGACTACACTGTGGGAATCGTTTTTTTCGACCTTTTGTTTGTAGTGTTGAACTGCACTTTCGCCTTCCTCCTGGCCAAGGTCATTGTCCCGGTGCGGCTCCTGCCCCTGATCGGCCGCCAGGGCCCCCGCAGCCAGAGCACCCTCGACAATGCCTGGTACCGCTCCAACAACGATCTGTATCGCCACTACAATCAACGATACGGCTACGGCAAGAGCGTGATGGATCCCACGCCACGCCAGGTCCGTGCTCGCTGGCTCTGGGTGCTGGTGTGCGCGTTCGCGTGGCCGGTGCTCGTCCTCTGGACCTGCCTGTGGCTCACCCGCGTCTACTACACGTACCGCGTCGAGTTTAACGACCTGTGCCAGTGCCGTCTGCGAGCGAGAGCGGCCGTCGGCGAGGACCACCGCCAGCACTTTCTGTCCTACCAGAGGATGGAGCGCTTTGCCGAGAGAACGACCCCCCTCGGCGGCTTCTTCCTCCGAAAAAAGGACGACTTTCACCGCCGTGTGTTTCAAGCCCTGAACAACCAGCGCATGATCCATGCATCGCGGTGGATAGACGACGCCACGTCGGTTCCGCCGCCGTACTCTGCCAACCTGCCGATGCCGCCACCATACCAGGAGCCCATTAACAACGACACCAACAACAACAACAACGACGACGACATTGAGCTTCAGATCATGCAGCCCCAGGAGCCGGAGATTCCATCTCCGCCTCCGCCTCCGCGCTCGCCGCCTCCACCCTACATGATGATGCCTGCGACACAGCATGCCGAGCAGAGCGACCGCAGTCAAACCCCTCCGGCCTCTCCGGCCTCTCCGGCCTCTCCAAACGCCACCGCGGCAGCCAATGCGCAGCTGGCCGTGCCTCCGCCCGCGGCACAACCAGGCGGTCAGTCTGCCGCCCAAGTGCCTGCGACTGGGATGACGGGGACTGCAAACAGCATCCGGCGCAAGAGGCGACCGTGGATAACCCTCTGGAGCCGCCTACGCTAGCGATGACGGCAACGACGATGACGGCGACGACTACGAGACAACTGACCTTTGCAATTGAATTTCTGCTGATATGGCACCGACCATTTAGGGCTATGAGCGCACCTAATTTTGGAATAGTATAGTTGATGTATCCCAAGGGTGTTACCGATGTACTATACGAGTTTTTTCCATATGCCATAGTTTTGTAATACAATTGTAAGGGGTCAAGAGCGAGTATATTCAACTGACTAATGCCGTATCTAGTAAAAGGAACGCATTACAAAGGAAGAAGAAGAGAAAGAAGAGAACGCTGCATCGTGGGATGCGAAGAAAAGGGGGCACTGGCGTGCACGTGCCAAGCGCGCACGTGCATGTAATATGATTGGCCGAGTGCGGTCGAGGCTCTTCATGGGCACAGCCCGTTACAACAATAGTTTATCTATGCAATACTGTCCTCGCTGCAATTCTTGCTCAGTAGCTTCTATGCCGTGAGCCCTTGCTGCCAACCCTCTTTGACCTGGCCCGTATTCCAACTGGGAATCATGGCTCCATGCACAAACCAGAAAGAAACAGATATACAGAAACGACTCTCTACCTCTGGTGGCGAAGAGGATATCTGGGTTTTGGCCCGTCGCCGTTTCGCAGACTGCTCTTTTGACTCGGTGCGCCCACGTCGTTTGCTGCTCTGGCCAGTGGTTGCTTGACGCTGTTGGCCTCTTGCTCCTGCAGCAGCTTTGCCGTTGTGGTGAGCTCTGTGCAGACGAGATCGATAGACGACCGCACGGTTTTGTCGACAACGAGCATGTGATGTTCGACGAGGTCCAAGATGGCCTGTGCGAAAACGTCCGTCGCATGCTCCTGGCGCAGCCGACGAATCCACTAAGTACAAGGTCAGTAAGCGCAAGACCGGCTCTCCCAGAGGTTGTTGTCCTACCTTTAAAACGACGGGTTTCAGACGCGCGTCCGACCGTCCATTCGATTCCTTGACGACATAGTAGTTGTCTTCTTGCATGATGACAAGGGACCACCGGCCTTGGCGCCAGCGGTCGTCTTCGAATTTCTTGACGGCCTCGTAGCCTTCGAGCCACCAGATGCAAAACTCGAGAAAGACACATCCGAGCGACCAAATGTCGTACTTTTGCGAAATACGTTGGCCGGGGAGGTCGACTTCGGGCGCACGGTACCGCGATGTGTATCCGTCTACCTGGACGACCAGAGACCGCGTCACGCTCGAGTGGTAGCGGGTGAGTCCCAGATCCGACAGCACCAAGAGGTCGGTGTCTGTGTCGTAGGTCGGAAACCACAGGATGTTTTGCGGCTTAATATCGCCGTGCCGGCCCCAGTCTCGGACCGGCTCGTTGGCAGCATCGTCATCACCACCGTCAGATGGTGGCACAGACTCCTGCCGTGCTTGTATCTGCCACGTGGCGATGCCATGGATGCGCTTCACGGCCGTGGCCAAGCCCAGGCACTGCTGCACCGCCCATGTCGCCTTAGCCGCGGTGTGCTGAGGGGGCTCTGGGTGTTTCTCCCAGTATCCTTCGAGATCGCCGTTTGCCCACTCAAACAAAAAGTAATGCTTCTCACCATGCTGGAATGCGAGAAGCAGTCTGATCAGATGTTTTTCTTTGTGCATCAAGACACAGGCTTTTTTTAAAGCCAACAGCTCCTGGCGGAATGTGTCGGTTGTGCCGGGCGAGAATTCTTTCAATGCAAAAGACAAAGGCTTGTCGGGGCCCTTTTGCGAGTTAGTGCACAACACAAAAATGACAGGAGAGAGAGAGAGAGAGAGAAGGACAAGCATGGCGTTTTTTTTTTCTCACTTGGTCCGATTTAAAGTTATGATGTCCTGGATGTATCTCGACCTGGGAGATCTTGGAACCCTTCTTGATCTCGGGCGACCGTAGCCATGGCAATCGTATGCTCTGGTCAAAAATGTAATAATGCGGATCGTCTTGGATGGCAAAGAAGGGAGCGAGGAACACGGACTGATGGACCTCAAACAGAACGAGGGCGTTGCTGTCCCAATTCTGTAGCAATGCCGTGTTTTTCTGATCAGAGTCTCGGGTCCAAAAGGTCGAATCCTGGAACCGAAGGGGCAAATGGCCGTCCAAGATGTTGTCATGGATAAAGGTTTCTACCAGCTCGAATTTTTCCATGTACAACAGGATGGCCAGAATGCGTCGCCGACCCATGAGCTGGTTGACCTTGGCCCGGCACTGCGCAGCCGAAGCCTGGGGGTATTTCTCCTTGACCAAAGCCTTGATTGGGTCCAAGGCGAAGATCACCTCGAATGCATCAATCGGCAAATACTTTGAGAGGTAGTTTGGAGCATCGCTATTGGATTGCAGGCTTTGCTTGATTTTGGTGTGCATCGTCTTCTCGACACTGGTTTCAGTCTCGGGTTGGAGCTGGAAGTAATCCCGGAGCCTGCCCACGTCCATGACATCCTCCATGGAGTCTGCCGTGAGCAGCGGATGCAAAGACGGAAACGGGGCCGCACTGAAGCCCAAGTCACGCACGGCAGTAATGGACGATGATAAGTCGATTTCTTCTTTGGGGAGAGCTTCAGTGAGCCTCCCATCAGTGGCTTTCCTCGTATCGTGGTCGGTGCGAGCTTGTCTAGCCTTCTGGATAGCAGCAGCTTTGGCAGCCTTCCTGCTCTTGGGTGGTGTAAGCAAACGCGCATGTGATTTTTTTTTCATGGAGGCTTACCTTGCGCCGCGAGTTTTTCCCGGCCGTCCTGGAAGGTACCGCCATTTTTGGCAAATAGCAGAAGGCTTTGTGGAAGAGAGCAAGCATCACAGAAATTGTGGACGAACCAAAGACGCGAGTTTAAAAGACCCTACATCGAAGAGCGGCGGACTGGCCGTAATTTGTGCAATCCAGTCTCGGACAGAGCGCCACCGGAATACTCATCAAGCGCAATGCCACACCACTGCCACACCCGTCTTTGCGGATTGCGAATAAAACGCAGCCTTGCCTGCCACACCTCTTTGAAAGTACCTTGTCGCCCCACAACACCCAAGGGGAAAAAGGTCACAATCAAGCCCGGGGCGTCACTGCGGACGTGGGAGGCCTGCTGAAAAGTATTTGCTGACCCTCGCCTGTGATTGCCCGACCGAGTAATGCCAGCCATGTGATAGTGTTTCGTGCATATATGCACAGGCGCATGCGTGATTGGCGAAGCAAGGCGCATATGAATACGAGTATGCCTTGGGGAATGTGCCGCCTAGTCGCCTAATCCCTGTTCGGACTTGTAGTGACAACGATACAAGCTATGGCATGCGAGACACTTGGATGGGGACCACCTGTCTGAGGCAATCATGAGGCAACCTTTACGGAATGCCTGCAGACCCGTCCGGCTTCAAAAGGCGTTCTCGCCCGCCTTCCTCTCCCCCTGATTTTTTTTTCAAAGAAGACTAATACAGCAACAATCGTGAAATTCTGCCGGTAGAATTTTCCCACAATGCGACAAAATTGCCAGCTGAGACTGGTGAGAGAGGACAGCAGACATCTTGTGTACACAGAACACCC
Source organism: Harringtonia aguacate (assembly GCA_014183095.1). Lineage (NCBI taxonomy): Eukaryota > Fungi > Ascomycota > Sordariomycetes > Ophiostomatales > Ophiostomataceae > Harringtonia > Harringtonia aguacate. Next base: position 301,542 of record JACCPH010000031.1, read on the forward strand.
GAACCGCATCCAACCACGAGATCTTTCAGGCTGGCTTCTACGCAAGTATGGAGACACGCACGTCCGAGTCTCTCTGAGGAGGGACATATACGTTATCTACGTAGATCGCGATGCAGCCGAATCCAATTCTGTGAGTGTTGTTGCGCAGGAAAAGATTTTATATGCGTGTGCGTTATCTGACAGAAGGAACCAGGTACCCGAGGAATCCAATGCAGCGGCTCTTGTCTCTCGTCCACGCAAGACAAGAATGCAAAGAAAACATTCCGTGCCAGACTTGAACCAAATGCGTCTGGACGTGAAGGCGGCGGAGGAAGTGCTGCAAAAATCTGAAAGGTCTGGGATGGAAAGGCACTAATAGTGCACAATCCCACAAGACGCCGAGAAATGTGCCGACAGTGCCAGGTTATCAGCACAGTAATAGCAACTCTCATAGAAAATTCCCAAATTGCACTAGGATGCATCCCCTGCAGCCCAGGTCACGGCACTATTCGCGGCTCGAGGTGCAAGTTACATTTACCAAATCCTACCATTCGCCAATGGTCAATAATCTAGTGGCAGTCCATCGTCTGCTTCCCTGCATGGTGGCCTAGAAGTGCACAGACGTGGCGGTCATGTATACCCGACATGTTCATGATGCGGCTCAACACGCCATGCATAAATTGGCGGGGCTTCTTTCCGTTTGCATTTTGGAAAGAAAGGCTTTGATTTTTTTTTTCCAAAGGTCAATTCCGCCTGTCTATTGCGACAATGTGCTCTCTACCATCGGAAGAGCTGTTCCAACCAGTTACGCAAAACCTTAAAACTGAACTTGGGAAGAAATGCCGGGCCATAAGTTCCAGGCCCAGAAACGAAAAGAAGTTCCTCCCATGCAATTTTCTCGAGACCTTGGTGACAGTGGACACGGTGAAAAATGTTTTGCAGGAAGCAAAAATCGAGGAATCGGAACGCGAGACCATGGAAAATTACGTCTTGTCGGAAAACTCCCGACGCCTGTTTCTGATCCTGGTCTTGATGACATCAGAAAGAGAAAACTGCTTGTCTCTGTTGGGGAGCTTGATACAGGAACGAGTCACAGATGCGGATTTGCCCTTGGAGTTTGATGAGGAAAACAGCCGAGGCTACGCATATTCTGCCAATGAGATACACTCGGAGCGAAGAATATTTCTTTCGGGTTGGCACAACGAATGGTGCCTGTTCGATTTCCATCAGTGGAAACTTTGTGCGCCGGTCTTTACGGGGGAAAAGTTCCTGTATCACTTTGCAGAGAGGCAGATCTTGCCATTTTTTGAGGATCCAGAAACAAAGCCTAAGAGTGGATCCTTTGGCGATGTAAGACGAGTTGAGATTCCTGCAACACACATTGCAGCAAAACTTGTGACGGTAAGATGCCTGCTAAGTTTTCCATTCCTTCCTTCCTATTCCTTTATTCCTTCTTCTCTTTTCTTAAACTCTTTTTTCTTTGTTTATGCGTTTTCTTTTACTAACGTGAACAGGGCTATGCTCCTTCTTCTTCCGGTCATTTTGCGATTGCTATTAAAACGACCAAGCACGTTGGAGTACTCGACGATTTTTTCAACAAGGAGAAAGATAACCTGCAAGGCTTACAAGACGAGCCGTACGACCTGCCCGGCCTGATAAAGCCCATAGCCGCCTACGAACTAGGCAAAGAGCAGTGCCTGATGTTTCCGTGGGCTGACGGTGGAAACCTGTCCGAGCTCTGGCAGAACAACGAGCACATGCGCAGCAATACAGAAGGTCTGGCGTGGCTCATTGAGCAGTTCAAAGTCATGTTCTCTGCCCTCGAGACACTCCACCTGAAGAACTTTCGGCACGGCGACCTGAAGCCCGAGAATATTCTCTGGTTTAAGAACAGCGGTGGAGGGACCCTCGGGAGTCTCAAGATTTCCGACATGGGCCTGTCCCGGTTTCACCAAGAGACCGAGAGCACCAAAGAGCGGAACTGGCAGGGCAAAAAGACGACGACCCCGTCGGGCACAGTAAGATACAAGCCGCCCGGGGAGGACGAGAGCAGCAGCAGCGGCCAACTGAAAAGTGCTCGGTCGAGACAGTACGACATATGGTCCATGGGCTGCATTATGCTCGACCTGCTCGTCTGGATGATGCACGGGGTCGAGGCTCTCAACCTGTTCAAACAGAGCACAGCCACGTTCTGGACAGAGGACGCGTGCGCCATTGAGCCACGGGTGGTCCAGTACATGGATACTATGGACGATAAGCTCGACCACAACACGGCGCACAAGTGCCTGCTGCGTCTGGTTCGCGACAGGCTGCTCGTCGTCCGCGTGTGTGAGGACTACAGGAGCGAGCCAGGCTGCCGCGAAATTGCGGCCCAAGTGCACGCGACTCTGGAGGACATCCATCAGCGATGTCTGAACGAGGACGGCTATCTCTCCATCGTGGATGTGCCCTATCCACTGCCGCAGACCGGTGTCGTATACGAGGGGGGCGGACAGCTCACCGTGCCCGATGCGAAACGACAACGCCGTGCAGCAGCATGGAGACGGAGCCTGAGCCAGCAGAGCGCACCGGACGAAGCCTCACACAAGCGAACCGTGGTCCTCAGCACCCCCGACAAGCAAGGCGAAGGGCAGGATGCCGACGGTCCTCCCATGATCGTGCTGCGTCAGGCCACCATAAATGTGCAAGACCAGCCCAACATCACAAGCATGAACTCGCTGACAATGTCGGACAACCAAGAAGTGTGTGGATCTTTCCGTTTCATCCCCCCCCGATTCCTAAAGGAAGGCTAACGACAACTAGTATGTCAGTCGTCTGCTTTTGCAGAGAGAGCCATGAGCATGTCGACACGAGCTAATGCGAACAAATTACTGCCACCTGGGTCTTGTTTCCTGCATAGAATGTCAGTGGATCTCAAAAGTCTGGTGCTACTTTCTGTGTGTGTGTTCTTGATCACTAACATTGGCCTCTCTTCCTAGATGGTATATAATATGCCCCAATTTCTTACGGGTGCTACCTTTTCATGCAGGATTTTCTGTATGCTGACCGCTGTAGTTTGTGAGTCTCCCCCTATCGCGCTCCATGAAAGAAGGCTATCTGTATTCATGGCTTCTCAGCAATCGAGCAAGCTCAATGATGTCTGGGACGCGAGTCCCGACAACGACTTTGCCTCGAGGTTCTTTGGTAAGATCTCATGGGACCGAGTCAAGCCTCCTCGACGGGACAAAAGCGACGTGGCGTTGTGCTCACGGTGCCGTGCCATCGACTCGGCACGGCTGTTTGGCTCGCCCTGCCTGCTGTCTGGACTGGAACAAACGGCGCGATCCTGCGAGCTGTGCGCCTTGCTGTGTGAGGCCCTGCAGCGGTGGTTGCACAGAACGTCGGCAACGACTAAGGTATGGCTGCGCCAGGAGGCCGGCGTGGTCAGTGTCGTCGGCGTCAACGGCGTCGAGAAACGCAGCCCGAATCTTCTCTCGGTCTACGCCACCCCGAGCAGCCGACCGGTCCCGGCCGAGGCGCAGCTGGGGCTGCCACAGCTCCTGGAAGCGGGCAGTCCGGAGCAGTTCACGCTGCTCAAGGAATGGATCCGCGAGTGCGACAGCACGCACAGCCAATGCACGTGGCAAGACGACGACGGCGGCGGCGGGACGTCGACGATGCCGAAGCGGCTGATCCGGCTCGGCGAGCCGCTCCAGCTTGTCGATGTGGAGGCGGAGGCGATGGCGATGGCGATGGCGACGGGCACGCCGCTTGCCTATGTCGCTCTCAGCCACTGCTGGGGCAAGCTCAGCGAGGCCGAGAAGCTGTGCACATACCGGGCGAGCCTGGCGCAGATGGAGGCGGAGATTCCCTGGCCACGGATGCCGCGCACGTTTCGCGATGCCGTCACGGTGGCGCGCGGCATCGGGGCCGCCTACCTCTGGATCGACTCGCTGTGCATCGTGCAGGACGACGCGGACGACTGGGCGGCCGAGTCGGCCAAGATGGGCCACGTCTTTAGCGCGGCCTACTGCACCATTGCGGCGACGTCGGCGCCGTCGTCGCTGGCGGGGTTTCTGCACTCCCGGCCGCCGCCGTGGCGCGCCTGTGTGCCGATCGAGATTGCGTCATCCGAGGCCGCATCCGAGGCCGGGACGCTGTACGTGTGCCCGCACCGCGACGACTTCCACAAGGACGTCGAGCTGGGCGAGCTCAACACGCGCGGGTGGGTGCTGCAGGAACGCGTCTTGTCGCGGCGCACCATCTTTTTCACGTCGACGCAGGTCTACTGGATGTGCGGAGCGACGGTGCGCACCGAGACGCTGGGGCGTCTGTGGAAGTATGTCGCCTCTTCCTCTCCATATCTTCCTCTTCCTCTCTTCTCTCTCCCCCCCCCCCGCTAACTCACCCTCCAGCGCCAAAGCCGCCTTTCTCGGCGACGCCCATTTCCCTCGCTCCGCCCTCGAGTACTACCGCGACGGACGCCAGATGCTGGTGCTGGACCTCTACGAGCGCTACGCGAGCCTGGCCTTTACCAAGAACAAGGACCGTCCCGTGGCCATCCTGGGCCTGCAGGAGCGCCTGGCCACGGCCTTCAAGACCCGCGCCGCCTACGGCTTCCTCGCCCTCTACTTTCCGCGCCTCCTGCTGTGGCGGCGCTGGGGCAGCCGACGCATGGTGCGCATCGTCCAGCCGCCCGGCAGCCGCCACCACCCGCCGTCCTGGTCCTGGTTCTCCAAGGACGGGCCCATCCAGTACATGCAGCTCAAGTTCCAGGCGGTTCTCTGGGCCACAGCCGAGTTTGAGAACCCGTTCCGGCGGCAGAACGACCACCGTACTGCTGCTGCTGCCGGCAGCCCGGCAGGCGCCATGACGACGCTGTATGCGCGGGCCCGGCGGCTGCTGCACATGACCCGGCAGGACATGTTCGTGTCCGTCATCTGGGACGAGGCACAAGAGTACGGCGTCGACGACCTCCGGTGTGTGGTCATTGGACGCGACAAGACCGAGAGCAGCCGTCCGGGGAGCGCCAGGTGTCACGTGCTCATCATTCGCCAAGTGCCCGCGAGAGCAGACGACGTGTACTATGAGAGGGTGGGTGCAGCCTCCTTGGGCCCCGAACATGTGGCGGACGAGGCCGCGTGGGTGACGATCCGGTAGTACGTTGTCAAGCCGTCCACAAGCGAGCTGGTGTGGTCGCGTTGAAAGTGTAGGCTTTGGAGTGGCCGAAAATTGTCGTCTTCTGCACAGATAGTTATAGCCTAAACATACACTAAATAAAAAATAGTCTAGTACAAGTAACTCGACAAAATAGTTTAAAACGGAAGCGTCCGTATTGTCTGTGTGTTCGCCAATTCTCCTTTGTTAAACACATGCTAATAAACTTGTTCGGAGATGATAAACTGCTTGATTACAGCTTGTAAAAATTGGAAACCGATGAATTCTATTTTCGGGGACAATTCGTGTACGGAAGAAAGTAATTTGACGGACTTTGGTTTATACTTTACTTGTATTGTTTGCAACGTCTACGTTTATAGAGGATTAAGCCATGTTACACCTGACACAGCGGCAGCCAAGTATAAGGACGAGATCAGCGGCAGAAAGGTCTATTCATCCCGGCTAGTCTTTTAAGTTCATGACGAAGACGTAGCTCAAGGAGACATATCCACGATAGGATGTACAGTTCTGCTTGTCAACCATTGCATGTTCTCTTGCACGGCATTTTCAATCACGGCCAGATTAGAAGATTATCAATTAGGTGCACTAGTATCCGTGCTGTGAGTCCTATAGTTTATTTCCACGCAACCCCTCGGCCCCCTTTAAAAGCTGTCCACGACCATGGGCACAAAGTACTCGAGGTTGTACTGCCAGAGGAAGGCAGACAGCTGGCTGGAAAAGGCGGCGCCAGTCCAGTAGGTGGAGCGGTGGGCCTGGAGGGCGTTCTGCTGCTGGATGTAGCCGTTGCGCAGGTTGTTGGCCGAGGTGCGCATGTCCATGGCGCCGTGGCTGGCCCAGGCCTTGATGTCGACGGCGGTGCCGTTGGTGGCGGGGATGGTGCCGGCGGCGGCGAGGGACTCGACGGCCTCGCGGGTCAGCTTCTGGGCCTCGTCGATGCCAAAGGGCAGCCAGCCGACCACGATGGCCTGCCACAGGTCGTCGCCAATGTACTCGATATAGTCGACAAAGGGCGGCTCCGGGTAGGCGTAGTAGTTGCCGTCGGCAGCCTCGGCGGGCAGGTTGTACAGGATGCCGTCGACGGGCAGCGACGGGTGCGAGATGATGCCGGTCTGCACCACGCTCCAGGTGCCGCGGTCAAAGATGGCCTTTTCCTGCGCGTCCAGGTCAAAGGGAGCCACGTTGTCCGACGTCGGCTCCATGGCCATCACCAGGCGCTTGGCGCTGACCAGCGTCGTCTTGCCCGTCACCGAGTTCTTGACCGCCAGCTGCACGCCCTGGTTGTTGGCCTTGCGCTGCGACGCAATCACGGTGCTGTTCAGCAGCAGCGAGTCGCTGCCCAGGATCGTGGCAATGGTGTCGTAGATGTCCTGGTTGCGGCCCGAGGACGCCGAGTACTGCACGTTGGTGCCCAAGAACACGGCCGCCGTGGCCGGCGGGAACGTCTGCAGCATGTACAGCGTCGGGATGTCCAACATGTCGGCCAGGCCGGCGCCGATGCCCGCCCACATGAGCTGTCAATTAGCATTTGACTGTCAGAGAAGGAACACGAGGAGAGCTTACCAGCATCGTCGCGTCCAGGTTGTACTTCTTGGCAAAGTCACCAAACGGCATCAGCAGGTCCTCCGGGATGTCCTTGGCCGCCGGCCAGTTGGCGTACGACGGCAGCCACATGTCCTGGTACTTGCTGGCGGCGTCGTAGAAGGACGCCAGGGCCGTCATCTCGTCGGTGACGTTGGGCGCCAGGTAGTCGATGGTGTCGCCGCTGGTGAAGTCGGCGTAGACCGAGTCGACCGTCAGGAACGTCGGCTCAGAATAGTTGACACCAATGCGCTCGAAAAAGTCCACCGTGCCGGTGGTGTTGGTGTACGTAGCGACACCATCTGACGATTAGCACGGGAGGGAGAGAGAGGGGTGGAGAGAGGGGTGGAGAGAGGGGTGGAGAGAGGGGGGTGGAGAGAGGTGGATGGAGAGAGAGAGGGAGAGGGAGAGGGAGAGAGATCACTTACAGTCGTACGTCTTGCCCGACGACGGGTCGGTCCAGCTGTCGACCATGCCGCCCTAACAAGTCAGCGACACGAACGAGATCAAATGAACACAGCAATACAACACATACCAGCTGGGCCTTCTTCTCGACGACGAGCACCGACAGGCCGGCATCCTTGAGGTGCACGGCCGCGTTGGCGCCCGCCGATCCGCCGCCAACGATGACGACATCGACAGACTTGACGGCCGTGCAAGAGTTCTTGGACGCAAACGACTCGGACCGCTCTTGGGGCCTGTCCTCGGACGGGAGAGCACTGGCCCAGGCGCCGGGCAGGACAGCCGCGACGACGGCGCCGGCAGTAGCAAGCGTCTGTGGGAAAACCATTGTGTTTGTCTGTGCGTTGTTGTGTTGTAAGAGAGCAGACTTGAGGGGGGGAAAAAGACAGGCTCTTATAAAACTATAAAACGCAAAAAGGATGGTGGAAACGAGAGAAGACCGTTGCGAGTGAAGCGTGGGTTCCAGGCGAGAGAACTGCTCTGTCTCTTCTCTCTCTTTCGTCTTCGCAAGCAGAGAGGATCGGCGCCTTTTATTACCGTCTGGGAGCGCACCAGCTAATGCGATGTAGCACGGACAATGGGTCAGGAAACAGCAACGGGGTGTTGCTCTTGCCCGGACTTGAGCAGCTGCTGGAAATGGCGACCAAGCAAAAGCAGGCGGCTCCACTTTTGCGGGTGGGCTGGCTCATTTCGTCTGGGGCGCTCGGCCGTCGGTCGCCTGGTCGTCTGGCCATGGGAGGCTGCCATCCCCAGGGAGGGCCCCAGGGCCATGTAATACAGTGGATGTACGAGTACTATTACATATTTGTATCTGCCTTGCATGCAAATATTGCCCTGCTAGGCATCCCGGGCAGCATTAGCGGACATCCAGCAATATCTGCATTTGTAAGATATTTGTACGAGGCGCTAAATCGATGCCCTGACGGATAGGTCACAATCACAGTCGCACACATCGTCCCAGCCAGCAGGTTTCCTCCCCGGACGCTATTGTCCCTCCTGTTCCTGCGTCTTCTGTCACCCACGTGGCTGGTTCTGCCGTCCTGCCGCTGCCCGAAAGCCGAAAGCCACGTTGTTGAGTCCCAAAAGGCGCCATCGCCGGCTGCCCCTCCCACCTTCCGCTGTCAACATACGAGTAAGACAGACGCCCCCCCCCTCTAAAATAGCGTTAATTGGGCCGACCCCGTTTGGCGCATTACCAATAGTACAGAATCCTTACAGTGGGCGCGCGCATCCGCCGTAGCAATACACACTAATTCATCGCTTACCTACACAAAACGGGCGCAGAGGCGAATGCGAGCAGAGCAGCGTTGCAGGCCTGCTGGCACGTCTCGGCGCCGGCAGGGTTTCCCTTTGGCGAATCGCTTATTTTGCGTTTATGTATTTGTCTCGATTTGTCCCTATATCACACCCCCCTTACCATGCTAGATATACTCGTATGCCCGTATCTGTCGCCGAAAGCAGCAGCCATTGCGTGGAATCGCCTGACAAATGCTTGTATGGCATACGCCCCCAAAAAGCCAAGATGGACGACCGGTCAGGCCGGAGAGAGTTGGCCGTGGCGGCGGAGACAAGATGAGAGGAGATGAGATGAGGCCTGGGAAATGCCGCATTCCTTCCCCCGACAGATATCCGGTTTCCCGTCTTTCATGACAAGCCACATGGTAATAGTGTGTGTAGATCTTTGCCCGTTGCGGCTTTATGCAGCCATATATGCACTACTCGTATGTACGAGCCCGTAGGCCTGCAGCCCTTGCTTCATTCCCACAAGCAGTCCAAATGCTGCTTGCTGTCCATTGCTGCTAGTCGCTCAAAAAGGTATACTATCACAAAACAAGCCTCCCGATGAAGAAAAAACGGCAACAAAGGAAAAAAAAATTACACGCTATAGTACTCGATATACCCCTGCTTCCCCTGCCTCCACCCCCATGTCTCGTCTCCCTCCCCCCTTTCTCTCTCCCCCCCCTTAACGCACGACCACTTCGGTCGTCTTGGTGATGCCCTTGTAGTCGTCCTGGTCGGGCGAGCGCGGGCCGCCTTCCGCTCGTGCGTGTGCCTGGTACTGGGCGTTTTGCAGGATGATCTCCTCGCTCTCGCCGTCGTGCTGGTACATGGAGACGGCGTGCACGCCGCTGGTGGTGTGGTTCTTTTTGTAGTGCGGGCCGCTGCCGCTGGTGCTGCCGCCGCCGCCCTCGCTGTCCGTCTCCATCTCGTAGGCCTCGGCCGTGTGGTCGGTGCCGCTGCGGGTGGCGCTGCGCATGCCGCTGCGCATGCCACTTCCACCAGTACCGCTGCCACCACCAGCACCGCCACCGGCGCCGCTGCGCATGACGCTGCGGCGGACGTTGGACCCCAGGTGGCCGGAGCCCTGGACGTGGCTGGGCCGACCGCTGCCGTTGGCGTTGTACTGGTAGTAGTAGTTGTCGCTGGTGGAGATGCCAATGGCCCGGCCGACGAGCGGCCGCAGCATGGGCGTCGAGGCGGCGATGAGGCCGATGCAGTCCTCCATGCTAATGTGGTCAGTCAGACAAAAGCCGTGGGAAAGAAGCAGGGCAGACTTACAATCCGTAAAAAATCAGATCAAAGGTGCTGTCTGGGTTAGCTCGAGTCTCGGCAAGGGGAAAGGGGAGAAGGTGGAAAAATGAGGGAAAAGGAGTCGACGCACTATGTCTCATCCGTCGTGGCCGTGTACGTCTCCTGGTAGTAGGTCTTGACAACGTCCATGGCGACGGCCCTGGAAGGTCAGTAAGAGCTTGCTGGAAAAGAGCAAAAAACGAAAAAAAAAGGAGGCCCGATCGTACAGGTAGCCGAGACTCAAAATGCCAATGAGGTAGAGCCGGACGGTTTTCTTCATGTGGAGGCCCCAGATGATCGGAATGGGGAGGACGGCGAGCGAGACGTCGGTGATGATGTTGCAGCCTAGTCTGTTAGCTGGCAACCGAGCAGAAAGCAAAGATGCAGAAGATGCAGAAGATGCAGAAGATGCAGAAGATGCAGAAGATGCAGAAGATGCAGAAAAATCAGAAAAGTCACTCACTGGTATTGAACAGTCCAAACGCCACAATCACTTTGGTTGTCTTGCATTTGGCGGTGATGGTGGTGTCCCAGTTGCCGGACACGGGATTGCAGTTGAGGAAGAAGAAGAGGAAGCCGATGAGCTCGTAGACGACGACGACGGCTGTGCGGTCAGTGAGACGGAGACGAACAAAGGATGAAAATAAAAAAAAATCAAAAATCAAACGTCTCCCATACCTATGACGACCCAGAGGGCAATCTTGAACCACAAGTTCTTGCAGATGCGCAGCAGGTTAAAGGCAATGGACGTCTTGAGGAACATGGTGCCGATGGCGATGCCGAGGACGTTGCCGACGAAGCTGGCATGGTTGAAGACGGTCATGTCGGCCGTGGAGATGACGGAACCGTGGCGACCGAGGCCGTGCCGCGACTGGATGACAATGACGATCCATGCACCCAGCTGGCACAGCACGGCCAAAAAGATGAGTGCATCGTCGATGCCGGCGGCGCGGGTGAGACGCAGACGTGTGTAGAGGCGCATGCCCACGACGACGACGGCGACGAAGAAAAAGGTCGTCAGAACCCCGAGGATCCTGGGCAGATTGCTCTCTGCCGCATAGGTGGGGTCGACCACGGTTGTCGACATCTTTTTTTTTTCGCTTCTCGCCTCTTTTTCGTTCTTTTTTTTTCTCCGTAGGCTACCGCTGTCTCGTAATTGCTGGTAGACGACGGGCCGCGAGACTGAAGGAATTCAGAAAGGCATCGATCGGCAGGGAAAGAGGGACCGGCGTCCAAAGTAAGAAATAAGGGGAACGTCCAGGGGGGGTCTCTCCAAACATATAAGCAATCTATATATATACAGAAATACAGAAATACAGACAGAAAAAGGAAATGCGTGGCAGAAAGGCCGAGCGCATATGTTCGTCCGAGAGATGGGATGCAAGGACGCCTTGCTCCGACTGGTAACCACGATTCCGAAGCTCTGTGTGCTTGCTGCTGCGTCGGCACGGCCAACCATCCATTCGTTCATTCGCCCAGTCCGTCCACTCTGTGCCCAGTGCAAGGCTGGGGGGGAGAGGGGGGGCGTGTGTGTGGGAGGGACAGGGGGGGGGGAGAAGGATACATTACAATTACATTAGGAGAGGGAAAAAGCAGGTCCTGGGTAGTGCTGACAGCACCTGTTCCTGACAAGCAGCTCGTATGCATTCGTGGCCGCCACAGACGTCAGAAGGAGGCGAATGTCCAGGGGGGTTTCAGACATGTCCTTCTTCTCTGGGCGTAGGCTGGCGGCGGCCGGAAACAGCAGATGCCCGCAGCCAGGCGCACGTCGCATGAACGGTGCGAGGCTAGCGATGCTTTAAACTTTTTTGGGTCCAGCGGGCTCCACCCGAGTCGGTAGGAGGAATACACTACGAGTGCGACGGCAGGGCAAAAGTAAGATGGTCGCTGTACGAGTAGCGCTTCGCTGTAGTGTATGTAACTGTAGGGTCCCTTAATTTGCGGCAGTGACTGGCCCCACTACGACCCTCCCCCCCTTCCAGACCAATGGCAGCGTGCCATCCAGAGCTGTCAGCGGGTTTGCAGGTATTTGTAGGTAGCATTGTTAGCCAATAGGTCTTTTTAGTGACTCCAGCGTGCTGTACTCGCAGAACCACGCGAGGACAGGGGTGTCAAACCCAGCAACCTTAGTCCAGCGCACCCCCAGCGCACCCACAGCGCACCCCCAGCACCCCCCAGCACCCCCAACACAGCACCCAGCCAGCACCCTGTCAATCCCGGCGCACATCAGGCGAGACGTCGCTGAGCCTTTGTATCGGAACGCGTAAGACCGTTGCAGTCTCGAGGACGATCGTCCGTTGGGCATCGCTCGGGCGCTGCGACGCTGCGGGTGAACGTTCACACGACTAAGAGGAAGAAGCGCCGAAAGCTTCTGGACGACCGGACAGATCACATTTCCGTGACTCGTGTGCGCCTTTTTTTTTTAATTATTATTTTTTTCCTTCTTTTTATTATTCCCCTTCGCGGGCACGGTCACGGCTGCCCGTGCATCCCGAAAGCTCAAGCATTCCTTAAAAGGCTGGGAAAAACGGGTGGAAGAGTGTCGAAAAAGTCTGTGACGGCCTTGTGGGGAAAGCCAGACGGGCGCAGACACACGTCCCAGAAACAAAGAAGGATGGAGCAGACCCAAGAGGCCAAAAGAACCGGCGGGACGGATGGGGATGAGTGAGCGCTCGCGCTGGCCGTCATGCGCACCTGAGCGACGGAATGAGGACCCCGATCGGCAACGCTTTGGCTCTCTCTCGCGTGCTCTAGCATGGATATAGCGCCCCCGACTAGGAAATGATCCTCTCGATGTCGTGCGGACAGAGGGCACGATACCGTACAAGACTCGTACTCGTACTCGCCAGCTGCTCTTTCAGTCTTGTGAGCCCGTTGTACGAGTTTCCGTAGCCGTCGAGCGGTGCAACGGCAAATTCTGCAACAGCCAGCTCGCCCTTTCTGGGTTCCTCCCCTCAAGCAGGTCCAGGCCGCCAGAGCCCACAAAATACCGAGTGTTTGTCGCACCACCGCCACCCGTTCCCAGGGAGGCTAGGAAGACGGGAAAGGCCATTCTTTTCTTCATAAGCATCTTGTCATCAAGGCCAGCCAGGAACAGCTCGTGCCTTGCTGGGATCCGAATCCTTCGCGGGAGATGGGCAATGTGACGTTTGCAAAAAGAAGAAAAAAGTGGCAGACAGATAGCCTGGGGGGTCCTTTTCTTTGTCCATGGCAAAATAGGCGAAACAGGCCAAACAGGCCAATCCGGAATGGCTGTGGGTACCCTCGTCAGGACCTGGCACAGAGGCCTGCTAGCCGTTGTACGCCAGTGGCCTGACTACCCTCCGCTCTTACTCTCTCTCTTCCTCCGGGCCCCCCGCTGGCCCACTCGGGGAGGGGGGTCTGGCCACAGCAGTTGGCATCAGCCAGGGACAGATGCACGACAGCCAGCTAGGCGCATGGCGAAATGAAAGATGGCCGCAGATGAAGCACGCCAAGCTTCTTCGAGATGCTGCCAGGAGCACTATATCCGCCATGTCCGGGGGGGGGGGGGACTACCTTTTTGGCGGACAGCCAACGAGTTCTATACGGGCGATACGGATATACTCGTACAGGATGGGGAAAAAAATAGAAATATACGAGAATGACGATGCTCTACTGGAGCGGTATGACGACCGCAAAACCGCTGTCGGTCTCGAATAGATTGAGCCAGGCTCCCCTTCTCTCCTCTCCTCTCTCTCCCCCCCCCCCCCCCGGCTGCTATGGTGTCGTACGGAATCTCGCCTAGGACCACGAGATCCACTCCCCACACTGTCATCGGCCATCTTCCGCCGCCACACAGGGCCGCCGCCACGCCCTGCCAACGTTCACCCACTGTGGTCACCGCTGTGCTCGCACGCCCGCCCGCCGTCGGAATGACCGCTGAAGGATGGCCAGGCGCAAGGGGGAGGAAGGGAGGGAAAGGGGGGGGGAGGGGGGAGGTCGCAGGAGGTCATGGCGGATATCGTGCCATAATGCACTGAAAAAGCAGGTGTCCTCTCTTGATATGCCATCCTCCCCCTCGCCACCACAGCAAGGGCCGTGGCCATCTCCATGGTCATACGTTCTCCTGAGACTCCATCTATGTAAGGAGAGTAAACAAAAACAAAAAAGTAAGCTTCCAGATGTGGCTTCTCGTCCGCAGCCCCCTTTTTTTTTTTTTTTTCTCCGGCTGTTGGATAATGCCAAGGCCAGGTGCTTGTCCTGCACTATATTCGTAATGTATCTTACGAGCAAATGAGGGCAGGCGATGGGAGGAAATGTATTGGCGGATGTACGACGTGTGGTGGACGCCAGGGGGATGCCTGGCGGTCGAGTGCCGGGGGTTGGTTACTCGTTCCAGCGGCGGGCCGTCGGAATGCCGTCCAGTTGTGGAGATGGTCAGGAGAGCAATCTGGAGAAACGCTTTTTGGACTATCTGACTATAGAGTAACGATACCGCCAGTCTGCAGTCTGCCAGTCTGCACGCCAGTCTGCAGCGCCAGTCTGCATACGACGGTGTGCATCCGCTGGTGTGCATCCGCCAGTCTGCCAGTCAGTCAGTATTTCGTCTGGTCTGTCGTCTGTCGTCTGTCAGCCAGCCAGTCCGCCACTATTCCAGCGACCTGCCCTACTCCCGCACAAACAGTGCTGCCATGCCCATGCCTGTGCCGATGCACATGCTGACGACGCCGATCTCGCCGCCATCGCGCTGCAGCCCGTGCAGCAGCGTGGCCACCATGCGGGCGCCGGTGGCGCCGAGGGGGTGGCCGAGGGCGATGGCGCCGCCGTCGGGGTTGACAAGGGCGCGAGGGCGGATGCTGCCGCTGCTCCCTCCGTACGAATCGGACTCGGCCCACGCCGACTCGAGACCGAGCTGCCGCAGACAGTGGATGGCCTGACTGGCAAAGGCCTCGTTGATCTCCCAGCGGTGGACGTCGCCGACGGCGAGGCCGTAGCGGTCGAGCAGGGCGGGGATGGCGAGGGCCGGGCCGACGCCCATCTCGTCGGGGCGGCAGCCGACGGTGACGGCGCCGACGAAGCGGCCGAGTAAGGGGGTGGCGGGCGGCAGGTGGGCGCGGGCAGCCTCGCGGCGCATGAGCAGGACGGCGGCGGCGCCGTCGCTGACCTGAGAGGAGTTGCCGGCGGTGCTGGTGCCGTCGGCAGCAAAGGCGGGCTTGAGCTTGGCCAGGGCCTCGGCGGTGACGCCGGGGCGGATGCCGTCGTCGGCGGTGACGGTCACCGTTTCGGCGGGCGGCAGGGGTGCGTCCTTGGGCGCCCCCTTGGGCAGCAGCGGCTGGTACGTGGTCGTCACCGGCACGATCTCCTCGGCAAAGCGGCCGGCCTCGGTGGCGGCGGCGGCGCGGCGGTGGCTCGCCAGGGCCATGGCGTCCTGGTCGGCGCGGGTGATGCCGTAGCGGCGGGCGATGTTCTCGCTGGTGGTGCCCATGGGCATGATGCAGTCGCGGGCGTCGGCCACGTCCGAGTCGCGCAGCCCGGGCCACAGGTCCTGCGGGATGGCCCGGTTGCCGTAGTTGCGCGTCATGCTCTCCATGCCGGCGCCGATGCCCGCGTCCAACGAGCCCAGCCGGATCTGCGCCGCCACCGCCGCCACCGCCTGCAGGCTCGACGCGCACGCCCGGTTGACCGTGTGCAGCGTCGTCGCGTGCGTGTCGAAGCCGACGTGGTTCAGCGCCATCCGCGCTGCCTTGCTGCCCCCCAGCTCCGACAGCACCACCCCCACCGCCACGTCGCCGATCCGCGATGCGTCCAGCCCCAGCTCCGCGCTCCGCGCCCGCGTCCGCCCCAGCACCGTCGCCAGCAGCTGCTCCGGGTACGCGTCCTTGAGCTGCCCGCGGTTCGCCCGGCACACCGGCGTCCGCACCGCCGACAGCACCACCGTGTCCGTCGGCGCCTTGGCCAGCACCGCTGCCACGCCGCGGGGGAACATGATGAGATGGATGGAATGCAATGTGCGATGCGATGCGCAGTGTCGACGGGATCGTGCGGGATCGTGCGGGATCGTGATGTTGGAGGCAGAATCGTGAGGCCGACCCCGACCCGGCTTATACGTCGGGGTTCGGCCCGAAGATTTTACGGCGCCATTTTGCCTGCATTTCTGCCTTGTAGCAGACGGTGTCAGCAGGCGGTGTTAGCAGGCAGGTCTACCCATTCGCTGCGAAAGCGCGCTAGTTCGCTGCACTTCGGCAGCTGGTTCGGCAGCTGGCTCGGCAGATAAGCTTCCGTCGGAAGGCGGGTGGACGAGGCGATACGAATGTTCCGTGCATCGGCTTCAATTTACTAACTACCAGAGGCCAAACAGTGGCCAAGCCAAACAGTGGCCAAGCCAAACATCACCCAAGGAAAATCATAGTCGTACAATCCAACAATCCCAAAAAGAGGAAAAAGAGGAGAAAAGAGAGAAAAAAGAGAGAAAAAAGAGCAAACAAAAACAGCGCCTCGTGTCGTCCCCTCGTCAAGATCCTGCTCGTGCAAAGTGTCCAATAATACAAGCCCGTAGCATGTTGCCAGCCAGCCCTAGTTGTACTGGATCCCCAGTCCCACCCGCTGCTGCGCGTAGTGGTGGCTGTCGCCGCCGCCGCTGCTGCTGTTGCCGCCGTCGCGCAGAGACGGCACGATGCGCACCTTTTTCGTCGGGCTGGCCTGCAGGTTCTCGCGCAGGTCCGGGCGCAGGTCGTCGCGCAGGTCGTCGCGCAGGTCCATGGCGGTCGTAGACTCTGCCGGCCCGCTAAACTTGCGCTTGTCCACGACACCACCACCGCCGCCCTTGATCACGCCGCCAAACAGCTTCGCCTGCAGCTTGGCCGTCTTGTCGACGGCGGCTGCCGGCGTGCCGTCGCGCGAGCCCTCGGCCGAGCTCGCCGCCACCTCAAAGCTCTCGCGCGGGTCCCGCCGCAGCATCGCCGATGCCGCCTGGCTGGCCTGGCTCTCAAAGACCTCCTCGTCCGGGCGGCCGGTCGACTGGGCCGACGACTGCTGGGACAGCTGCGGCAGCTGCGGCGTCCGCGAAAAGGACGCCCGGGCCCGCGCCGCCACCGACTCCAGCGCCTGCCGCGCAATCTCCTCGTTGTTGTCGCCGCCAAAGGCACCAGGGGTCTCGTGGCTGTTGCTGTCGTCCTCGTCGGCCGAGATCGTGCTCTCGCGGCTCTTGCGGCCGGCGTGTCCCGGCAGACGGTGGCGCGGCCGCGTCGGCGTCTCGGGGAAGTAGCGGCCGCCTGTGCTGTAGCTGACGCTGTGGCTGTGGCCGTGGCCATGGCCGTGGTGGCTGTGGGCATAGCTGCTGCTGCTGCCGTTGCCGCCCGTGACCGGGCCGCTGAACCGCAGCGGCGGCGGCTCCGTCTGCGGGACGAGGTCGACCGACGGCAGCAGCCCGGTGTACTCGCCGCGCACGCGCGACGTCGGCGTCGTCGGCAGCGACGACAGCGACTGCACGTTGCGCACGTGCTTGGCCGCGCGGCGGGACGGCATGTGGTGGTGGAGGTGGTGGCCCGCGGCCAGGGGTGTCGACGGCGCGCTGTTGTTCTCCTGGCTCAGCGCCTGCAGCAGCGCCGCAATGGGCGCCGTGCCCTGGTCCGGGTCGAGCAGGCGGCGGTCCTTGGCCAGCCGGCTGCTGCTGCCGAGCACGCTGCCGCTGCCAGGCACTCCCATCTTCCCCTTGGGCGTCTGGTACGGCGTCGCCCGCGTCCGCACCGGCGACGTGCCCGCCTTGGGCGTCATGGCCCCGTGGAAGAGCCCGCCCGGGCTGCACAGCAGGTGGAAGTGCTCGCGGTTCTCGCGCAGCCGGTTGAGCAGCAGCTCCTTCTCGTCCACCAGGCCCGCCATCTCCTCCTCCTTTTGCTGGATCACCCGCTTTGCCAGCTTCACCCGCTTCTGCAGGCTGTCGTTCTCCTCCACCGCCTCGTCGTACCACACCTTGAGCTGCTGGTATTTGGCCTGCGCCGTCTGCGCTGCTGCTGCTGCTGCCGTAGGTGACGAGTCTGTTTCCGAGCCGGACGCACCCCCGCTGACCACCCCCAGCTCTCGCCGCGCCTGCCGTCCGCTCTCTGCCATCCGCAGCGCCTCCACCTCGCGCCGCGTCATCTCGTGCTCCACCGCCGCCCGCTTCGCGTCCTCGTCCGCCTGCATGTTCAGCAGGTTGTACTGCAGCTTGTGGTGCGCCGTCTCCGTCTTGAGGCGCGTCTGCTCCGCGATGCTGGCCTGCAGCAGCGCCCGCAGCTCCTCGGGCGACGCGCTGGCGATGCGTGACGGTGACGGCGGCGTGAATTCTGCTGCTGCTGCTGCTGCCGCCGCTGCACTGCCACAATCCGCCGCACCATCTCGCCGCACCGCGTGCAGGCCCGTGCCCGGCGGCGACAGGATCGCCGATGGCTGCGACGAGGCCGCATAGCTCGTTGCTGTCTGAGATGGCACAGGCTGACTGCTGTGGCCGTTGGTTGTCCTCTGCTTCTGTGTGTTTTGATGCTGCGTATTTTGGTGTTGTGTATTTTGTTGGTGTTGTTGCTGCTGCTGCTGTGAATGGTGCTCGCGCACTTGTGAGGACGGCGGAGGGGTGAGGGAGGATGGGATGACCTGCCGCCGCTCGGCTGCGTCGGCGTCGACGTCGGCGTCGTTGAGCTCGGTCTGGAACGAGTCGTCCGCGTCCATGGGCGACCCGGGGCCCTCCGTCGACGGGATGGTTTCTTGGGATGCCGGGATCACGTCGGGCCCCAGGGGCGTCGACGGCACTTCGATGTTGCTGCCGCTCATCATGTGGTCTCTCTCGATGCTGTCGACAGGTGCCGCAGCTGCACTACCAGGCCGCAACGGCGGACTGTCCGAGTCGGCGAACATGGTCGCGGGCTGTCTGGCAAAACTGGAGATCGCCGCAAAGGGGGGAGGGGGGGTGCTGACGATGCAGAAAGCAAGGACGGCGTAATAACAAAGGACGCGCAAAGAGCACAAAATCAGGCGTCGGTCTCAAAACGAGCGGTCTGCCCCCAGCAAGAACGAGTGGCTGGCGGGAGCAAAATATAGTCTCGAAAAACGCTTCGCAATTCGATGAGAACGCCTGCTGTGGCCCAGAAGGAATAGGATCAGAGGCGAAGGAGGGGGGGGGAAGCAGGGTTGGGACGCTTGGATGAGCTGGCGATGTTTCTCCTTTCCCTGTCGCTGTCAAATTCGATTGGGGGCGGGGACTCGGTTGCTGTAGTGAGGACGGCAGGGGGCAGAATCTGGCCAATCAGACGTGGGTACATGTGGATATTTATCCACAATTGTGTGCCATCACGTGCTGTTGGGTAATCAAGCGGTGTAGACCTTGGATTGTGCATATGCACGTGCTGTTAGGTAATCAATAAATTCGAGGTTGACCTTGCTCAGCGCTACGGACGCGAATGGATACGCGAACACCAAAGTGCTCGGAAAAGACTTTTTGTGATCACATTTTATTGGAGTGGAGCGTGGCAGCTCTGCCTATCTGCGCATCGTTTCGCCAGGAAACGGAATGTATCGCTTGTCCTCCTCTTGTTCCGTTGCCTTTTGCCTGTTACCTGTTGCCTGTCCTCCCAGAAAAGACACCACCCAGCTAGTTCTGGAAGTGGATGCCCTTGAGGTCGCCGGCCGCGATGACATCCACCTCGGCAGGCGGCAGCAGCTCCTGGCCGCCGCCCTCGGTCACCTCCTTGGGCGTGAACGGCTCGCCGACGCCGCCCTTGGCGTTGACCGAGAGGTCGGTAAAGACGTAGCGCACCGAGTCGTCGGCAGACGCGGCAAAGATGCCAATGTAGTTGGCCGACTTGAAGTCCTTGGAGACGGAGCCGAAGATCTGGCTGGTTAGCAGAGTAGTATGTATTCTGGTGCGAGGATAGACATACCACACGGTCCGGACCGGCGTTGGCCTTGCCGTCGTAAACGCGATCCTTGAGGATGGGGAACTCAAAGATGGGCGCCTTGGCGTTGCCCACGTGCATGAACGGGTACTCTGGGAGTGGTCAGAGGGAGTTTTCCAAAGGAAAAGCGCAAGGGAAGCACAGCACATACTCTTGTAGGCGTGGGGGAACTTGTCGCCAACCTGCTTGCCGGCCTGGAGCAGGTGGAGAGCTTCGTGTACGGCGGCATCGATGATGCCCTGGCTGTAGTTGACGCCATCCGAGCCGCGAGAGAAGGCTGGGCTGTAGTCTGGGAGGTGTTAGGGAGAGCAGTAGAGAAGGGGTAGGAAAGCAGGGCAGAACATACAAACGACGTGGTCGCAGGCAGACATGTTGGGGGATTTCGAAGAGGAGGTTCGTTCAAGAGATAAATTTGAAGGAAATTTGAAAATGTTTTTGAAAATGTTTTTGACAATTTTTGAAAAATTTTAAAAGAGATGTCCGAGTCGAGCTTGGTTGCTTCTGGTCGACCTCGAGAGTGGGAGCGTTCTCCCCTTTTTATAGCCTGTCCTCGGACCACCTCTTCACTTTTTTGATCAGTCAGGTTGCGCGGCCGTCCTGTCCCCCTCTCACTTCCATGTGTGATGAGGCGAGAGCGACACGAAGCCGCAAACCAAGACAGGGAGAAACGCGTGGCCGCACCGTCCTACGCGTTCCTGGGATAGGCTAGTTCAGGACTACAGCCACCTGGCCTCCCCCTATGACGTCGAGGGCAGCGACGTGGTGAGCTGTTTCCGCCTTACCCTGCTCTTGTTTGTCCGACGCCACGCAAGCCCTGGAGCGCACGGCAGGCCATGAAACCGGCAGGAGAGCAGCGACACCACGGATTGTGTGAGCCTGCTCACGCACTCGCGCAGCCCACCACCTCGGAGAAGCTGGACTCGCATACGGACTCAAGCAGGCAGACGACGATGGAAGGGGGGGGAGACACCGTGATCATTACGTCGGTGCCTGGGTTCACGGTCGTAGGCACACATACACAAGCACACAAATACACAAACACACACAAACACACGCACCACAGGTAGGGCCGTCTCGGCTTTATTTGCCAAAAGTAAGAGTATGCTCGCTCGCCCGTCGGCCGGCAATTGTCGTTTCATGGTCCTCTCACCCAAGCTTCTGGTAGAAATCTCACGACACCACCGGCAAGGCTCTGCTCCGTGTTCTATATTTGCGCATCTGCATGTCGTACATTGCCTACCGTTGATGCCGTCAGTGTAGCCCGTCAACCAGGCATCGTCCCAGGCAGGATCGGAACAGCGCCACAACTCATGTGATCATCGATCGAAACGGTTCAAGTGGTCTCGAAGCTTTCGGCAGAGCAACGTTTCCCTGCGGCCTTGCACCAGTCCGGAAGTCCGGTGCGATGGGACAAGTTTGTGCGCAAGTGCGCATTTCTAAACGTGAACACCGTCCTAAAAAGGGCAAAGGATAAATCATGGGGTCTCAGTCGCTTGTCACACAGTAGAGGAAGCTTGCACGAGGTTGCTAAATGAGGAAGTGTCGGTGTCATCAGGCCGCTTGCGTAGTTAGCTCATGATACAGAGGCCTGATGCAGAGGCATGGAATGAGTCATTTCGTTTGTTCTTGCCCAACGTCGGCAGAAATGGACGCGTATGACATCCTTACCTATTTGATCATGTATTACAGCTCACTTTACACACCCTCCCAAAAATAGGTACCCAAAAATGCCTCGTGTTTGATGTCCACAGATCCACCGTCAGGTTGGGTTTCGTTCAAAGGTAACAGAGTGCTTTTTGATTGCTTGAGTCTCTGACGAAAACAAGAAGCATGCGGTCTACATCGTACTATTTCAATTGAGAGTCACGCTTGCTTGTGATGCTTCCGCCTGTGTGGATATATGGAAGAACGCTTGGTGCGAACACCAAGTTCTTTGAGAAAGTACAAAACAGTGAATCTATCTCTACTTGCAACATTCTTCTTGACTATCGCAACTTTGGGAATTCATGTGTGTGTTGGTATATTTTTGTTGTGTATATATGATCTAGCTTTTCTTCAACTGCTGCTCACCGGGAATCCTCGTCCACCTCGTGTGTGGTTGTCGATTTCACCGCATTTTCACTTTTCTCCTCGGCCATCTTTTCGGCCTCGATATAGGTCAAGCCGAGCTCAGCACGACTGACTATCGCAGTTTCTCTCTAGGTAGCCGACTTCCAGGCGAGAATACTCTCTACGAAAAGGCGGTCTGTTACGTGCTTCTTCACGATAATATGTGTCAATCGGCTACGCCTAAGGTTCCCTGTACCAAGGGGCTACACCTGCGGGACATAGGCCCCTTTTTCAGGAGTGCCACTGGAGGGGTGGCACTACGCCAGATAGAGACAGGGGTACCTCTTGCAGGTGCCTCTAGATCTTCTGTTAGTATATAACCAACAGAGGAAAGAAAGACGGCTGATAACATAGCATGCATCACTAGCCTCTTTACGGTTCAGCTAGTATGTAGATCTGAGGTTGTCACTAAATATGTAGGATCAAAGGTCACAAAACGACACATCGCATAGCAAAATACGAAATCTATTACATTTAGCTAGCCTAGCCAAATCTTTCATATGATAGAGGCTTCTGTTCATCATAATACAAGTCTCCATTCTTAGTTAATAAGCAAAACGTAAGCGGCCTGCAGTTTTTCAGCTCTCGCGACTCACCCGATATAACAAGGCTGTGACAAGACCTCCTTGCCCCTTTAATTCTTCACTCGTTCTGCTCTCCCCCTTGGACAGCTGTCAATTTTCTACATCTACGGCAATTATAAAACAGACATACAGTTTTTTTAGAATTTCCGATCCGCAAGCGAACCTGCTGATAGCAACTCGCTCGACGACGATAGAATCTGTCTCGCCATGGAGCAAGAGAAGCACGATGAAACTACAACGGAGCATCTATCCGATTGCCTACTGAAACCCGAGCAACAGCTGCTGACCAGAAGGTCATTACAGGCCTCTGGTGAGGATTCTGTCCTGGCAGAGACTTGTCGGGCTCAAGGTGTTGATGAGAACAATAAGCATCCCAAAAGGTCATCAAAGGAACGCCATTCGGGACGTATCGAAACCAACCTCCCCAAAGCGGTCAACACCACGAGTTTAAAGACCCCAAAGTTACCAGTTGTTGAAAAAAAGAAGTCTTTTTTGGAATTTTTGGAATCGCCAGTGTTTCAAGGCGGGAATGTCGTCGATGCAGAGGATGCAACAGAGAATGAGGCACACAAGAAGCTCTATGAAGACTTGGTCCAAGCCATCAGAACAGGAGATGCTGCGACGTTTGAGAATCGTATCAGCGAAAACCTGGACTCGCTGAATTTCAAGTTTGGCAAAGCGCAGGAGACTCCTCTCCTCTTAGTGATCAGGAAAAGCAACGGCTTGTTTCCGTGTTTGTTCCAGACACTTTTTAAATTCAGTCCGGACGTCAATACACGGGATATTTCGGGTCGAACACCGCTCTTGTTAGCAAGCAGAAGAGGCCTGCTTGATGTGACAGACAATCTTCTTCGACGCGGAGCCGACATCAACGCCCAAGACGACAAGAAAGAGACTGCACTGCTCGATGCTGTCTTATTTCGCCAAGAAAAGGTCGTCAAGCTGCTTCTCAGCCATGGCGCGAACCCAAATTTGGCCAACCACCTGGGCCGGACTGCCCTGCACGCGGCGGCTTGGTGCGGATGGCACGACATGATTGAACTTCTTCTTTTTGTGGACACGGTGAAGCTCAACCCCCAGGACACGCGCTCGGGGCATACACCTCTGCACGACGCCTGCAGCAAGGGCCATGAAAGGATTGTGAAAACGCTGCTGGAGAACGGTGCCGACGTGAACGCACGGTCGTCAAAGAACTGGACCCCATTGCATATCGCAGCAAAAAACGCCAACACCGATATAGTCATGGATCTCCTGCAGGCCGGGGCAAACACCATGGTATACACGCAGACTCTGGATACTCCAGAATCCCTTGTTCCCAAGAAGGACGAAAATAGAATTGTCGAGCTGCTCCAAAGGAATGATTTTCCTGCAGACGGCACCGCATGCAGAATGGGCAAAAATCGCAATGTCCGCAAACCGAGTCCGGATCAGGAGGCTAGCTGCAAACATTTCAAGGGGTTTATTTGGCCGTCTGTGGACAAGACCTATCGCTATGACACGCCTACAGTGTGGGACATGCTCTACTCTGAGAGTCCTAAACTCAAAAAAGTACAGTGTCGTTCAGATCCAGTGTGGATTCACTTGCCGGCAAATATTGTAAGCGACCAAGCCATGAAATAGCCCCTTCCCTTTCAACCTCTTGCTAACGCTAGCTCTTCTAGCTGGATTGGGTTAAGGTCTGTATTTCTTAACGTATTTCCCTGCGAGCAGTTGTGTCGCTGATGGCAAACAGGACATATTTAAGCTCATATATTCAAAAGACAACAAAGACGCCGAGGGAAAGGTCCAGAACATCAACGACAGAGCCACAAACTATGGCAGTCACACAAATGAAACTTCCGAGGCCACACTAAGCAACATCCTGGAGTTTATCGAGGCCCATTTCGGCGAAATTGGCCAGCAAGCACACACACGCTTCAGGCAACTGCATTACAAGGTAGTGCGCAACCCAATACAGCAGTATACACCTTATCCTGCATTCAAGAACACTGACATGTCTGACGCCTGTCAGTGCGCTATCGGACCGAGACCGAGGCTGCGGACGTTTGACAACCACATGATATCAGCCGTGGTGGGCATAGCTTCCTACCTTGGCCCACTGACATGGATGTTGACCAACTTTTCAGATTCCGATCGTTGACGTAGGTATGCAACAGCCCTACTACTACATCAAAGAACAAGACAACCAGAGGATGGATGAGGAAACAGATGAAATCGATAAACTGGATGCTGCACTGTCCGCTTCCAGAAAAAGACGCACAGTGAAAACATATACCACCAGTGAGGGGCGCACCCTTAATGACGAAGAACAGGCTCATGTCGAACACATGTGGAATCTAGGAAAGGCTTATTATATCCATCTTTCCAGGACTCTAGACGAGTCGTTCTACGAGTTTCTGGACCGTGACGAACTGAACCGCCGGAACGGTGACCAAGTACTCTCCAGGTTTCTCGGACGCTACAGATTAATGGTCGAAGGAGATGGCGAATCCAATGTTGATGTAGTGGATGGTGCTGATAAAGGTGGCAACATGGCAATGGAGCAGGATGCTTTGCAAGATGCAGTCACTTTCCAGCAAATTCTGGCTGCCATGAAAGATGCCGAGAACAGTGCAAAAACGCCCACACCCTCCCAACTTGAAAGCCAAGTTCATCAGAGTCATGGTCCGTCGTGGCCCGCGAATATCGTTTCCAAATTCCAAAAGCACAGGAAACCCAGCCAGGACCAGGAGGATGACGCAACCACCGACAGCAGTGACGAATCAGACAACAACAGCAGCATAGAGGCTGCCGACGACAGTAATGAGGAGTATGTGGGAGAAAGGCGGCCCCGACAGCAGGTTCTCACTGTGCCACAGCTATGGATTTGGAAGGTTGAAAGTAAGTGCACCCCCCCCCATGTCCTTTTGGGGAAACAGTCTCTTTTCTTACACGGCAAAAAAAAGACATTATTGTGGCAACTTTTCCGGACCGCTGGGACAGCGGTAATCCGCGGGTTCTCCCCAAGATTATGCTGGCGAGTGTCGACGAGCGGAACAAGACGGCCAAGAAGGAGAAAATGTTGGAGGACACGGATGTGCAGAGGGTGCTCCATTATGTGATTGATTCCTGCCTCGGGTTCGAGCCCTGGTTCTCTGCCTACGGCCAAGATCGGAGTTACAACGATGCCTTTGCGGCAGAAATCGCCCATGTTGTCAGTCGCCGAGTTGGGAGAATGTCCAAGCTGATTTCGAAGAGACTAACTTTTGTCTGCACAGTCCAGCCAGACCACCGCCTGCTACGGCAGGTACCGGCAATCGCTGGGCAAGGCAGAAGAGAGTTTTGCTCCTGCCATGAGAGAGGAGACAGAACTGCTGATGATGATGGATGATATTCTCAGCGAGATTGCCATGATCAAGCGGGTCCAAGAGGACCAGTCGTGGGCCTGTAATGCGATGAGAGTCGAGGAAGAGACCATGGCCCAGTCCATGGCCCAGTCCAACAAGAAAAGTCATGGCCCAAGCCCTTGGCACGACCAAGAGTCTCTCGTGCACCCGCCCACGGCAGCGGATAGCCGCCGACACGCGGAATCCGTGGCGTTCCGAGACAGCCATGGCCACAGGCCAACACCCTATCCTCGCCCCAACACGAGGCTTGCGAGGCTCGAGGAAGATGCAAAGCGTGTCAGAGAATCAGTAAGGAACCGGCAGGCTTTTCAGATGGACCCCCCCCCCCTCTCCCTTGTAACTGCTTGGCTCACCGGCAAAGATAATCACCCTCCTCCTCGACTTGAGGCAAAGACAAGCAAGCACAGAAAGTGCAATCAATTCGGGAAAGCAGTCGCAAATTTTGTTTAAACAGTCCAAAGTTCTGTTCATCTTCACCGGAGCCACAGTCGTCTTTGTACGTTCCTTATGCTTTTCTTGGGGGCGAGGGGGGCTTGCTAACATGTCACCAAAAGGCCCCATTGTCGTGGGTGTCGAGTCTTTTGGCACTCAAAATTGAAAGTTTCACACCAGACGCTTGGCGGATAGGCCAAACTTTTGGCGCATCTTGTACGATATGTCCCTCTGGCACAACGTTGATATAACTAGCCTACCTGGGCCGCTGACCGAGCAGTCGGTAGTTTGATCGGCACCCTTTTTCTCTGCTTCGTCTTTTGGAAAGCGTACGAACGCCATTTTAACGACACGGATGGTTTTGAGGAAAACCAGAGCAGTCTCGCCTGGTTAAGAAGCCCCACTCGGCACATGCTATTTCACAAACCGTCCGATACAGACACTTGCATCGCAGATAGGTCGACCCTTGACAGCTGATAAGAAGCACAAGGTCGGCATGCATATACGACTTTTGTGTTTTTTGAATCCAGTGGAGGAAGTGTGGACCAGCTCCTTTCCATAATGTCCCCTTGACACAGGGGAGATATCCATTCATTGCTTCAGGCTACGCTGCATTTGTCTTGGGTCTATCTGACAGGATACACTCACTATCATGCCAACTCTTCTGAAATCATCGTAGTGTTAAAATCAAGTTAAACCCAAAGATGATTTACGAAATATACAACTTCAACTAGAACATTTGGCACAGAAACCTGGGAACGGAGCGGTGTACCAACCTAGGAACCTGTTCAACGAAATTTATTATTATTATTATTATTCATGGACTGTCCCAGCCGCCCCAACGGCAGCTATGCAACGTCCTACAACCCACCAGAATTGTAGTCGGCATAATTTTGCCTTTCTAGGTTTATGTGGCGGTTGTTACATTCCTTCCCTCCTGCATCCTCTCCTTCTGTATTGCTTGTAACCTCCTTATTCCGTACAAAACACCCCTAAATTTATACTTTCGCTGTCACATGTCCACTGACTTGGAATACGAATCCAGAATATTCTACAACAGCTACGAAAACTACATAGTATTCGCCAAGTTTGATACATCCGCATTCCGCACCCTCTCTTTTGTGATAACAAGCTCGCTTGGGAACCACTCCGTCAGCTTCCCACTCGGTCGGCCAGCCATCTCTGGAAGGTCCTCATCTTTACTCCCAGCCACCATGATACCAAGAGCCACTCCGCAGAGCCAGGCCCAGACCATGCCCTCACCACAAAAGCCTGCCGCAATCCATTCTCCTGGTGCATTCCTTGCAGCTGGCCCCGTCTTTTGGGGGCCGGATTTGCGTCCGGTCAGAGTTTCGTCAAGGCTGCCCACGAATGGCAGAAGATCTCCAGTCATACCCAAGATTCCCGCCCAGACTTGCTTTAGCTCCGATCCTGCGCCCCAGTTTGGTGAAAATATTGCTGGTGTCGGTATGCCGGCGGTTAGTTCGTTATCAACGATCGTTGTAGTCACTGTCGAAGTCATCGTGGCCCTGTACGTCCGCAAGTGAGTGTCCTGCGGTGGTACAATGGTCTGTGGTGATGCTTCTCTGTTCGTTGTCTAGTCTAGGTCTGAGTAGGGGTCTGGTGAGGCGTTTTTGTGCGGAAGGATTCCAGGGCAGTGAACCCTCCCCAGGGTCCTCCAGGGACCCCCGAGGATGCTCCCTGTCACGTGATCTTCCCCTTACCTCGCCAGTGCAGCTATATACCGACAGTAACGCCAATATCAATGAAGTAACCCCCGCCATGGCTGCTTGCGAAAATGTTTAAAAATTGATGCTGCCGTGGGTTAGCATGCGTTGTGAATGAAGTCTGTAAATGGATTACGTAGAAGAAATAAAATTTGGTTCATGTTATTTATGACAATGTATTTCCGCAAGCTCGCTGGAGTTCCATGAACTGTTGTTCTGGAATAATGTTGAATTAAAGAGTGGCGCGATTCGGCACGGATCACTACCACACCGATACGCATGGTGGCAACTAATGTATACCCCTGCAGAAATAGCGGAAAGAGAAGATGCAACAAGCAGAAAAGAAGGGCTAGTTTTCCCGCTCTACCCTGCGATCATTCGAGGACAAAGCCGAGGTGATATCGCGGTACGAGCACGACTGACACTCTCTCGAGAACCAATATTACCAACCTGTCGGGCCACTGTTCGTCCACCAACATATACTTCCAGCTGGAAGATTACGAGGGCCTGTCGATCCTGTCGAGACGTCCTCCAGTGCAGCGCCGGTGCTAGCGGGCACACCATGGCAAATACCGTTTCAGTTCAATCACTCCAACAAGACCCCAATGTCTCCGGTGATCCCGATGATGGGCAAGGCTGGGAGACAGTACCGAGTCGCCACAATCGAGCTAAGGACCACCAACGCGGCGATCTGTGCTCCTTCGCGTACACAAATGCCGTGTCCTATTGCCTACAATGTAAACCCCATGGTCATGTTGTTGATTCGTACAAGTATAGTGGGAAATAAGGGGGGGGAGCTATAGAGGGCGAGGGTCAGGGGAACACTAGAAGATTGTGCATCATTACCTTTGTTTGGCCGAGAGCGCTGGGCGAAAGCTGAAGCCAGAGCTAGACGTAAAGCTGAACTTAATTTTGCCTAGGAATGAGTTAGCTAACCAATTGGCTGTATTTGCTTTTCTTTGCCCCTTTTTGTTGTTGGTAGTTGTACGAGGAGTACGAGGAGTACGAGAGGTACGAGGAGTACATCTTGTGCGGCCGTATTGTCCCTTGGTTTTCTTGGCAAAACCTTGGCCATCTTGGCCATCTTGGCAATCCCTTGGCAAAACCTTAACTGCATTGTTTCCATTTATTATGCTGCTCTGCCCCTGTGATTTTTGTTCAGATTGTTTACTTCTCGTATGATTGTTTTCCATCTCTGCACGCGACACAATGCGTCTGTTGGGCTTTGGCTTCACGCTCTCCTTTGGGGGGCTGGCGCTCGTGTCTCTTTCTCTTTTTCATTGCCACATATCCATATCCTCAGCACAGATCATCGAATTCACTGACATGTCTGTGTATTCGTCGCTTTCGGCGTGCGCGAAAAGCGCTGCCAGCTCCGTCTACGACTACCAGGCTTCTTTCGACTGTCCCTATCAAAACTCTGCAAGTCTCCAGTCGTGTATCTGCGACGTTTCATCAGCCAGTTTCAAGCGTATGGTCAGATCGAATCTCATTTCCTGTTCTCCATCACGGTCAGAAGCCCGAAGTTCAGTGGAGACAGCAGTGAAGAAGTACTGCAGCCAGACAACCACCACGACTCGCGACAACTACGGTGCAGAAGGATACATTTTTACAGATCTACTACAAATGCGAGACCTGCCGCCATGTGCCATAACAGCAATATCCAGAATATTTCAATACGCGTATTGGGTATGTTTGCTTTTTCTTCCACGTATGCATTGTTGTCCCTGTTTGCTTCGTTGTCCTGTTCGTTTTCTCACGCCTCCCATGCCCGTTCAGATTGACCTATGCCCAACCAATCCTGCAGGATATGCCGACTGTGTTTGCAGCTCAAGAAGCAGCATGTCGAGCAGGATCAGTGCGTCCGTGAGAAGCAGCTGCAATGTTTGGCCGCTTGGCTCCCGCTACGCTACATCTGCCGGCAGTTTATGGAGCGCCTACTGTCGCGGTGCCTCCATCCCGACGACGAAGCCATACTCTGCCACTGGCCGCACTCGGCTCGGCACCGAATCCCCGATCTCGTTTTCGATTACCGATCTTGTGGGCTATCTCTCTCTCGGGACCTGTCTCACGGATCCCTTTTCCAAGGTGTTCTCAACAGCGGCGCATTACTGCAGTACCGAAGACGCCGCCCAGTTCGCCTCTTGTGCCTGCCTCCAGGCAGAAGTATGGGAGGAGGTGACGAGTGCCATTGAGAACTCGGCTGCATACAGCTGCTCCAGCAAGGATTCCGCGTCGGGCCGGGCCACATCTATGCTGAATGTGTATGACGCATACTGCAGCGTGGCACGTCGTGAGGTCGCAGTGACGCCAACGACGATCGATGGCTATGGTCTGGCAACGTACTACCGGGGCAATTTTAGACACAATATTGAGGACAGTGGCTACAAGTCCCGGAGGCGGAAGCGGGTCATTATTGGCGCTGCTGTGGGCGGTGTGCTCGGAGCAGGCTTTATCGTCGGCGTGGTTATTGTGTTTGTCATGAGAAAGTTGGCAAAGAACAAGAAACAGAAGGCTGAAGCTGCTGAAGGCACTGCTGTTGGCTATGGGATGAATACATGCGGATCTCGACACGAATCTCAGACTGGTTTCGGCCCAACGCAATTGCAACCAGTATACATCCCTGAAACGACAGCAGTACCTTCGCCAGCAAAGTGAAAATCATAATAAATCCTGTAAAATTAATTGCCCTCGTTGACAAGCATTAAACTACCTTGTATGAGAGGCGTGGCTTAGTCCATCGTGGTTTGTGTAAATATACAGTATACATATACAGTGGCAATGCATACATGGCTATTTTTGTCAAGCAGGGAATATCGCGCACCGTGTCCTTATGACACGTGACCATTATACTGGCCTCTGATTGGTCAATACAGCCCACTTGGGTGGATATCTTTGAATTCTCTGCATCGTCAAATGTATCGCTACTTCTACTCCTTCATGCTAGTCTGAATCTCACGATACCACCCTAGTCCACGCAGTGCGCGTATACTGTGCATAATCCTTTTGTTTAATAATTTTCCCACTAGTATGCTCCACTGCGGCGCCGTAATTAAGCTTGATTGTGTACTGATGCAATCCAAGTAATGAAATGAAAAGCTCAACTACACGAACAACAGGAGAAACATACTACAAAACTACTCTCCAAGTGGAAGCCAGGATAACAGAAGACCCAGAAAATCCAGTCATCGCCCTAAAGTATTTGTGAGTTGATTCTTCCCGTTGAGGGATAAACGCCATAACTCCATAACTAAGTTGTCAAAAAATGGTATCTTACGTTAGAAAGCAGATTGATAACATTTACCGTAAAAAGAAACTGCCAGAAGAAAAGAAATAAAACACTAAAGGACCAAAGACTAGATAGACACAACAGTCCATGTTTTTTTATATATTCAGTTTTTGTGTGAAATTTGAATCAAGTTGATTTGCGTATATCTGTACAAGTTTTGTTTTTGTCATTTTTATTGTTCAAAGGCAATGAGGGATAGGAGATGGCCAGGTATCAAAGAAAAAGCAGAGGTCTTTAACGAGTCACTCTAGAATTACACAAAAAGAGAGAGAGAGAAGATGGCCTACCACGTAGTCATCACAAAATGCAAGTTTCTTGCCATCCACTTTCTGCACCCAGTCACATCATAAGCGCCGCTCCAATCCACGGATCGTGGAATTCCTCCACCGTGATCCCACGCTTCCGGGCCGCCTCTAGGAGCGCACGTGTTGGCGCTTCAGCTGCGGCGATCTCTTCCTCGCTGGGCGGCTGCGGCTCTCTATCCCCGTCCTGCCGGAAGGTGGCATTCAGCACAAAACTCAACTTTTTAAGTTGTGGCAAGAAGCTGCCATCCGTCTTGCCAAAGGCGGCAATCCAGTCTGGAAAAGCTTCAGACTGTGCCAGCGATGGCGGACCCCGGAACTCGAGCACCTCGAGATTGGGCGGGAAATGCTGGTACAGGGTCTCGAGCTCGTCCGGGTATTTAACTTGGTGCTCGCTGTACTTGAACCGGAAGGTCATGTCGCTGACAGTGAGCTGCAGCTCTCGGAGGTTGGTGAGCTGCCCGAGAACCCGGAGCAAGTCACCGCCGTCGAACTTGTTGAAATCCAGGCCGGACGTGCTGCGGAGGTTGAGCCGGCGCAAGTGGTGCACGACGTGCGCGCAGGACAAGGCCATGGCGATGAGGGTATCTGCGGCGTCATTTTCCAAAATTTCCAGCGTGTGCATGCGCGATGGTGGTTTCCCTGCGTGCCGCGCTTCGTCCGGGAACGCGAAGCCCTGGGGGTGCGTCTTGTTCATCCACTCGGCCACATGATCGGACACGAAATGGACCTCGATCGTCTTCTTTTTTTCTTCCTTAACGTCTTTATTCGTGCCGGCGCTTTTGGCCACCTCCTCTTCGGGAGGATCCTTTTCTTTCTCGGTGTTCTCGGTGTTCTCGGTGCTCTCGGTATTCTCGTTGGTTGCCTCTCCCTTGCCCTTGTTGTCTCTTTCTATGGTCCAGGGCTTGATATCGGTCGACAGCTTCATCAGTTCGCGGGTTGTCGGCCCCTCGAAACGCATACCGCAGGTCAGAAAGAGCGCCAGGTGCGTCACCCGGCCATCTAGAACGACCGGCGTCGTGAAAGCCTCTCCGCAGGCGCTCGATACGACCAGGGCCTCCAGCGGCCATTCCTGTGGGAATAGCGAATCCTCCCAGCACTCGCAAAAGCCCGTCTCCACATACAGCCACCGCACCGACGGAAAACGCTCGGCCAGGACTGTCCATTCCTCGCCTTTGGGCACATCTTCTTCTGTCTGCAGCATCGTGACATCCGCCTGCGGCTTGGTATTGCCGCCAAAGCACCCGGTCAGCGCCGTCTTCAGCTCCGTACCAGCGCAGTTCCCGAGCTGTGAGTAGACCAGGTGTTCGTCAGCGACCAGGTCGCGGCACTTGTCCATGTTGACAACGGCCCAGCTGGGTGACCCCGGTCCTATGACGACCGCTGCCCCTTCCGTAAAGTGTTGCCGGTTCGTAGGAGCAGCCCAGCGATAGAAGGTGGAGACGTCTCTTTCTTGCGCTTCTCGGACGGACAAAAGCGGCAATTTGTCTGCGCCCGAGTCAGACGATGAGGAAGAATTCAGATCGTCTTTTTTGGACGTCATTTTGCCGAGCCTGGTCGTCTTGGACGTTATGCCAGGTATGCTTTGGCATGGGCGAAATCCGGTGTAGCTTAGATATCTTCTGGTGGCTTGTCGCAATGGTAGACGCAACCTGTTGCAATACATGCCGTGTCGATTTTAGTGTTTTCTTTCTTTTTTTCTTTTTGGAGATGCAAAGATGGCATGCATAGATTAGGAAAGTTTGCAAATACCAAATCC
The DNA here is from genome assembly GCA_014183095.1 of Harringtonia aguacate. Taxonomy (NCBI): domain Eukaryota; kingdom Fungi; phylum Ascomycota; class Sordariomycetes; order Ophiostomatales; family Ophiostomataceae; genus Harringtonia; species Harringtonia aguacate. The sequence goes on from JACCPH010000031.1 coordinate 334,761, forward strand.
CTGGACAGTAAGCAAGAAAATCAGATGACCAGAAATTGAGGGGTTCCCTTGGAGGCCTGAGGCCAACCTCAACTTAACCCGAAGGATTTGTCTGGTGGAACCTCCGCAGGTTGGCCTCCTCCCTTAGCCTCAGCCTTACGTCCGAGTTTTAGACCTACTTGGTAGTGGCTAGATATTCCAAACCGACGACCCGTCTATGCTTATGCAGTCTATGCTAATGCAATGTGCTATTTTTTAATATGCTTGTCTAGCCATTGCAGATAATGGTCTTCTGATAAGCAGGCATTCCGAATGAAGAGGAGCCTGTTCATGATTATGTGGACAGGTGCCCAGACTTCAGTGCGGCACAGAAAGTGGCCATATTTTGTTGCAGTTGACGCGGATACTGGTTGAAAGTCTCAGACACCAGTGCCGGTGGAGAAAATGACTTGTTAGAACATTTCTTACTGCTGCCTCACGAGCAGCTAGAATGGCACATACAGCACTGCAGCACGTAAACCGCCAGACCCGCTGGTAGGATCTTTCGAAACCCACATGCGAAATGAACATGTTCAAACAGGGCTAGAGCCATGTAACCACTGCCATGGAAGAAAACGATGGCCTTCTTTGGCTTCTCAGCGCTGATGCGCACAGTTGTCATACCATCATTCAGGCGTATTGTAAGGGGTCAAGAGCGAGTATATTCAACTGACTAATGCCGTATCTAGTAAAAGGAACGCATTACAAAAGAAGAAGAAGAAAAAGAAGAGAACGCTGCATCGTGGGATGCGAAGAAAAGGGGGCACTGGCGTGCACGTGCCAAGCGCGCACGTGCATGTAATATGATTGGCCGAGTGCGGTCGAGGCTCTTCATGGGCACAGCCCGTTACAATTCTCGCAACAGGGTACCAAGGGCCCCTCTCGCTGGAAGTGTTTGCCGCGTCCCTCTTCGCCAGAGACGCTGATGTCCCCATAGCACACGCAAAGCGAGGCGTCGGTAGTTTGCAGCGTGTGTGCGACGCTGCTGGGCGTGTGGAGGCATTTTGGACGACGCCTGCGATGGAATCTCCGGCGTACAAAATGTGGATGGAGGGGCAGACAATGTATTCCAGCTGCACGTCGAGGCTCTACTCGTAGACTTGCACAGACAAAGAGTAACGTTGAACAGGTGATCATCATGCACATCTAGATTCGCAGTGACTAAGCGAAGAAACGGGGAAGTTGGGGGAAATGGGAAGATGGGGGGGGGAATTGCCGGAAAGTAAGATGATTAATCGGAGATGAGACGCAATTCCACGTGACGAATGTGGAGTGGAGACCGGATAAAACATCGGCCGTGACCAATCCGGCAATACGGTGCCGCCCCAAGAAGGGCAGGCGAGAGCGGTGCCGGCCGGTGGAGGTGGATGACTATGACAACGCCCCAATTATGATAATCTTTTTCGCCCGACAACAGCACGTTCCCTATCCCAGCAGCAGTCGCGCGCGCGCGTGTCGGACCCAGCAGTTGCGCGAGAGTGGGGAGCCGAGTGCGAGGACAGTGAGTTTCATACTGGTTCGGTCTTCTTAGCCCCAATTCCGTTCTCTCTCTTTCTTGCCTTCTCCTTTCGCCCTCTTTTCGTTTCCGGCCATGGCGTCGGAAACGCAGCCCGAGGCGAGCGGACGGAAGTACCGGTCGAAGAAGCAGCGGCCGTGCGACCTCTGTCGGTCGCGCAAAATCCACTGCAAGGTGCCGGGCAACGAGTCCGTCTGCGAATGCTGCAAGCGGCTGAACCGGGTGTGCACGTTTGAGCTGGAGCCGCTCAAGCGCCGGCACCGGCCCGATGGCGCAGGGACGAGCGCGGGGTCGGCTTCGGGCGACGCAGCGGTGGGCGGCCTCGGGCCCGGACTGGGACTGGGACTGGGTGCCGGGTTGAGTGCCGGATTGAATGGCGGGTTGAGTGCCGGTCTGGGTGCCGGTCTGAGTCTGGGGCTGTCATCACCAACAGCAGCAACAATAGCAGCAGCGACAGCGACATCAACAACAATAGCAGCAACGACCGCCCCGGCTCCGACGCCGCTTCCGACCACCGAGGAGGGCCAACAGCACGCGGATGCGATGCTGCTGGAGCAGCACGCGGCGGCATTGGCCAACGAGCACGGCGACACGGCCATGGCGCTGGACATGCCGCCGTTCTGGATGGCGGGGGACGCACACGAGCCGGCGACGACGACGTCGCACTTTTTCAGCCCGCGCGGCATGTCGGAGATTGACCAGCTGCTGATGCAGAGCCCGCTGACGATGCTGCAGCCGCACCGGGGCGTGACGACGGACCACAGCACGCCGGGGATCTCGCCGGGGATCTCGCCCGGCAGCGGCACCGACAGCACGACGAGCCCGATGAACGGGTTCAGCCACCTGCACACGAGCAACGGGCATGTGGACCGCGACCCGGTTTCTGCCGGTGCCGCTGCCGGCACCACGTCCACGGCCACGGCTCCTGCTACGACTACTGCCGCCGACAACCAGGTGCCGCCGTGGCTGCTGCCCGACTGGCCTGAGGACTTTTCCATGGAGAAGCGGCGAGGCTACTCGCACCACCACATTGGGCTGTCGTGCGAGTCGGACCCGTTCCTGCTGCGGTTCTACGAGTACAACGCACGTGACCTCTACGCCATGTTCCGGCTGGACTACCGGCGGATGCTGGACGACGCGAGCGGGGCGGCGGTGGGACCGCTGCCGTTGGCGATGGGGTCGTCGTCGTCGTCCGGCCCCCCGCCGCCGGCCGGCTACATGCCGGTGCAGTTTGCGCTGACGCACGAGAGCGTGCTGCGGGACGGCATCAAGGAGACGGAGGGCGTGTTTGCCAACGCGGGCGGCGGCACGGAGCAGGACGACCTGGCGCTGGTGCACAGGCTGGTGCCGGCGGACCTGGGCGCGCGGCTGGTGCGGCTGTACACGCTGTGCGTGCACCCGCGGTTCCCCGTGCTGTCGCTGGCGGACCTGGCGGCGGTGCGGTCGCCGGAGGACGGCGTGCCGGTGGGCCTGCTGAGCGCCGTGTACGCGCTGGCGATGCCGTTTACCTTTTTGGACGACGAGCTCAGCCTGTTCAAGGGCTACCTGCAGGTGCCGACCGACGACCTGTGGGCGGTGGCCCAGCGCAGCTTTGCGCGCGCGAGCTGTCTGTCGCACCTGTCGCTGCTGCAGCTGTGTCTGCTGCTGCTGCAGCGGCCCCCCTACAACTACGCCGTGGCGGGGCCCCCCGCCGTCTGGGCGCTCTCGTGCAGCGCGCTGGCCATTGCCGAGACGCTGGGCGTCAACCTCGACCCCTCGGCCTGGCGCCTGCCGCGCGCCGAGGTGGTGCTGCGCCGGCGGCTGTGGTGGCTCACGTACACGCAGCACGTCTGGCACGCCGTCGGGCTCGCCCGCCCCTGCCACCTGCACGACGCCAACTGGGACGTCGACCCGCTGACCGCCGACGACTTTGAGACGGACCACGCCGACGCCGACGTGCGCGACGCCATGGCCGCCGAAGTCCCCATCCTGCTGGCCCACAGCCAGCTGAGCACCATTGCGGCGGATGTGCTGCGGGAGTTTTAGTAGGCCCTCTCTTTTCCATCTTCTCGTACATGCCACTGACTGCCAGCACCTTCAAATCCGTCCGCGAGACCACTACCCTCAGCGTCCTCCTCGCCCGCGCCCAGCCCCTGCGCGCCCGCATCGAGAGCTGGCGCCAGACCCTGCCGCTGCTGTCGGCCCCCGCCCTCGACCTGACCGAGGACGACCTCGTCATCGGCGCCTCCCTGCGTCTCGCCCACCTCACCCTCGAGATCCTCATCTTCCGCGCCCTGCTGCGCCCCCTGCAGCACGACGCCGTGCCCGTCAGCGGGGCCGACGGCCTCGTCGCCGAGCCCATGTCCACCATCTACGAGAACTGCTTCACCTGCGCCAAGGTCGGCATGGAGATTATCGCCTCGATGAAGGGCAAGCACTTTTCGACTTTTTGGCCATGTTGTGAGTTGCAGTGTTCCTCCTTTGTTCTTTTTCATTCTTTTTCGTTCTTTCTTCGTTTTTTCTTCGTTCTTTCTTTCCCTAACCATCCAGACATCCGCTACCAGCTCTGCTACATCTCCAACTTTATCCTCCTCAGCCTCGCCCAGTCCCCCACCCGCGACATGGCCGTCCGCAGCCGCGCCCTCCTCAACCGCTGGCGCGACACCCTGCGCACCCAGGCCCGCGCCTGGCCCCTCGCCCGCCTCGCCACCATCCGCCTCGACGCCATCTTCTGGAAGGGCCTGGCCTCGGTCGTGCTCGGCACCGGACCCGACAGCCCGGCCGTCAAGCTGCTGCGCGAGGGGCGGCACGACTCGGGCTAACTCTCTCTTCTCCGTTCATGTTCATGTTCACTCTACTCTGCATTTTGCATGCTGGCGTTTAGATATCAGACTGCGGTTACCTAATGGATCATTTGCTGTCGTGCTCACAAGGTGACTACCTAACTAATCAGCCAGTACGGAGTATACACACTACTTGAACTTGTAGGTACTCCCTACGTGGTCGCTTCTCAGATGCCTATTACCTTTGCCCTGCGCATTCTCGCGCAGCGTCCCGCTTGGCACGTCGTAGTCGTCCCAGTAGATGCCGCGTCGCTGCAGCTCCGGAACCAAGAGCTCGACAATGTCCAGCCACGACTGCGGCTGCACCACCGGCGACAGGTTGAAGCCGTCCAGGTCGGCCTCTCGGATCCACCTTTCCATGCCGTCCGCCACCGTCTGCGGGCTGCCCACGAGAACGGCCCCGTTGCCGCCAATGGAGAGCTCCTCGGCCGCCCGTCTCGGCGTCCACTTGCCCGTGCCCTGCTCTTCGCTAAACAGGTTGCTAAACGCCGACTGGATAATCGCCGTCGACTTGCTGTCGTCCGGCTTGATCTCCTCGTCCAGGCCGTACTGGCTCAGGTCGATGCCCGTAAAGGCGCTGAAAATCACCAGCCCGCCCTCGATGGACTGGTACTTTTTGATCTCGGCCAGCTTCGCCTGTGCTTCCTCGTCCGTCTGGCCCAGAATCACCGTCAGGCACTGGAAAAATTTGAGGCTCTGCGGATCCCGCCCTTGCTCCGCGGCCAGCCGGCGGATCTTGGCAATCTTGGGGGCGAGCGTCCCGGGCACATGGCCGGCCACGAATATGGCTTCGGCATGCTTCGCCGCGAAGGCGGAACCGGCTCTGATTACTGTTAGTGGCAGCCACGCGCACAGGCCTGCAGTGGGACAACGCACGGAGAGGTTCCTGCCTGGAACAAAAACGGCGTTCTCTGGGGGCTGGGGTCGACAATAAAGGGGCTTTCTGCTTTGTGGTATTTTCCCTTGTGTACGATGGTTCGGACCCTGGATGGATCAATGTATGTTTCTGACTCCTTGTCCTGCACGAGAGCATCATCGGCAATGGACGATTCCCACAACCTGCAACGCATTAGACACGAGCCGTGACATGGACAGTGCTGGGCAGGCATTACTTGTAAAGAAGATCCATCAGATCATCGGCCGCCGCATATCGCTCGTCGTGGGGGACAATATCGTCCAGGCCTACAGCCAGGGCGCTGGATTTGTTCCAGGAAGTCACAATGTTCCATCTGTATCCGTGCGTTAGCAGCAGCCCCATTGTGCTCCGGCCAACCAAAGACACACCCAATGCGGCCTTTGGTAAAGTGATCTAGCGTCGAAAACCGGCGGGCCAGCATAAACGGCCGCTCGTAGCTCGTCGACGCCGTGACGCCAAACCCCAGCGATTTGGTCACGGCAGCCATGGCCGAGATGGGCTACAAATATTGTCAACAACTTTATTCTTCTGTGTCTTGCCAACAGGGGCAGCTCACAATGAAGGGGTCGGTGACAGGAAACTCGGAGCCAATCTTGATGGCTGGATCCCGACTGCCCTTGTATACATCAAAGCCGCCAATGGTGTCGGCCAAAAAGTACGACAGGAATTTCCCGCGCTCCAGGATCTTGGCCGTCTCCAGCCAGTAGTCGAGATTGCGTTTATCGGCCGAGTGGTCCTGGGGGTTACGCCACTGACCCGGGCACGTGTGGCCAACGGTGCACGCATCAAAGGCGTTGAGAAAGATTCTCTTGGTGGGTTCAGTCATTTTTGGATACGTGTATGCTTGATCAACCAAATTACTTGCTGGATGTTCCCGGGACACGTTTTTAACTGCAGCGGCCCATGGCTACACCCTGTGCCCATCGGCTAATGGCGCCTTATCTGCTCGTACGTTGCTGGGTATGGCCCAATGCAGTTTAGGGGACCAAAGGCCCACCGTCACATTCGCCATCCATCACAAAAGTCACATCACCATGATACTGGCCTTTTCATTCGACATATCACAACGCTTGCATGCGTATGTCCTCTCCTTTTGGAAATGGGCTACTGCTTTTGCAATCCACTTTTCGATTTGAGGACCCCCATGCCCTCCCAGGTTACCAAAGTTGCCAATTCAATGTCGCCTTACGGATATCTGTCGCTGGCTGGGGCCAGACCCGTGCGTGAAGAGGGTATATTTATGTACTCGAACCCAGCTAGGTTATCGCAGGAACAAGTGCGAAACCCATTTCTCTCGTGCATCTGCAGCTATCTAAACAATGTCGGCAGGCGAAACTCTTGTCGTGGACGACGAGGCCAAAGGCCGTGCGACGGCCGACGCGGTTCACGTCGGCAGCGACGACTTCCAAAAGGAAGAGCAGGAGCAGCCGCGCCAACTCTGGGGCGTGAAGCTGCCCAGCTACTACAACATTGGCGCCGAGCGTGCCCTCGTGCGGAAGCTGGACATTTTTCTTCTGTGGGGAAGCCCGTGTTGTATGTACGATATACATGTGCCGACTTGCTAACTGATCTTGCAGGTCCTACACGAGCCTGTCCACCTTTATGCAGACACTGGACAACACCAACATCAGGCAAGTGGCCTGGCCCACTGGACGAGCACCATCTCATCAGCTGCTGACCGTGGTTCCGGCATAGCAATGCATATGTGTCCGGCATGCAGACTGACGTACGTGTGCTTTTACATTTCACGTTTGCCGTCTCGCAGGCTAACATGATATCGCACAGCTGTCTCTGTACGGGAACCAGCTCAACTATTTCACAACGACATTCAACTGTGGCATCATTGCCGGTTCAGGTTGGTCACCTCACCTCTTACTTTCTGGTCTTTGTGCTAAGCTCCAATGACACAGTTCCCCTCATGCTGCTTTCGACTCGGATAAAGCCGTCTCTTCTGATGCCGCTGTGCGAGCTCCTCTGGACAGCCTTTATCATGGGCATTGCCGGAGCGCAGAATCCCGAGACGGTGGGTTTGCCACGTTCTGTAGTATTTCATCCGTACAGCTACTCACGCATTTCCTCTCCAGATCTACGCCCTGCGTTTTGTCGCTGGTTTCTTCCAGGGCATTGCCTTTCCCGGCTTTGCTGCCCTGGTGGGCGCCTGGTACACGCCGTCGGAGCTGGGCAAGCGCATGGCCTTGTACGAGGTCTCGTCGACGGCGGCGGGCATGTTTTCCGGCTACATCCAGGCCGGCCTCTACGCGCACATGAACGGCAAAGGCATGGCTAGCTGGCGGTGGCTCTTTATCTTTGATGGCCTGATTTCCATTCCCATTGCACTGTGGGGATTCTACGCCATCCCAGACCAGCCCAAGAACACAGCCGCACGATGGCTGAGTCCTTCTGTGAGTGGTCCTCTTCTGAATGTCGAACCACTCCGACTAATGCATTTTCCAGCAAAAGGAACTGGCCGTCAAGAGAATGGACAAGGTCGGACGTCGTTCCGTTCACAAGATTACATGGGCACGATTCAAGAGCATCTGGTCGACGTGGCACGTCTACTTGTTTGTGGCGTGTTATGTGTATGTGCATCCGGACCTGGGCTTTCGCCTTGCTATGCTGACTTTCACAGGCTCTACGGGGCATTCTCCTGGGGAGACAGCTACTTTGGTCTCTGGATCCAGTCCCTGGGGACGTATTCTGTCGAGGACATTAACAATATTCCGACAGCCGGTCCTGGTGCCGCCTTTGTCAATTCCCTCCTCAGCGGGTACCTGTCGGACTATCTCGGGAACCGTCCGCTGATCATTGTCGTCAACATGTTCATCTGCATGGCGGGAAACACCTTTTTGGCTGTCTGGAAGTCGCCCATCTGGCTCAAGTTTGTGGGCTACATCTTTATCACCACCGGCCTCCCGGCCCAGTCCCAGACCATCGCCTGGCTGAATGAGGTTTGCCAAGGCAACGGCGCCCTGCGCAGTTTGATTGTTTCTATCGGAAACACGTTGGTCTATGGTATTAATGCCTGGGCTCTCGTCTTGCTCTTCCCTGCTGTGGACGGTACGTTTCTGCCTATGCCGCCGATACGGTTCTCATGCTGACACCTGTCATTTAGCACCACATTACAAATACGGATACGGTGTCTGTGCTGGCCTCATTGCAGCTGGCATTGTCTCGGTGTTTGTCATTCTTTTCGTCATCCAAAGAGATTTGTAAGTTGTGCATATTCTCCATGTTCAGGTGTGTCACATGCTGATTCCTCAAGGAAAACGGGAAAGGCAATTCGTAACGAACAGGGTCTCTTGGAGTTCAAGGCTTGGGAGTCTGAAAAGGCGGAACAAGGGGACAATATCGAAAGGGATTTATTTTGAAGTCGGCGACCCCGTGGCCTGAGAAGTTGTAAAGTGGACAAGCGGCCATGACACCATCTGGCCCATGTGGAGAGCAAGCCACTAGTCCCATGTTGTCATGCGGACCACGGATATATCAAAACATGTACAAGTTCCAGAGCGAGTGTTTTTCTTCGAATAGTATGCCAACGCCCACAGAAAATAAATTGGCAATCAAATCATACGAGTAGATATCGTCACTCAATCAGTCTCCAAGAGACAAGATGACGATTATCTTGGGGGTAGACGTGGGTATGGATAGAATCCTAGACACCAATCATGTGACAGATGCTTACCTCGACTGGTAGGAGGCACCAACACGGATGCCGTGGCCATTGACCTGGCCTTGAGTGCCACGCATCCGAAAGACAGCGTGTTGGCATACGCCAAGACGCCTACGACGCGCGACACGAGCATAGGCATTGAAGAGGCCGTGAAGCAGCTTCTCGCAGAGCTTCCGGAACGTTCTCGCGACGAGATATACTCGGTCAACATTGGAACGACGGTAAGCAACCCTGCAGGATGCTGGCAGCAGGAACTGACAGAGCTCGTCCCGGCAGCACTTTGTCAACGCCATCGTGGCAAAGGACTCGAAAGAGCTCGCAAAAGTGGCCGTGCTTCGTCTCTGCGGGCCGTACGCGAGAGAAGTGCCGCCATTTTCGGGGCTGCCCGCTGGTCTGCGGCCGCTCGTAGAGGGCTACAGCGCCTCCCTCCCGGGCGGTCTAGAAAGTAAGACTGGCCGTCTGCCGCTGCCATGCCGATCTATTGTGCTGATGCGATGAAAGTTGACGGACGCGTCATTACTCCGGTCGACGAGGCGGCCGTACGACAGGCAGCCGAGGAGATCAAGGCGCGCGGCATCACCAATGTCGCCGTCATCGGGACGTACGCGCCCATCGACTCGGTCCACCACCAAGAAGAGACGGCGCGCGATGTCGTCCGGTCTGTACTCGGACCCGGCGCCCACATCACGTTGTCTCGCGACGTGGCCGGCGTGGGTTTCATTGAGCGAGAGAACGCGGCCATTCTGAACGCAGCCATTCTACCGCTGGCCCAGCGCATCATTCGGCAGTTTCAAAAGTCGCTGGTCAAGCTGGGGATTTCGGCCAAACTGTGAGTGCTCTCTTTTTGTCATGTTGGTGCGCATGACGACGAGTCTGACAAGACGAAGCCACCTGACAAAAAACGATGGCACGCTGATCACGGCCGACTACGCGGCCCGGCTGCCCATCGCCACGTTTCTGTCCGGGCCCACCAACTCGGTGACGGGTGCCGTGTTTCTGGCCGACAGCGACAGCCTCGGCCGTGCCGGCGCGCTCGTGCTCGACATTGGCGGCACGACGGCGGATGTGTGCAGTGTGGGGCCGTCGGGGCTGCCTCGCCCGGCCGCGGCCTTTTCGCACCTGGCGGGCGTCCGCACCAACTTTGCTGTGCCTGACCTGCGCAGCATCGGCGTTGGGGGTGGATCGATCGTGCGGCTCGGCGGTGGTGCGGTGACCGTCGGGCCCGACTCTGTGGGCAAGGACCTCGCGGTCAAGACACGGTGCTTTGGCGGCTCTCACCTGACGACGACCGACATTGTGGTAGCGGCCGGACTGGCGGAAAACATTGGGGACCAGTCGCTGGTGTCGGACATTTCCCCGTCCGAGATTGCGGCCGTCCAGGTGCAGATCAAGGCGCATCTGGAGCAGGTCATTGACGAGATGAAAACCTCGGACGAGGACGTGCCTCTCATCTTGGTCGGCGGCGGCAGCATCATCTGTCCGTCGACCCTGCGTGGTGTGTCCGACATCAGACGCCCGCCCCATTCCCAGGTGGCGAATGCTGTTGGCGCGGCCATGGCCAAGGTGTCCAGCCATGTCAATGCGATTGTGGTTCTCCCGGATGTGCAGTCGGAAGAGAAAGAGGTGGCCCGGCTGCGGGAGGAGGCCCTGTCCCAGGCTCGCGACCAAGGTGCCGAAGATCCTAGGATTGTGGAAGAGACCATCCTGCCGGTGCCATATGTGGCCGCTCGATCGCGGATCATTAGAATCCGGGCGGCAGGAAAGCTGTCCACACAGCAGCAGCTCACAGGAGACAGGTCGTCAGATCTCGCGGATCAGAAGGACGCGGCGGTAAACGAAGAAGCGGAAGAAGCAGAAGTCGTTGTCGACGCCGAGACGCCACCATTGCTTCCGCTGGCCAGTGACGAGCCCAAAGTTGACCTCCAGACATACCAGCCCCGCGTCCAGGGCGGTCGCTGGACGATCTCGAGAACAGACCTGGCTTTCATTGCCGAGGGCTGCGCCATTCTCGGCTGCGGCGGCGGCGGCGACGTGTATGCGAGCTATCTGAGCGTGGACAGCGACCTGGCGCGTGGTGCCTCTGTCCACGTGGTGTCGCCGGCTTCGCTGCCGGAAGACGGCTTCATCCCGGCGGTGGCCATGATGGGCTCGCCCAGCACGTTTTCAGAGCGGCTGCCGTCGGGCCAGGAGCTCCAGAACTCGGTCGCAGCCGTGTTGACGGCCCAGGGTTTGAGGGTGGACGACCTGACCGCCGTCATGAGCCTCGAGATTGGCGGCTCCAACGGCATGCGCGGCCTGCAGGCGGCCCTCTGGACGGATAAACCGCTGGTGGACGCCGATCTCATGGGCCGCGCCTATCCCAACCTGTGGCAGGTGACGGCCAACAATGCCGGCATTCCGCTGGTGCCCGCCGCCGCCTCGGACGGAAAGGGCAACACGGTTGTGCAGACGCGCGCCGTCTCCAACCGGGACGTCGAAGACCTGCTGCGCGCCGTCTGCGTCCAGATGGGCCACGCCGCCGGCATCTCGCTGGGCGCGCTGACCGGACAGCAGGTGCAGCGCCACGCTGCCCAGCAGTCTCTGTCGCTGGCGTGGCGCCTCGGCCGGGCGGTGCAGCAGGCTCGCGTCCAGAAGCGGGACCTCGTCGACAGCATCCTGTCGGTCTATCCGGGAAAGCGCATACTGACCGGCAAGATCGCCCGGGTGGTCCGCGACGTGTCCGGTGCCTTTACTCACGGATCGGCCGACATTGTTCCGTTCACCCGCAACGACGAGCTGGCAACGCCAGATGCCGCCGTCCGCGTCGTCTTCCACAATGAGAACATATCCCTGTCTCGCATCGGGCAGCAGACGACCCTGGCTACGGTTCCGGACCTCATCTGCCTGCTCGACGCCGAGGATGGCCGCGCGCTGGGCACGCAGGACTACCGGTACGGGCTGCGGGTTCACGTGGTTGCGCTGGTCGGCAGTCCGCAGTGGACAAGCGGCGTGGGCCTGAAAAACGGAGGACCGCAGGCTTTTGGGTAAGTGACTTCCTGAGTTTACGGTTCCCTGCTAACGATTCCAGGCTTGCAACCGACTATGTTGCGTCTGCTGTTTTCAAAGAGCCTCGGTCTGTGATAGATGAATACGGTGTTGCGTAGTGGCAATGAAATACTGTGACGTAATAAGTTAATTTACTGCTTGTTGGTACACTAGCCATAACGAAGAAGGGGACTCTGGGGAGGCTCTAATGAGGCTCCTCGCTGACCAATCAGGGACCTCACCGGGTACCCACCGGGTCCTGGCTGGGTGCATAGATATGGCCTCACCAGTCCCCGTCCCCCCTATTCAACTTAGATTAGAACAACGAAGAAGCATCACCAACAGACCATTGTACCCCCGTAGAACACTCACTTACGGACGTACAGGGTCACCGGTGACTTCGCCAGCTACCTGAATCGATTCATCAACAAAATCCTTAATGCATTAAGATTCACCGGAATGGTGAACCGACACTGCTGCTCATAAGCTAATTTGCCCGTTATCCCCTGCTACTTCCTCTTCGCGTCAAACCGCAGAACTGCCCCCAGCAGCACCTGCGCCCCCAGCACGCAGTCCTCGGCGCTGCAGTACTCGGTGGGCGTGTGGCTCATGCCGTCGCGCGTGGGTGTGAAGACCATGCCGGCGGGACAACGCTTGCTGGCATTGCAGCTGTCGTGGCCGGCGCCGCTCCAGATGGGCATCCAGAGGCGGCCGCCGTCGACGGCGGGCGGTGCGGAGGCGGCGACGTCGCTGTCGGGGCCAACGACCTCCTCGGCTGCCTGGCGGATGGCGGCGACGCAGTCCGGGTGGAAGACGACGGGCTCGTTCTCGGTGAGGCAGACAAAGTCGACGTCGACGCCCTTTTCGCAGTCGTCGCGGGCGATCCGGGAAAAGGAGGACTGACAGCGCGCCACCATGTTGGCGAGCGTGGCGGCGTCCGGGTGGCGGATGTCGAGCGTGAACGTGGCCTTGCGCACAATGGTGTTGACGGTGCTGGGCTCCGTCTTGAGCACGCCCGTCGTCACGACGCCGCCGCACTGCTTGGCCACGTCGTTGCCGGCGACGACCATGCGGGCGGCCGCCAGCAGCGCGTCCCGCCGCGCCGCCAGCGGCGTCGTGCCCGCGTGGCAGTCCTTGCCCGTCACCGTCACCTCGTACCACACGTAGCCCTGCGCGCCCTCGACCACACCAATCTTGCGCGCCTCGTTCTCCAGGATCGGGCCCTGCTCAATGTGCAGCTCAAAGTGCGCCGCCATCGGGTTGGCCGTGTGCAGCGCCGGTGTCTCGCCCAGGAACCCGATGCGCTCGAGCTCCTCCTTCATCGTCGCCGCCGCCCGTCCCGCCGGGGGGGCCGTGATCTCCCGGCACGCCCACGCCGTCTCCAGCGGCACCGCCCCGGCCCACACGCCCGACGACACCGTCACCATGGGGAAGCGGGCGCCTTCTTCGCTGGAGTTAGCGTTAGCGGTTTTCTCTCTGTCGTCAAGGCCTCTCTGTCGACTCACTTCGTCCAGTTCACCAGCCCAACCGGCCCCTCCGTCTCGTAGCCAGAGTCGTGCAGCGTCCGCAGCCCCTCCAGCGCCGCCATCACGCCCAGGATCCCGTCGTAGCGCCCGCCCGTCATCTGCGTGTCCAGGTGCGACCCCATAAACACCGGCGCCACGTCGCTGCGTCGCCCCGGCCGCACCGCAAACATGTTGCCCATCTGGTCCACCGACACCCGGCAGCCCAGCGCCGCCACCTGCGCCCGCAGCCACTCGCGCACCCGCTTGTCGTCGTCGTTGAGCGACAGCCGGTTCATCCCCGTCTCCGTCGCCGCATCGCCGTACCGGTGCGCCGCGCCCCACTCGCACGTCGCGTGCAGCGCCGCCATCATGCGCTCGCCGTTGATGCGCGGCGTCTTGGTCGCGTCCGGCGACGCGACCGTCTGCACGGTGGCCGTGGCCGTTGCCATGGTCAAGCGGGGTTCGTGTGGTCGGAGTGGTCGGAGTGGTCGCAGTGGCTTTGCTAAGGTACGGGCAACAGGTGTGCGTGCCGTGATCAGGCGAGTCAAGCTCTGCATTGTCGTATGACGGCGGAAAGTGTGCGTCTGCTGGGGAACAGCTTTTTCTAGATGCGTCCCGATACGATTAGAGCAGTTGTCATTGGAGGGGCCGCCAGATTGTAAGAGCCCCCGCAATTCCGGCGACGGCTTCGGTCCCCCCGACTGCGGTTATCAGCGACGGCCTAGAGCAGGCAGAAAGCCGCTGCACGCCTCCAGTGGCTGTCGTTGGCAGACGGAAGCATACAGACACGCCTGGCCGCAACTCCATTCATTTCCTACAAGTTACAACAGAGTTACAGACTGATTGCCTCCCACCTGAAAATGCCCTCGTCAATCACATCTACGATTGCCCGATAAGAGAGAGCTAGCTCTTCGTTTCCGCAGCTCTCGTCCGGTTGCATGCGGCCGCCAAAAAAGCCGCCTCGGTGGATCCGCGATACCGGGCAACTCTCCACTCCAGCCGTGGCGATAAGCTGGGCGTTGCCCGACCATGACCGGCGGATGCGCAGCCTTGTCCAGGGGAAACGTTAATTTTCTGGCAGAAGGAGTCAATTACAAAATTTCATCGTTGCTCTCCCGCCGGGCTAAACAGTGGAGACCGGGAAGGCCATTCTGGTCATACGTTTCTGGCGAGACTCGTAAATGGGTCACGGGCAGACGGAGCCACCGTGTAAGACCATTGGATGTCATTGAAATCGCGACATGGGTGTGTCGGGTTACACCAGGCATGGCATCTTCAGAGACGGCTGCTGGGCTGCTTCCTGGCAGTTTGAATTCTGAGTCGCCCGTTATTCATATTGTTCTCTGTTGTAAAACGTATGTGTCGTCAACTCGGCCGACTCGACTCAGTGTCTTTCTGCAGGCTTTTTCGGCCTCGTTCCTCCGCAACAAGGAGATCTGAAGGACCCTAAGGTCTGCCATTCGTGCTCAAGGTCCCCATTGTTGTTCAGCCTGTTGTGCCAAGTCTCCCACGCCATTATGTTGGCACAGACGACTCAGCGCTAAGTGACCACTTCATTCTGTCAATTGGTGTACTACAGCAGGTCTATCTTCTTTTGGAAGTGTCCATCAGCCGCGGACTCGATATATCCAGCTCAACCACTGCGTCTCTGATCACTTCAACAGCGCCACCGCCGTTTATCCCATCTCGGGCGCCATGGCCGCCAGAGGACCAGCCGCATTACCTGCTCGCCAATGATCACGTGCTTGGACATACTGCTGTGAATTGTCTAATATCTGGCTACTACTCGGTTAACAAGAGCAGGCACAGAAAATCGCTGCAATATACGACAGCTCAGCGGTGCCCAAAGAGGTGTGGAAGCACGGCCAAGGGTGACCGCTCTATGCTTTAAGAGTGGGTCATCTTTAAAATTCAATGTATTTAAATTGAAGACACAGAGTGAATTGGATACATCTACTAGAATTATGAACACCCTCAATGCCAACAGAATACCTATGCTGCAATTCGCCAATTGCAACTCGGCCGTTGGTCTCCCGAAGACGCCGTCCCATAGCGTCGGTAGCGTGTCTTGATTCGGCAATTTTAAGCCGCTGCAGCCACTAATTGACCTATAGCCAAGTGGCCAGCAAAATACGCCCGTCTTATCGTCGGCCACCTCCTCCGGCCGTCCTCCCAGATAACCAGCGGGCGGCCTTGAGCTTCGCTCGCCCAACCGCACCCATCCATGTTATCTTAGCGTACCGATAGAAAACTGCACGCCTGCCAACCCGCCGTCCCGTTCACATCAGGAGACTCTGCACTTGACGGCCGTCCCCCATTCGCCTACTGCCCCATCGGAGTGCCCGCTCAAGTGCCCGCCAGAGTGCCCGCCGACTGCCCGCCAATTTCTGCACAAGCCCGTCGGTAGTTAACGTCGTATATATACGCAGCACTGGAAAAGGCGTAGTCTTTCTCTCAAGCCACCATACAAGATCACCTTACCAAGCAAGCCCCCAAGCAAGCCACGTCTTCTCCAAAACAACCCCAACCCGCAACCTTCCCAGTCCAGACCCTTGCAGCTCTAGTGGCCGACCATTCCTAATCCCTGATCGGCAGTCCCCCCCCCCTCTGACCCCCTCCTCTCCTCACCCTCCCTCACAACGATGCCCCTCTCCAACGGCAAGGCCTCGGGCCCCATCAAATCCGAGTATGACATCGTCATTATCGGCGGCGGCCCGGTGGGCCTCATGATGGCGTACCAGCTGAGGCGCTTTGGCGTGACGGCGTGCGCGTTTGAGCAGTACGAGAAGGAGACGCAGGATGCCTACGGCCGCGCCATTGCCTTTTTCCCGCGCACCATGGAGCAGCTGGACCAGCTGGAGCTGGCCGACCCCATGCTGCAGCTGGGCTTTGCCTGCCGCAGCAGCGTGACGTACAAGGACGGGAAGCGGGTGTAAGTTGCTTCAGAAATCCGTGGTGTTCGTTTTTCGTCTAACAATCCAGCCTCCCCGGCCGCGTCTGGACGTTTATGGAGAACATGGACGGTTCCGCCTTTGACTGTACGCTGGTGCTGCGGCAGATGTACACAGAGGAGATTCTGCGCGAGAAGCTCGAGGAGATTGATGCGCCGTACTTTCAGGGCATCGAGTGCACCGACTTTGTCATTGACAAGTCAGCAAAGCCCAACGACTACGCCGTGACGACGTCATTCCTGAACCGCAAGACCAAGGAAGAGTTTACGGTGCGGAGGTGGGTAACCCCCTTGGCTCCTCAAAGTTGTTCTTGTGCTGACCGCCCAGCAAATACATTATCGGTGCCGACGGCGGCCGCAGTTTTGTGCGCAAGCACGCGGGCATCGTGTTCGAGGGCGACCTGACCGAGGACAAGTGGATCCGCATCGACGGCCTGATCGAGACAGACATGCCCATCACGCGGTCGTACGGCGCCATTGAGAGCAAGACGCACGGCAACGTGCTGTGGGCGCCGCTGGACAACGGCTGCACGCGCATCGGCTATGCGTACACGCCGGCCATTGCGGCCAAGCACCCGGGTGGCGTGACCCAGGCCGTGGCCGAGGCCGAGGCGGCCGAGGCCATGAAGCCGTTCCATGTCACGTTCAAGGAGACGCACTGGTGGACGCTGTACGCGATTGCGCAGCGGATGGCGCGCGACTTTTCGGCGCAGGACGACCGCGTCTTCATCTGCGGCGACGCCGCGCACACGCACAGCAGCGGCGCGGCCCAGGGCCTCAACACGGGCACGCACGACGCCGTCAACCTGGGCTGGAAGCTGGCGCTGCGCGTGCGGGGGCTGCTCAAGCCCGAGGCCCTGCACACGTACTCGGCCGAGCGCAAGACGGCCGTCAAGCAGCTCATCGACTACGACCGCGACATCTCCACCCTCATGTCCAACAAGTGGCCCGCCTGGTACACGGGCGACCGCGACGCCGACCCCAGCCCGATTCTCGGCGAGATCTTTGAGCGCGCCGCCTCCTTCAACACCGGTCTCGGCATCGCCTACCCCGAGAACCTGCTCAACCAGCCCAGCCAGCTGCCCAGCCTCACCGTCAAACCCGGCGCCCGCCCCGAAGACGTCGCCCTCATCCTGCCCGCCACCGCCCAGCCCGTCCGCTTCCAGCAGGCCACCCGCAACCACGCCTGCTTCTGGGTCGTCGTCTGCGCCGGCGACGTCGCCCACACCGGTGCCGCCCTCGACGCCCTCGCCGCCTCTATCGCTAAATCCTCCATCCTCCCCTCCCCCGCCATCCGCTTCCTCACCATCGCCCTCGACCCCAGCGGTGGCAAAGGCACCGGCTCCCCGTTCGAGTCCCTCGGCGGCCGCAAGCCCCTCGGCACCGCCTACTATGACCCAGACGCAAAAGCCCATACCGCCCTGGGCGTGCCCCTCGAGAGCGGCGCCGTCCTCGTCGTGCGGCCCGACGGCCTGCTGGGCACCGGTGGCCCCATCGACGGGGCCCTGGTCGAAAAGTACCTCGCAGGCGTGTTGGTGAATTAGCAGGGTTATTGGGGTTTCTGGCTTTCCGTTTTCTGTACTTTTTTAGCATTTGTCAATATAATTGGGCATTCTGAGTCACACTCTTCCTTCTATATACTTCCTTCCATATAACTGCGCCGCCATGCTCCTCCTACGCCGTCTTATTGTGTCTGACAGAACGTCTGATCTTGTCGGACCACTTACACCAACATGTACGAGTAACCACATTAGTTTAACTGCATGTGAGTGGAACTCTGTAGTACGGTAGCAGCTCTACTTTACATAATCTTTTTGCCTTTCAACTAGCAAGACTACGACCTCCAATGAAGTCTGCTGTAACGAACCTCGTCTGCTGTGCAGTGGTCATGTGACGTATTGTTGAAGTCACGGGACTTCGCCGTTCTTATCTCGGGCAACGCTAGTGAGAGCGCTACGGGCAACTCTATTCAGCGTGCCGAACTCGGTTAACTGAAGCTTTAGCAGTATTAGGTACAGTGAGCTTGTATATTCTCGTGCGAGTCTAAAAAGAAAAGGGAAAATATCTACAAAAAAAAGCCTGCTATATCCAGCGCCCGGCATATCCAACGCCCGCTATATCACACGCCCGAAGAGAATTAAGCATTCACCATGGCCTCATAGTCGACGTTGGGCGTGGTGTCGTCGGCTGTGCTAGCTGTCTCACTGCTGCTGCTGCTGCTGCTGCTGCTGCTGCTGCTGGTCACGACGCTGGCGCGCCAGGCCGTGTCGAGGCGGGCGGCGTCGGCGGACGTGATGGTGAGGGCGACGGTCTCGTTGGGGCGCAGGATGGCGGTCATGATCTGGGCCCACTCCCAGGGAGCAGAGCTGCCGCCGGGCTCGCTGTTGAAGTACTCCCAGCCCATGATGCCGCCGAGGGTGCCGTACTCGTCGCGCAGCTGGATGACGGTCTGGTTGACGACGTCGTAGGCGACGTAGCCGTTGCCGTTGGCCGAGGACGTGAGCTCGCCGAGCAGCACCTTGGTGGGCGACCAGCCGGCAGCCACGACGGTCTCAAAGTCGGACGGGCTCGACAGCGAGCCGAAGCCGCTGTAGAACTGCGCATTGTAAAAGGCAATGTTGCCGCCGTCGGCGGCCTCGAGCTGCGCGTAGCTGAACCCGCTGAGGTTGTCGCCGTCGTCGCCCTCCAAAGCCGAGGCCACGGGCGCCAGCGTGACCAGAAAGTCGGACCCGAAATCCGACACCAGCCGCTCCACGAGCCGCTCGATGCCGCTCAGGCTCATCGACTGCTCCACGTCCAGGTCCAGGCCGTCGAGGCTGTACGTCTCGACCAGGTCGTGCAGCTGGCCGTAGTACGTCTCAAACGTCGCATTGTCGCCGTCGAGCGTGCTCGTCTCCCACGAGCCCTTGGCCGCGCCGCCCACCATGCCCAGCACTTTGACGCCCGCCGCCTGCAGCACCGCCGTCTCGTTCCACAGCGTCGTGAACATGCTGTCGCTCGGCAGGTTGTCGTTGAGGTGGATCTGGCTGCCGTTGTTGATGTGGAACGAGGCCACCATCAGGTGCGTCAGCGCAATCCCCTGCTCCGTGATCAGCGGCAGCAGCGAGATCGGGTTGCCGTCCGAGTCGTGCATCGTCTGGAAGTAGATGACGAGCCGCGGGAGATCGCTGTCGGCGGCCCGTGCCTGCACGCTCGAGCCACCAGCGGCGTCGACGCTATCTCGTCGCATCTCCTGCACAGGCCATGCCCAGATGGGGGCGGCCAGCAGCCACAGCAGACAGGCGTGCAGCAGGGAGAACAATAGCATAGTGGATGTCAATCAATAAATGGATGGATGGATACGGTTGGGTTTAGTTCGTCCGGTCTTCCTGCAGCGTCCACGTCGGGACGCTGCTCTTTATACGGCTATTCTCGTCCACAGCCATGACCGCAATCTGGTTTCCAGGGTGCTGCTGTGGTGGAGAAACGCAAATATTGTCTGCCTCTCGACAAACAGCGACGTTGCTATTTCGGTATGACCCTGCGTGGTTGAGAGACCCAGCCACGGCGACTAGCGTCGCAGGATTGCCAGCTGGAACCTTGTGATGTCGGGATCCAGCGCTGGCTCTCTCGCCCAATGGGGCAGGAGAACGGTGCCAATGTCGCAGAACCACGCCCGAATCCGAGACCACTGCATCCCCTGGCCGCCTGACCGCTCGCTGGCGACCCGGAGACGGTCCACAACAGGAATATCGAACGCACAGGGAGGCAGGTAGTATGTAGTGGTGGTAATTCGGGGCTTAGATAACCTTAAGTCTCCTGAAGTCGCCAGCAGCCCGATCGCGGCATTGCCACCTGCCGTTCTGAGCGCTGAGCGTCTGCAGTCCTGCAACCTTGCAATCTAACGTTTCCTCCGTTTAATGTCTTCACTTTGAATGCTATGGCTCACAAAATTCCAGCTCGCAAAGCATGATGCAAAACCTGCAAATCTGGTAGCGGACATCCGAACAGCTCAGCAGGCGGAGCACCCTTATGCAGTCTCTCGCACTTTTGCTTTAGCGCTTTTGCGCATGCATTCCTCTGGAATCCTGTCAGCCTATGATCGGCCCTGCTGGGTTGCGCCCCATTCACCCCCTGGTTCGCTGACGTTTCTCAGCCCCAGTCTTCCCTCGGAACGTCCCATAGCAGCGCGGCCATGTGTAATTGGGTCAATGCTGTCTTACTCACAGCTCATATGGATGCCCAGGGACCACGAACCCCGGTCGCAAACCCCTGCCGATCCATTCAATGTCCGAGCCATTCTCAGCCGCCACAGACGGCGTCTTCCCGACGTGTTCCTCCTGGGCTGTCCGACTGGGGCAAAGCCAGAGGAGGAATTTGCGAAGCCATCCCTGGAGCCTCAATGTCAAAGTCCTGCATGTCTGTAATTACTTTCCCGTGCATGACGCCGTGCCCGTAGGCATCCCCAGCAAATTAAAGGAGACGCGGGACGGCGCCGCAGCACGTCAGGCGTTTTGGCCCCGCATAGCAGTCCGCCTTGGGAAAGCGGGGGCCGAGTCCGACGCAGCCGCTCCGGTATGCCGTAGTGCCGAGCCAGCTTGTGGCTGACATCGGCGCCAGCGATAAAGACGTGGTGCAAGACGCTGTGCATGTCTTCGCCAGTCAGGTACGTCTTCCAGCCGAGGATGATCTGCTCCCACTTGCGCAGCTGCCGCCTGTCATCGAAATGGCGGCTGGGTTGAACTGGTGACGACAACCACCGAGGCCAAGAGGACACCGTGCAGCGTGACTGTCCTGCTGTCTGCAGCGAACCGGTCCATAACCGACATATGGGCATCCTTGCCGCACGCATACAGGAACTGGGAAAGGCGTAGGCAAGGTCCGTTGGATGGACGGACCAGTCGGCACCCACGACAGCAAGTCTCACAGCTTCTTCCCCGAGGTATCGCGACGATGCTCAGCGCGTCGACCATGTAAACCAGAAGTCGGCCGGCCATGTGGAAGTGCACGTCCTTCGTGGCCACGGCGTAGTCCGGCGCAGTCACGACTGCGCGTTGTCGGTCGGCACGAGTCTGGTCATGGGGTACACCTTTTCCAGCGGGTCAGTCGCCGCGGAGCAGCAGAAGATGACCATGTAGCTAAGCAGCCGGTGTAGCCTGTGCAGGTATTTCAGGGAGCCAGTGCCGTTGGTGAACATGTTGCCGTCGATGTAGTCGTCGCTGATGCCGATTCCCTGGAACAAGGGCCACTTGTACAAAGTTCCCAAAACTTGCCGGAAATCGCTGTACGTATCGGAGAGAAACAGAGACTGCAACTCTTCGTCCGTTTTTGGCCTGCCAACCTGTCGCATGTCTCGAGCTGCACTCCCCTCGTGAAGCAGTGCAAACGCTCCATAAGCTCAACGCCAACGGGCTGGGCCGCTCCTCTTCGCCCAGT
This sequence comes from Harringtonia aguacate, assembly GCA_014183095.1. Classification (NCBI taxonomy): domain Eukaryota; kingdom Fungi; phylum Ascomycota; class Sordariomycetes; order Ophiostomatales; family Ophiostomataceae; genus Harringtonia; species Harringtonia aguacate. The sequence continues at coordinate 356,597 of JACCPH010000031.1, forward strand.
CACACGATCACCGACGTGGCGGCCTGGTAAATATCGCAGATCAGCTGCACCTGAGTACCGGTCATATCGCCTTGGTTGATGGAGGTGGCGTCGGTCCAGAGCACGCAGACCTAGTCTGAGTCACGCAATCGTAGCGCTTGGGTCGGGATCTGTGATCTGTATCAACGTTCCGTCGAAGGCGATGCTGGAAAGCTGGGACGTGTCGCCTCATGTGTACGGCAGGGCCTCGTAGTCGGGGACGTGGTTCGGCTCGTGGGTTCTGGGGGCACAGCTCAGGAGATCGTCATGGAGCCTGGAAGCAGTCGCAGTAGACGCAGCTGTCGCAGCTGCAGCGGGTCGTAACGATGCCATTCTGAGTGTCTTGCCAGTGCGTCAGCTGGCTGTACCACACACCAGAAGTAACTATAGATGACCAGACATTCAGTTGCGTTCCTCTCCCTCCACTCACTCTGGTTCAGCAGCAGCCGACTGCTGTCGCTTTTTTGCGAGATGCTGGTACAGCTTGAGTTGGCTGCTGATGTTGACATTCTGGTATGGCCGGCCGCTGCAGCGAAGATATGTAACGCGGCAATTCACTGTCGTGTCGGGTTCTGCGTGCTATAGCTGATCCCGCTCTGGTAGAGAAACGTCTCCATGATGGTCATTGCAATGGCCATTCTCGATTTTTTATTTCTGACGAGCATCGAGCACACCGATATTGTTCGTGCTCAAGACGAAGCGGGCGAAGGCGGGGAAGCGCTGCCTCAGGTCGTAAGTAACCCTCGGTGGGGAGGCGTGGGGGTCGCAAAAGCAATTGGTCCGCCTGCAGCCTACGCCTTGCACTGCCGTAAGGTCCTTTGAAGACTGCGGCAGAAACCAACCCAACAGATTACAGGGCCTTTATTCTCGGACCCCTCCGCCCGTCGTGCCGGCCGGGTCTGCCCGCAATTTAACAAAGAAAAGCTTGGACGAGTCGTACAAAGGGAAGGAAATCAACTTGTGTGTAGATTGGCACGGCTTTACGAACTCCTGAGCGACTTGAGCTTTCTGTGTTTTTCCGCCGCAATGGCTGCCAAGATCAAGGATGGATGCCGCCTGAAATGCGACCGCACCACTGCCGTCAGAACGCCCAGCCCCCGTGGCCATGCCTGCGTGCATGATTTGAATTCAGCCGCATGAGCGAGTGGCCATGCAATAGGCTGCTTCGGATAGATAATCCCCACCGCTAGTTTCTGCAGTCGCTGCCCGAATTTGTTCGCTTCTGCCTGCGTATTTCCACGGTTTCGGAAGGTGCAGCGGCGCCTTGCTCTTGAACTTTAGAAGCTTCCGGTCAAATTGGCGCCTGCCATCATGCGCGCAAAATGAAGGCGTTCTTTGGATCTCGAAAAGGGCCTTTTCCCGGGGGCATCAAAACGCTCCACTCCCCAAAGGATGCCGTCGTCGAGTAAGTATGGCTCTGCTGTGACTTGATTGCAAGAAAAGCAAACGTGCTAACGGTTGCAAACCAGCATCGTCTTTGTGCACGGCCTAGGTGGCGACCGCGAGCGGACATGGACCGCACCCAACGCACTCGAGCCATGGCCGAAAGCACTGCTTCCATCCGAACTTCCGAATGCACGCATCCTCACTTTTGGCTACGACGCATACGTCACCGACTTCCGCGGAATGGTGTCCGAGAACCGAGTGGGAGACCACGCAGGGAATCTTATTTCGGCTCTGGCCACGTACAGGGACGAAAATTATACAGTAGGCAGCCACGTCGACCTGTTCAAACATGCGCATGTTCTAAAACTTGCAGAGTGAACGGCCACTCATTTTCGTCTGCCACAGCCTGGGAGGATTGGTCTGCAAAAATGTACAAAAACAGGCCTCCAGAAAAGCAGAGAGAGCGTGTGCTAATAAGGACACAGGCCTTGGTCTTAACAAATGACCGTCCGGAACAGCACTTCAAAAACATTCTCCGCTCGACGCGTGGTATCGCATTCTTGGGAACACCACACAGCGGCGCCGGGGCACTGTCTCAGTGGTCCAATCGCCTTTCCAGGGGCATCGGCGTCTTGAAACAGGCAAACAGCAAGATTCTGGAAGTTCTCAGGCAAGACTCCTGGGAGCTCGCACAGATCCAGGAGCGATTTTATGCACTCATCACGGAACGGGCTTCCATACAGCCCATAAAGATCACCTGCTTCTACGAGGAGCTGCGCTTGCCACTCGTCGGGTTTGTAGGTCTCGTCAGGAACATGGTTATGGCCAGAGTTGTGAACTGACAGCCGACACAGGTTGTACCAAGGACTTCTGCAGTACTTCCTGGGCACAAGTCCATAGGAATACGCAAGGATCACAAGGACATGGCGAGGTTCTCGAGTGCTGAAGATCCCGGCTTCCAGGCAATCTGTGGCGAACTCCGTCGCTGGATCAGAAAGCCAGCCAAGGCAATTCCACCAATACCCTCAGTTTTAATAACAGACGCAAGGTCTCCACTATCGACGGAAGACTCGCCGACGTCTTCAGATCTAACAGAAGGCACGCCCACGTCTCCATGTCCAGTGCAAGATACGCCGACGTCGTCGATTGCATCAGAAGACAATCTGTCACCTTCCAGTGCGAGAAAAGGCAAACAGGTTGAACGTCCCATCAATTATAGCGCGCACAAAACTGTTTCGCACTGTAAGAGAACCCGTTTTGTCAATTGTGTACACCAAACTGATTTCCTCCAGTTCTCGTTCCATACACGAGCAATCCAGATTTTGTCGGCCGCCAGGACATTCTCGAGAGGCTAAAGGTTCTGCTTGGCCACCAACAACCAGAGACAAACCGCACTTGGCATCCCAGGGCATCCGTTTACGGTATCGGGGGCATAGGGTGTGTATTCTTGTCATTTTTGTTGTCCATGTACTAACAAAGGCAGAAAAACGCAGGTTGCGTTGGCATATGCCTACTGGCTCCGAGAGGCACAGCCATATGTCTCCATCTTCTGGGTTTATACGAGCAATGCCAACCGTTTCCGGCAGGGATATGCCAAGATTGCAGAAGAGTGTCATATCTTAGAGCCTACAGACACAAAGACAGACCCGTTGCCGCTAGTCAAGAGATGGCTGGAGAACAAGGAGCATGGAAATTGGCTCATGGTCATCGACAATGCCGACGATATCGACATATTTTTTGATCGACCTTCGACAACCGCAGATTCGAGCACAAATAATGGAAATATTGCGCAATTCATTCCCGAGTGTGCCCACGGCTCGGTTCTTATCACAACGAGGGACAAGCAGACCGGAGTGCGGTTGGCCAAGGGCAAGCCGCCTGTTGAGCTAGGCCCCATGGATGACAGCGAATCTGCACACCTGCTGAGCACCTCTCTGGGGAGACAGGATATTGCATCTCATGACCTGGAGGTATTAGCGACGCGTCTGGGAAATATACCACTTGCACTTGTCCAGGCCGCTGCTTTCATGCAGGAGAACACCAAGGAAGTTGTCGACTACCTGAAGCTTCTGGACAACAGCGACCAAACACTCGTGGACCTGCTCAGTGAAGAATTCGAGACGGTTGGCCAGGATGTAGAAAAGCCCAGGGCTGTGGCCGAGACGTGGATTCTGTCCTTTGAAATCATTCAGAAGCGAAATGCCTTTGCCGCCGACCTCCTGTCGGTCATGTGCCTCTTTGACCGGCACGCCATTCCTCTGGAGTTCCTGTCGGAATATGCTGTCAAAAACAAGAAGGTCCAAGAGTCTGGAGGGGATCTGGTGCTCACCAAAGCGGTTGGTGTCTTGAAAGCATTCTCCCTGGTCACCGAGAAGCAGCCCGGAAACCTGGACATGCACCGACTCGTTCAGTTGGTCACACAGTCGTGGCTTGCACAGAAAGAAAAGTTGCTGCATTTTGGTGGACAAGCGCTCTCGACAATGTATGCCGTCTATCCAAGCTATTCCTTTGAAAATAAGGCGTGCTGCACTAGATATCTCCCACACGCACTTGCGGTCTTGAGGGCGAAGATCAGTGAGCATGAAATAGGCGAGGAGAAAAGCCTATTATTGTTCCAAATTTCGGTATACTTTGACGAAAATGGTCAGTGGAAGGATTCAGAGCAGTGTCTTCTCCAGTCTGTGGAAATCAGCCGGCGTATTTTGGGACCGGACCATCATCGCACGTTAATCATCACGGCTGCCTTGGCGAAATCATACGAAATCCAATACCAGTGGGAAAAAGCAGAGGCGCTTGAAGTGCAAGTGCTAAGGGAATTAAAACGAGTGTCTGGAGATGATCATGATTCCACGTTATCCGCCATGACTAATTTGGCAATGACATATTCCAGGAATGATCGATGTGAAGAGGCGGCGGTGCTTCAAATGCATGTTCTGGAAATAAGAAAAAGGATGCTAGGAGAGGAGCACCCTAAAGTGTTTCGAAGTATGGTTGACATGGCAAAAATCCGCATAGCTCAGGAACTGTGGGAGGAGGTAGAGGTGCTTGTCTTGACACTGATAAAGAAGACGAGAGAGACGTCTGGAGAGGAGCAGCGTGTCATGTTGAATTTGGTGGCTAGCTTGGCGAGACAATACCTGAACCGAGGTAGGCTGAAAGAAGCCGAGAAACTTGGAGGGCAGGTATTGGAGATGAAGAAAATAGCGTTTGGAGAGGGGCACCTTGTCACGTTAGCTAGCATGCATGACATGGTGGGAGTATACAAAAAGCAAAGCCGGCTGGAAGAAGCCGCGGCCCTCGGTGTACGTCTGGTGGGGATAAGGACAAGAGTGGCAGGAAAGGACCACCCGGATACACTGGAAAGCGAAGCTAGATTGGCATCACTCTACAGAGCGCAAGACTTGTTGGAAAAGGCAGAAGCACTTCAAGTGAAGGTGTTGGAGGCGCGAACAAGAGTCTTGGGGGAGAAGCACCAGGCCACATTGGACATTATGGACGAGTTGGCGGGAACATACTATGCGCAGTGTCGGTTTCAAGAGGCGGGGGCAATCTTTGTGCAACTGTTGCGGATAAAGAAAGGGGCCTTGGGATTGGACCATGTGGAGACGTTGACGACCATGTCCATGCTTGCCATTTGTTGCAAGGTTCAAGGTCGTGACAGGCAAGCTATAGCACTGATGAGCCGATGTGTTCAAGAATGGAATCGGGTTCCCAGGCCAGGAGGCATGTTCAATTTCTCAGGGGTTTTGGAACAGTGGAAACAAGAGGAAGAAGAAGGCGCAACCTCATCTAGTATTTCACCCAAATAGCTCATTTACTGGTAAAACAGTAGAACATGAACAGAAAGCAGACCAAAACAAGAAACCAAGCATTGCAGTTCGCAGATAACATGACCCTCCCCATTTCTCCATCCCATTCAGAGGCTGCTGCGGACGGCGGCAGCGGCGGCCTCGAGGTCGCGGACGACCTCGTCGGCGGTGTGGTACTTGCGCAGCCAGCACTTGAGGATGACGTCGCCGGCGGGGAGGGCGGCGGCGTCGTCGGGGTAGATGTCGCGGGCGAGGAGGGGCTCGACGCGGGCGTTGTAGGCGTCGGCCTCGGGGTCGGTCTTGGGGTGGCAGGGGGAGACGCCGGGTCCGTCGCGGTAGGGCCAGTGGCCGGTGCAGATGGAGTAGAAGACCGCGCCGAGGCCGTAGAGGTCAAAGGGGGCCTTGGTGTCGGGGTCGAGGTCGGCCTGGTAGTCGGCGCCGACGTAGGCCTCGAGGGCGGGGTGCCAAAAGGGGGTGACGGGTAGGTTGCGCCCCGGCATGCCCAGCGCGAGGCAGGCGGCGCCGCCAAAGTCGCAGAGGCTGGCGTCGAGCACGCCCGAGCCCGGCACGGCCTCGTGCAGCAGCACATTGTCCGGGCGCATGTCGCAGTGCATCACGCCGCGGCTGTGGACGTAGGCCAGGCCCTCGGCCACGTGCCGACACAGCCGCAGTGCCTGCACGGCCGACAGCGGCGGCGGCAGCGCCCGCAGGTACGACTGCAGGTCGCCGCGGTTCGCCTCGGCCAGCAGCAGGCCGCCGCCGTCTGCCACGCCGAGGAATCTTTCAAGTCAGCACGGGCTAAATGTTGCTTCGCTCATCCACATCTTCCCGATGGTCCGGGGCAGTGGGCGCCCGCGGGGGCAAAGGAGGAGAGGTTGGGGGAGGGGAGGGTTGTGGGGGCCGCCTAACTTGACCACGTGTGGGTGGTCGCCAAGATAAGGGAGGATGGCCGTCTCGTTGCGAAACGCATCGGCGGCAGCGTTCCGTCGCTTCGTTTCCAGGAAGGGAAACGGCTTCTTGACGACCACGCCAGTGCCGGCCGGTTCGACAAAGCTTGTCTGGCCGTACGCCATTTGCTCTCGGGAATGGGAACGCGACAGTGGCACGAAGGCAAAAAAAAAAAAAAACAGGCAGTGCGACCGATGGGATAGGCGTGAGTGGCTTTTGTCCGAGGAAGAAAAAAAAAAAGAGCCACACATCAGCTCAGCTTTTCCGTCCGCCCCTCAGTGCGAGACAAAATAAGCCGTGTTCGGGGCAGTTGATAATCCGACACCACCATTTTCTCATTGGACAGGGGGGCGGGCTGGGGAGGGGGGAAATTTAGGATCCTGGTCGCGGATTGTGGTCGGCAGACAAGGGGGGGGGGGGGGGGGAGTTGGGGGCTGACTTGTCTGTCGTATCTCTTTTAGTATCTCTTTTTGCCGTGTCTCTTTTTCGTTGTATCTAATTTTTCTCATTGTTTTTCTGTTGCTTCACTGGGCTATCCTGGGGCTATCTCCATTAGTTCGCCTTATGGCCGAGGCTTGGCTTTGGCGGCAGCAATGATGTCTTCGTTGTGTGACGACGTGTCTGTGTGCATGATTGACCCGGCTGAGACTGCGCAGGCGGCGCGATCCGCGGGTGTGTGACACCGAGAAGCCGTCGTTGTCGCTGTGCCGCCTTGGCCGGTAGCGCGGTGCTTGCTGCTAGAGTGGGTGTAGTACGTGGGAGAGTCGTTGGCCGACGACAGCCCCAAAAGGCGGTTGAGCCAGGAAGACGCTGGACCACCTGGCGCAGAAAAGGGATGTAGGAACACAGAATCGGCGACCCAATCACGACCATGAACCAGATCATGGGGATGGCAAGCTCGTCTTGGATGTTAGCGATTATAAGCCACGGACAAAAATGAAGAACGAGCATACATGTGCTGTCGGAGCCAATCTTCTGTGCGGAGACGATGCGGATGATGGATATGACGCAGGCTCTGCAGCGGTCAGCGCTGATACTCCCTCGAGGGCAGGAGACGGACGTACAACAGGTCAAGCAACAGCAAAACAATAATGCCGATCCGCTTGGCCAGCGGTAGCTGCAGCCACCACTGGTCGGAATGGGCTCGATGAATAGGGTCAAGGCGACCGCCATATTGAAGACGAACTACAAGTCAGACACTGTCCTTCCTGGACGAAAAAAAAAACAAATTATAAACAAGCTCACAGTGCACCACCACAGCGGCACCAAGGAATAGCAACGGCCTGGAATCGCGGAGTCCCACTGTTTGTAGACGGGCCGGCACGCCGACGCTGAAAGTGACGGGGCACACAGCAATGAGCTTCAGTGTTAACAGGACCAAGAGGGCCAGCAAGAAGGCCAGCAAGTAGTCCATGCCACGGAAGCCCACCCGTACAAATGTCGGAATCTGGCTTTCCGGCACGACGTCGAGATGTTTTCCAAAGATGAGCTTGTTACCTGGCCCTTGCCAGCACGAATCGACAATTTCATCTTCCGAGACTGCACCAACCGACGAGACTCGCTGTGCAGATTCCCAAGGCAAACACCTGTGGCCAGTAAGAGTTCGAAGCTGTCGATTCACAGGGTGGGAGGATGAGACGATAGTGTACTTACCCAGCTTCCTGTGATGAGAGCTGCAGCGGTAGAACAGGCGTCAGCTTGGTTGTTTTGCCTGGTCTACTTGCATTTTGGGTGCTGCAGCTTACCACCGTCCCACCCGACGCCGTGTAGAACGCCAATGTGCACTGACAGACGCATGGCCTGCCTGCCATATGAATGAAGCAAGACCAAGCTCTGCAGAACACTATGTTTAGAAATGCAAGTCTACATCATCAAGCACGAAGGATTCCGTTTCTCCTTTCCTGTTTTCACGCGCATGCTACATTCCGTTCTTCAAGCAGGGCCCTTCCCGCCTCAAAATTGGCCAAAATTTGCTTTGCGATTCCGGGGCTTCTCCAGCGTGTTGCTCTGTTGAGCTTAGTGCTTCCCCTCGATCTGCGGCTGCATGCAGGCGTGTCGGCAGTCGCGCAGACTAGAGGATATGCAACGGCCTCTGTAGAGATAGAAGAGAAGAGATAAGCAAGGGCAATGTAAATGAACTGTTGCAGAGCGGGGAAAAGAAAAAAATGGTTCTCCCGTTTCGATCTCTCGTCTTTTTCCTGTTCCTCGCGAAATGGCACTTTTGCCAGTTTTCGGTCTGAAAATGCAGTAGGAATGCAATATGGCCACGGCCTCAGCTCACTTGTGGCGAGGATGGTCTGTAGTCGCTCCCGCCGGTCAACTGATTTCGCTTTGTGGCCGCTGCTGTTGCTGCCTGCGGTCGTCCCCTGTTTTCGCCCGTTCTTCCACTTCTCCATGGGTCTGTCCCCCCCCCAGGCCGCGCTAGCAGCCCGCTGCTAAAAGGTGCACATCGCTAATGACGGAGCGGTGGGTCTGGGGAAAAGGCGGTCGATCGCTGATGGCACCCTGTCCAGTGCGTGCTAGCGCTGCGCCCACTCGACTGGGAGGGGAGCCATTGGCAAAGCAAAAAAAAAAATAAAAAAAAAAAAGAGGGAAGCGAAACCTGTTCTCCCTCTTGCCCAGGTCCCACTTTTCGTAGCGGGCGTTCTGGCAGTACATTTCCTGGAAGGAAGCGCTATGGATTTCGATTTCCGACACGGGGGAAAATTCAGGAATTTCCGTGGGCTTGGCAGGACAAGAAAATGCATCGGCGCATCAGTGCATCAGAGCATCAGAGCATCATCAGACACGAGCAGCTCTGGTGGCCTCTTCAACGCGTTCCGTGTACAACGTGCTCGTGCTCTGTATCTTACAACTCCCACGCTCGCCGTGGGCAGCACGTGGAAGCCACAAGCTGCACATTTTGGTAGGTCCAGGGTAAGTCCCACAAGCTTCTCTGCTAGGGCTTAGGGGGAACCACCCCACAAGTCAGATGTCCAACAGCAGCCCAACCCCCCCACGCTAGGCCGTAGCTTCCGCCTCGACAGGTCTGCGATTAAAATGGTGTCTCCACCGCCGCTCACTCGCTGCTCCCACGACCATTTTGGAACGCAATAAGCCGGTGTGAAGAGCAGTGGCCTGAGAACACCCCGAGGGTGGACAGGCTGTCGACGGGGAACCACGGATGAGCAGCCGCGACGCGCACATTTTTCGCTTACGAGGACACGATACTCGTATAGCCAGCGCATGTTTTTTGGCGCATGCTTTTTTGGCGCATGCGACGCTGCTCAACAGAGGCGGCAAGACTCTCCTCGGCAGCCGAGTGGCTGCCTTGGAACATGCCCTTGCCGCTATGACTGGTACTCGTAAGATACGTACGTGCCGTCACAGACGCATGGCAGATCAGGATATTATGAAACGCCCCCAGAATCCTTCCACAGGATGCCGAGAGGCCATTAGATATTAACAGCTACGAGAACCGACCGCCACGGCTACTGCTATCCCCTCCCCCTGCCTACGACGTGTAGAACCCTACCACTCCCATAAAGTTGCCGTAGTTCTGGGCCGCCTCCGCCTCGGCAAAGGCGGTGCCGTCCTCGTCGAGCATGTAGGTCGTGCCGGTGGTGACGAGGCCAAAGATGGTGACGTGCGCGGGCGACTGGACGGAGACGATGCTCTGCTGGCAGGCGTACTGCTCGCAGGCCTTGTCGTTGTTGCGGAAGAAGCTGTAGTGGCCGGCGCCGTAGACGAGGACGCCGGCGGTGTTGCCGGAGTAGAGGGCGCCCCAGCCGAGCTGGCCGCTGGCGAGCGTGGGGTCGCTGTAGGCCGGGTCGACGGCAAAGGGCACGGTGGCGTCTGGGTTGGGCTGGTAGTAGGCGGTCTCGGTCTGGATGAGGCCGAGGACGACGTCGCGGGCGTCGTGCACGTGGTACTGGTAGAGGACGTGGTGCTCGGCGGCGGTGCCATAGAGCAGCAGGTCGCTGCCCTCGAGCAGCACGCCGCGGCCCGCATACACAGTGATCTGCGTCAGCGCCGCGTCCTCGGCGTCGTGGTCGGCCACCCAGAGCCAGACATTCTCGAAATAAGCGCGCGCCGCCGTCGGCACCACGTGCAGGCTGAGGAAGGCGGCGATGCAGGCCGGGTTGACCGTCTCTGCCGTCACCGTCTCGTTCTGCTGCAGCGGGCAGTCGGCGAGCTGCAGCTGCGACCCCGTAAAGCCGCCGATGCGTGTGTGCACGTCCCAGAGGCCGGCCGCCGTCGGAGGCTGTCCCTCGGGACCCGACAGCTGCCACTCGATGAGCACCGCGCCCGCCTGCGCCCCGCGCGTCGACACCACCAGGTCGCTGATCTCGGCCGTACCCACGCTCCCGGGCGTGCCCACCTGGACGACGGCCCGCGGCGCCGCCATGTCGGCAAAAGCGGCGCCCGACGACAGGATGACGGGGTAGCCCTCGCCGACGATGCGGGCGCCGGGCGGCACCACGAGCGTGTCGGTGACCACGTAGATGCCAAAGTCGACAAAGAGGACCTGGTCGGCCGCCACCGCCGCCGTGATGGCCGCCTGCAGGGCGCGCGTGTCGTCCGTCGTACCGTCGCCCATGGCGCCCGCATCGCGCACGCTGAGAAAAGCCGACGCCGGCAGGTCGGCGTACTGCGGCTTGGACCGCTCGTAGAGCCGGCCGTCCGACCCAACAAGGCCCGCCGGCCGCGACGACGACTGCAAATGGCCCACGGCGCCCGAAAAGTTGACAGCCGTCTGGCCCTCGTAGCCGGCGCCCACACCGTACAGCCCGGCCGACGGGGTCGCGTCCGCGCCCGCCAGCACCACGTTTCCGTCGACATCCTCGACGGCCGTGTCCACGTCAGCAAAGGCGACGTTGTCGAGCAGCAGCTGGCCCGCCCCCGACGGTGCCACGCCGCTGACGCGACCGATCTTGACGGCGGTGCCGACGTCGGCAAAGTCGCTGTCGACGACAATGACGACGTCGACGCCGGCGGCCGCGGGCGCACCCGCCGTGAGGTCGAGCCCGACGGTGCAGTTGCGGATACTGAGGCCCTTGTACAGCCAGGACCAGTCCCAGAGCTGGCGCACGGCCGTCTGGCAGCCGTCAAAGGTCAGGTTGCGCATCGTGTACTGCTGGTTGCCAAAGTTGAGGCCGTAGAGGCCGCCGTGGAAGACGAGGTCGGTCAGGAAGCCGCCCGAGCCTTCCTCCGAGTACACGCCCTGGTGCTGCGTGTCGGCCGCGGCGCTGAGGCGGAACTCGAGGTTCTGCAGCGACGTCGCCTGCCCCGTCGCCCAGTGCACGCCTGCCAGCGGCACGCTCGCCGCCACCGCCGTCGTGTCCACCACAAAGTTGCGCACCTGCCGCCAAAAGATGTTGACCGGCGTCCACAGGTGCTCCAGGTCGCCATCAATGACCGAGTACGGCGTCGAGCCCACCCCCGTGAAATTGGACGCCGCCTTGATCACCGGCACGCACACCGGGTCGCCAATCAGCTGCGTAAAGTAGTAGTCCACAATCGGGGCCGACACCAGGTACGTGCCCGCCGGGAAGTACACCACCGCCGGCTGCGTCGTCGTCGACTGGCAGTTTGTAGGGCCGCAGCGCTCGCCGCCGCTGCTGCTGCTGTTCGACGTCGCTGAAATTGCCCGGTTGATCGCCGCCGTGTCGTCGTGCACACCATCGCCCTGGGCCCCAAAGTCCCGCACGTTGCGGAACACGACGTAGTCTGAGCTGCCGGCGTACGGCGCCACGCCCTGGTGCTTCACATTCTCGAGGAAGAAGCTGCCGCAGGTCGGAGAGGGAGTGCTGGAGGAGCTGGAAATGGAAGACGAAGTGGAAGACGAGATCGTGGACGAGGAAGACAAAGTCGAAGAGAAGGACGAGCTGGACGAGATTGTCAAAGACTCCGAGGACGAAGCTGAAGACGAGATGGTAGACGACGACACTGGTGTCGAGCTCGGCACGGAGCTGGAAAACGTCGACGATACAGACGAGCTGGACGCAGACGATGACAGTGTTGTGCTCGAAAAAGAGCTGGACGAGGAGCTGGAAGACAAAGACAGCGTCGACGATAGTGTCGAGGAAATGGAGCTGAGAATTGAGCTGCTGCTGCTGAAATTTGACAGAATCGACGATGAGCTAAGACCAGAGCTGAAGGCTGTGGAGCTTGAGAACACGGAAGAGCTGACAACGGAAGAGCTGACAATGGAAGAACTGGACACAGGCAGACTTGACAAGGACGAGGTTGACAAAGAGCTTGACAAAGAGCTCGGGAAAGAGCTCGACACAGATAAACTTGACGCAGTTGTTGTGGAGACGGACGAGCTCAAAGACGAAGAGCTGACTGGCAGACTTGAAGACGGACCACTGGGAACAGAGCTGGTTGAGTTGGCCGAGAAACTGGCCGAAGGGTTTGCGACGGATGAACTCGTGGCCGAGCTGGGTACAGAGGAGCTCGACGACGAGCTGATGACGGAAGAACCAGACTTGGAACACACCTCGGAAGAGGTCAGCACTGACGACGTCGACGAGCCGCTCGGCTGGCCAGACCAGGTGGCATTCTGGAACGAGCTGGAAGCGCTGGACACCAGAGTGTGGCTGGCCGTGCCGGGCAGGGAGCTGGTGGTTTCCACAGACGTGGTCACGGCAGACGATCCGGAACCGCTGGGGCCGCTGAGACCGCTGGACGCAGTCTCCGAGGTAGTCCCGGCGGACGGCAGCTCGGTCGTCACGATCTCGGTGCCCGACTCAAAGCAGGACGGCGGGGGCGGCGGGGAGGGGCAGGTGGTGATGGTGCTTGTCACCCAGACGACGACAGCGGAGGCCTCGTCCACCTTGTGGGAGAGGACCGCATCCGACCACAGGGCCAGAAGGGCGAAGATCGACAGAAGCGAGTGACTGTGCATCATGGTAAGATAAAATAAGGAGCGGCGAAGATGCGTGGAATCGGTAGATCAGAGGAAGAAAATTGCAAGGCAGATCAAAAAGAGCGGACGAAGGAACGAAAAGAAACCATGAGGGATCTTGTCTTTTTCCTTCTGAATTAGCTGGAGGCAAAACACATGCAGCTGAGGGGAAGAAGAGGAAAACACGAGGCACGAAACCGGGTCAGCACTGCTTTTTGTCCTGTTCTGCTGCATCCTGACGCTGACGGGAAACATCGTACGAAGCTTCCGTCCAGCGACGCGCGCTGGTTGCCCCAATTGGTGATGGGCAAAGACTTACCATCTTGGGCCATCTCATTAAACTCAAAAGGACTACCCAGCGCTTTCAGCCAATGGTGGTTGGTGAGCATGACGAAGTGGAGGCAAACTGGAAGCCCCGGGAATTGCCTCTTGAGCCTTTTAGGGGCTGGTCAAGGTTTGGTCAGGGCGCACCTGAGCAGCCGCTAGCTCTGGGCTTTAATGCTCCTCAACGGCGCTGCTCCGGAGGGAACAGCTTGACCCCTGAGCCACCAGCCAGGCACACCAATCACAGCCGAGGCGAGCCCCACGCCTTGGCCAACAGCGACCTAGTGCCGCTAGCGCTCGAGGAGGCGACAAGCTGAAGTGGAAAATTGGTGCGTGTGGCATCAGCCAAAGATGCGCTCACGCAAAATAGAGGGTGGCAGTCAATTTGGAGAATTTCGCCAGGTCTTCGCTGAGCATGCCTCTTTTAGATCAGTCTTGCACCCCGGACTCAAGCTCGCAACCCTATTGAGACTATTTCTGCGCAGGCAAGCAAACCGCAAATGTCTCGCATTGACAAGTTAGGCAGGAGAGTTGCCCCAGTTCCAGGTGCTTACTAGTGCAAGGCACGGTGAGAGCTTAGCCAAGGCCTTTGGATATGCATATTCGACTTGAAGCCCCTTTTCCTGGTGTTTAATGACACGGAATAAATGGCGTCAATGCATGCTCTTCGACAACTCGTTGCGCTGTGGTGGTTGACATACATGTAAAATCTCTTATACCGTCTGCCACTCTTCGAGGTGGATGGCGCAACTGCCCTCGAACCACCCGCTTCGGCCCCTCTGTTCAGCGCACATACGGCTTAGGGCGAATCAGAATTTTCGGGTCACAGGCCAGCGTCAGAATCAAATTCACGCTTCTACCTATGCTTATTGTACAGACCCATTTTCAAGCCCACTTCGCTAAGCTTCGCTAAGCTGGCGCTGGTCTCGATGCGACATGGCATCATACCTATGCTGTCGTCCTTCCTCCGCCCCAGCCTACACGTTCTGCGACGCGACCGGTCCTTCGACCTGGGCGGCCACATTCTTCTCCCGGGCCTGCACTTCCTGGATGAGGTGATCAAGCCGAGACTCGCCCTTGCGCGTTTCCCAGGGCTTTGGGCCGTTTGCTGCAATATGGCGTTAATACCGCGACCGAATCAGACACACTGAGAACAAAAAGCTTACGTCCAAACATCTCTTCAATCTCCTCGAGTGTCTTGTTGCAGGTTTCGGGATAGGTAAAGTAGCTGCGACGTCAGCAAAAATCCTCCATTTCCTCGGTGTCAATTCTGTTCCGGCGGCAAACTCACAATTGGATCGCCCCGAGCACGCACATGCACCCAAAGACGATGAACATGCCCCACTTGATGTTCTGGAAGCCCGGCGGGATGTAGAGGCCCAGCGCAAAGTTGAACAGCCAGTTGCCGAGGGCCGAGATGCCCATGCCGGTGGCCCGCGTCTCCAGCGACCAGACCTCGGCCGCATAGACCCAGGCGACGGGGGCCAGCGTGAGGGCGTAGACGATGATGAGAAGGTACGAAAAGGCAATGACGGTGTTGGCCTTGGGGCCCTCGACTTCGATCAAGACCTGGGGGACATTGTGAGCTGTGGGTTAGAAGGGTCATAACTCCAAAAAAACACCTACATTCGGGTTCCCTCCGACACCGCCGGGCACGTTTGTGCCGGTCGACAGGATGCCGCCGACGACAAAGTGGCAGGCGCCCATGGCCAGCGCGCCGTAGACCAGCAGGGTGCGGCGGCCCATGCGGTCAATGTAGAAGAACATGACGGTGGTGAAGATGAGGAAGAGGGCGTACTCGACGCCCGAGGCGAGCAAATTGACGTTGCCGGTGAGGCCGGCCATCATGAAAATGTAGACGACGTACTGAGACCGTTAGTGTCTGAGGACGAATACCAGAGACGTGATTTGTCCACTCACGTAGGTCATCACGTTGGCGCCGGAGTTCTGTTGCCACATCTGCACCGTGAAGCCGGCCAGCGTGCGCTTCCACATGCCGTTGACGACAAACTTGCGCCAGCCGGGAGGCGCCGAGCGCTCGGCCGCCAGCGTCGTCGTGATCTCGGCCCACTCGGCCGTCACCAGCGGGTCGTCAAGGTTGCCGCCGGTTTGAATGTTGGCGAGCGTCTGGATGGCCTCCTCGGAGCGGTCGACCTTGGCCAGCCAACGCGGCGAGCGCGGCAAAAATGGGAGGCCGCACATGAGGAAGACGCAGGGCACAAACTGGATGCCCCAGGCGGTGCGGAAGGATGCCGGGCCGGGGATGAAGTGGCAGCCGTAGCCGATAAAGTACATGATGAGGATGCCCCATTCTGGATTGTAAGCTTTTTTTTTTTTCACGTGTCTACTCTTACGTCTCCTCATGCCATAGGACTCACCAATGGCTATCTGTTGAATTATAATAATGGCGCCACGCCTCTCCTTGCGCGAGATCTCGGCCAGGTACACCGGCACCTGCGAGCTCGTGATGCCGACGCAGACGCCGTTGATGATGCGCCCCGCAATGAGCGAGCCGATGCCGTTCGTGGCCGTCTGGATCGCCGTGCCCACCAGCCACCAGAGGCAGGCAAACATGATGGAGTCGCGCCGACCGATCTTGTCAGAGACGGGGCCAGCTATGATGGATCCGACCACCGACCCGGCCGCCAGGGCAGACCCGATGGAGCCCTGGATCACGCCCGCAGGTGTGTCGAAATAGGCATTGTATTGGTCGGTGCCGATGATGGCAGACATGCTGGAAATATCGAAACCAAACAGCATGCCGCCCACTGTGGCGATAAACGCCACAAAGTAGGTGTTGTAGATCTTTGGAAATTTCACAGCCATGATGAGCAGCTGGCTGGGCCACACCGTGACTGCTTGTACGCCTTTCAGGGGTGGTTTGGTGGGAAACAGAAGGGGAAACAAAGCAGAAAGGAGTAAAATGAAAAAGATGAAAAAAAAACAAACGGCAGCAGCAGCACTGGGGGAGCAGCAAGCGGACTGCATACGGGCGCACGACCGGTACATATATCATTACTACGCCGCGGGGAATGGCCGGATCCCGGTGGTATCAAAGCAACAGTCGTCGCGCGGCACCTGACCCGCGCCTAGACCACCCAGGGTAGGACTGTGCCGGAAGTGAAGCGCCGTTTCCTGGCACAAGAGAGTTTTCCGCGTATACGCGTCTTTGCTAGTGGTGAGATGGTAGCTGACGATGACCGAGCAGCTCTGCTGGACAGGTCATCTTGCGTCCCTGGTCGGATCATACGTCTCTGCATTGCACCAGAACCTGTATTCATGAGCCAAGCTGCTGTCTCGTCATGCTGAGCATGCCGAGCTCCGTATGCGCGGCCTTTGCAGTCGCCAAGCTCTCCTCGTTGGCTGCCTCTGCTGGTTATCTCGGGTCATACCCTCAGGTGACGCCGAAACATGTGCCGTGTCCCGGTAGCAGTCTTACCATGGCCAACTCCCCCGGAACGCACTAGGCTTACCCCGGAACATACTCCGTAATCCGGTTTCGTCCCCTGTGGAGATGCGGGGGGGGAGGCGGTGGCCAGCGGAGAGCCATTTCTGGCCGCTTCCCTGTGACGAGAATTTCCACGTTGCGAATGTCACCCAGCGGGCGGCGCTTTGTCGGCGTCTTTTTCCATTGCAGCTGCCCATCAATTGATCCCTGGAGCGTGGGGCATTTTCTTGGAGGGGGGGAGAACAACGTGGAGAATGCGGGATCATTGGTCGGGTAAAAATGCCGTCTGTCAAATGACCCTGTTCGTATTTGTTTCCCACTGCAACGTGCCTCTGTCTGGATTGCCTTGGCAGGGCTCTGCCGTCTAATACCCGGTTCTGCAAGTTTTGACGTTATCAAATGCGGTCGTTTGAAATGGCGTCTTCATCCATCAATCAGGGAGCGTTTTGTTAGACTGTAGGCTAGTCTCGATAGGGGATACTCGCGTGCTTGCGACGGCGACGCTTGTGGCTTGATGCTTGATCTCCCTGTCGACGGCGTGTCGTGTCTAACCTGATGAAGCGTGGTCATCTGTTTCTCCGCGCACGAGATCACACCAACTACCGATTGGTGCTAAACTGTATTTGTCGTCTTTATCAAAGCAGAGCTTGCGCAAGTCGTCTCGTTTGATGACTGCATTCGTATGTTGTAGATTCTTCCCAGTCCCTTCGTGTTGTTTCTGTTGTTGATGACCTGGAATGACCGGCAGCGCTCTCCTTGCCGCCCAATCATGCCTCGGTTTAGCAATAACTTGGTTCTTGGAATCCTTATGATGCAAAACTGACGTATCTGAGATGCCTCCCTTCTGTCCCGAGACAGCAATCCTCCCGCAGCTTGGCATCGCAGCGGGCCGAGATGGCTCGATGGAAGGAGTGCCGATTACCCTACCTGATTACGACCCAATTAGGGCGCTGGTATTGGTCATGGGTTACCCGAATGTGCTGGTCTGGCAGTTCTCTCCTGTCGTGGCAAGATGCGATGCTTCCAACGACTCGAGCCTTGTGGAATCAGTCGACTGGCTTCTGTTGCAAGTAGACAATGAAATAGTCTTATTTCATCCACCAGACTGCATTCTAGCTTTCTTGACACCCCCAAACCGCGATGCTGAAACAGCACAAATGATCGTAGATGAGCTCTGGGAAATAGTTGAATTCGTCGTTTTCATTGGTTGGGTCTGACGATTATGTCAGCACAATTGATGAGGGGTAGCAGGAAGACCATTTAGATATCTTACGCACCCTAAAAATCTAATTGGGCAGACGGGTGGACAACTGTGGCGGGTTTCCGTGTCTACATAAATGAGGGGAGGTCGGCGGAATGGTGTTGCACGTGAGCTCTCAGAAAGAGAAAACAACGTTTTAAAGATTCTCTCCAGGCATTTGACCAGGACTCGCTTGTGCTCGTTTGTAGGGTTGTTATACAGTGGGGTTGTGGGTCGTGTGGGGTTTTAGTGCTCCCGATGCCCTCCAATTTCACCTGGCGCATTCCGCAGCATTGAGGGCTGATCAATTCGGTGAGAGAACATCCATCGATCAGTTGTCGCGCCCTGGTGTCATGGATACTCCCATCTACGTATCCCAGTTTGTTTCGCCTACGACGGGGTGGACACAATGACAAATGTTGCCGTCGTGGCAGCAGGCTGGGGCAATACGGAGCCTCCCCACCCAGGAATGCTACCGCCTGCGTAGCCGGCGTTTGGAAAGTGTCAACTGCCATGTCCGGGGATGGGAAGACTACCGCTCGGAGGAGGAACGGACCAAAAGCACAGAAAATAGCCAGTCTAGTATCCCCGTGCCATATGCCATCAAAAACACTAATTGGCACGTTGCTTGTTTTTGGTGCTATTAACAGAGAGGGTAGGAGCGTTTCTGCAGCTTTGATAAAATCCCTGCTCGGTGCCGTTTGTTAAAGTTGAGACACAACTTTCTACAACAGGGCCCTTCTTCGCCCTAGCCACAACATGTTTCGCCACTTCTTCTCTTTTCCAGTCGATTAAGACCATGGCCAAATTACTCCAGGTTATGCTGGTAAATTGGGCGCACGCACGCAGCTACACCTTGTCGGAGCTGTGACCATTTGCTTCAGAGAAGATTGCAATAAACATCTACGCACGGAGCCACAGATGATCTGGGAGTATCCTCACCAAACTTGCTCCTGTCTTTGCCCCTGGACATTGCTTCCAGCGCCCATTCACTGTTTGACCGGCCGACCAAAGCTCCTCGACCAACAGTCTTCATTGTCCGCCTCTTTACTGTCGTCTGACTCGTCATTCCATTCCTCAGTCAGGCCAGCCAATCTTCCATGGCGGCTCGTCAGAGCCAGCTTGGCCGTGAAACCGTTCGCTACTGTAACCTCAATGTAAGATACTGCTGTGGTAGTCCACATCTCAGCCACAAGCTGTGAAGTGGTTCGCGTTTTGGCTTTACGGGGATGACAGCAGGTGGTGGGGCTTCCATATCCATGTTTTTCAGGGTCTTTTCCCAGTAAAGAGGACTCCAAACCCCACTATCCCCCACTATTTATCGGTCGGCTGGCCGCCTCCTCCGCCCACCTACCAGAGACTTACACGCGTCGTAGGCTTGCCGTAATATCGTGGCCACAAATGCCCGAATGACAAGGTCACTCCTGCCAGGCGGAGTGCTGGTTGAATTGGCTTGTATTCATCTACGGTAAAAGTTTTCCCTTCTGCTTGCTGATCTTCTCGCAGCTCTGTTCCGACACCGGTCATATTAGCAGACACGGGCACGCAGCGCACGGACGACCCGTCACTATTCAGTCCGATAAACATCAGCAATACGCCAGTGAGCTAAGCCATTCGCCACTAGCCCTACCAACGCACCGCTAACTTGCTAATACGGTATTACAACGCAGGGAGATCCAACGGCGAAAGGCCCGCGTACCGGTGCGACAGTAATACCCATAAGGCTAAATCGACGGTAGATTATGAATTCTATAAAGGAGAGTATGGCGTAGGGCCAGAATTTGCACAGTAATTAACAGCAATTTCAATTTCCTTCAAGTGCCATGTAGATGGGTGTTTGGCCACATCAGCTTGGGCGTGGGCCTAGATTTTTAGGGTGTGTCATAGCCACATGGGGGTCCGCTAACCCCAGGCGGGGGGCGCCAACAGGAGCAAATCATTCCAGGAGGAACGTCTCCTGTTGGGTTCTCTCTGCACACGCAATGGCACAACGAACCAGCCCAAGAAGGCATGCGAATCAATGGAGCTGTCAGCGTGGGCCGCGTAGGAGAACGGATTTTCTGCCCATTTATTTGGCTGGCCACTGAGCCCGCCACGGACTCGTAAGTTCGGATTACGAAGCAAACTGAGGGGCACTGGGCTGATGACGACATGTATTCCTAATGCTGCTGGTGGGCTACGAAATGGGGGTTCTCTAAAAATGCCTCCACCCTACAAGAGCCGCATCATACCCAAGCCAACATTTCTGTTCCGAGTCCGACTTCGCTCACAACGGTTACGGATCCATTTGTTCGCAGCAGGTTCGCACATTTCTACAGCTGGCCTCTTTCTGCTTGCCGGCCGGGAAAAAGCCCCGCCACCTTCATCGCTTAGCGGGGAACGGAAGTGCGTGGAATGCGAGACAAGCGGTCTGACGTGTACGAGTATGAGTACGAGTTCTGCGCTCGCTGCGCATTCCAGCACGCCAAGTTCCCAAGAGACGCTGTGAGTGTTGTACCAACGCGCACGAAGCTTGGGCCAAATTGTCGATCTCGGGGAACACTAATAACACAGCAAAAACGTACAAAACACGAGCGGTCGTGCACGATATTCAAGACACGCAGACGGCAATTTGTTGATTACTGTCGACAAGTAAATTTTTGGCTGTAGCCAGCTTTGCTGTATTCTAGACTCTGTAATATCTGACGTGAACAATATCCTGTAATTATGCACAAAATTTTCAAACCGGCGTTCCTTCCAAAAACGAGTGAGACTAAAGAGACGAAGCCAAAGCAATATCGCGACAACAGAACCGAGAAAGACGGGAGCGGACCATCCACCACTAACGCCAGAGAGAACAGAAGCCAGCCCAGACAAAGGCACGGAACTGGACAGCAAGGTGTAGCGACAGCCATAAGCAACGCACCCTGTTAAGAGGGGGGATTAGGTTTGGAGCAGCCGTGGTATGTGCAGAGATTTGGGATCTTACCACGGAGCCTTCACAACTGGGGTGAATCGAACGGGGCGAGAATATTGAAAAGTTTACGCTTCATGTCATCCCCTTTCTGGTTGGTGATCTGCTCCGGAGTTCCCTCCGGCAGATTGTAGACGGCCGACTTGGTAGGGTCATTGAGGTAGTCGTTCATCCCGGAGTTGAGAGCATCATCCTGCGGCAGGGGACCTCCGGCCTGGTTGTCATTCCTTAACGCGAAGCATTAGATTGCACAACATGCTGGTAACGAGGGAAAGGGGAGATGAGCACAAGAAGAGGTTGAGACGGACTGGGGCTGATTTTCGTTGTTCATTGTGATTTTAATGGCAACTTTTTCCTTATCTTTTGTCTTTGTGTGCAGTGTTTGTGTGCAGTGATCTTTTTTATTTCGTCTGCATGTCAATAACTATTGAAAGTTTCAAAACGAAAGAGGCGGGCAGTGGAACTGAGAATCTCAATGTGTCTTTTATACCCCCAAATAGCGTACATCCCAGAGCGCGGCTACCAGTGGACGGGGGCCATCTGCATAGAGCTAGCAGGTAGACAGCAGTGGTACCTTACCGTTGAGGCCAACCGACAGCAAGTTTCACTTGCTTACAACAGTAGCTTATTGGGCAAAGCCCCCTAACACTCTGAGGTATAGAAGACTAGTTTTCGTCGCGGGAATTACCAGAGGGTGGAAGGGTGGAGGGGTGGTCGAAGGACGACGGGTTGTAATCAAAGGTGGCAACATGGTTGCGTAGGCTCCTCGTCTATGAGATACTCGGGCTAATTTCAGTTTATCTGGGACATCTCATAGTATTAGGCAGGAAGAATACCGCCAAGATGGTAAGGAAGGACAGACCTGCAAGCAGACCGGAAACGCGAGACCGCAGGTAGAGCTGCGAAGGCAGAGAGTGACAATTGAGCCGCATTCAAGCGACGGAGAAAAAGAGGAGGGGGGTGGGGTGCGAATTCATGAACACGCCTTGATGCCAGTTCGAAAATCAAACACTCCACGCTGTTATCGCATGTTCAAGCCTGGACAAATGTTGATTTCATCTCCTCGCCGGAGACCGGCAGCCGCTTGGACCTCCTTTTTCTCTTTTTTTGGTCGTAAGACGGTCGATGAGCTACGGGGTGTAGCTATCGGGGAGGAGGGGTGAGGAGGGGTGGGAGTTCGAAAGATGCCACGTATGGTCTTCAGTGCTCGCCGGCACGCGTCCGTGTTTGTTCGCGTAGGTTCGCATCGTGTCGTCGCGTCTGAGCAGCTGGTAGCGGCGGACACCTCCAGCAATGCAGCTATATCCCCTCACGCAGGTCTCGAACCAGCTGGCGGCTGTGTCGGATGCAGAGCCGGAGTGAGCTTCCTGGCTCTGCCTGGCTCTGCCTGGCTCTCCCTGACCCCGCCCGCCACAATCGACGCGGAAATGTGTGTGTGCGCTGACTCGCATGCGTCTTCTCGGTCGCTGCAAGCGGAAGGTCTAAGAGACGGGAAAAGGCAACCTGAGAGGATTCTGTACGGGTTCTCGTGAATGGCCCAATTTGCCCGTTCGACCGGTTTTGAGGCAACGAGATGTGGTGCGAGTGGGTGTCATCGGCAGAACAGAGACTGCGGAAATCCGGCTCACAGCCAAGAGAGTGTGTCGGCGAACTCCTTGGCTATCTGTATATGTGCTTGTCTCGGAGGGATGCACCAGATGAGGAAGACGCAAGCGAGAAAATCCGTCACTGGCCGGTGTCGGCGCAACTTTGTTGGGGCCGTAGTCGAGCCAAGCTCCTGCCGCCTTGTTTATCACACCGCCACGTCGTTCTCGGCCGTTGTATGATGCCACGATAGTCGTAGTGTGATAATGGCTGCATAGCGCGAGGCATCCTGCATGACCTCGGGGCCAATTGGACGCATTGGCTGACAATCCGTTGGGGGGTCGTCGTGTTGAAGGGATGTTGATATCGCGGTGGTGGGGTGGATTGTCTCGGTGACAAGAGCTGCGGGGTGTCAGTGACCCATAAACAGAACCAGGAACTCGCCACGATCAGTGCGTTGGGCTTGCCTGCATATTCCACAGTAAACAAGGCATTCGCGTCAGGCAACGACGCCCCATTTCGGTCTCCCTGCAGCAACTAGCCCGGTCCAGAGGCGGCACATGATATTGTTCGGGGAGTATTCGGAGAGCGAATTCGTAAGCCGCGGCCACTCGGGAGAATGGCACTCATCTGTAGTGTGATGTTTCTTGAAGAGTGTGGTTCGGCAAGAGAAGAAGAAGTAAGAATGGGAGAGACAAGGCAGAGAGCTCGACCAGATTGGAGGTTGGTAGTCACGTGGATTTGAGGGGTTCATATGCGATTAGCTGATGGGGTAGCAGATAAAATGGAAGGGGGGGGGTGAGATGTCCCTTCAGCGCTCGGCGCGAGGTCCGCACAGTTATATGTCCACAGGGGGTAACGTAATATGTCTAAATGTACGCGTTATTAGGACCTAAATTGCCACATGTGTTGGATTCGGATTCGTCCGGGCGCAGCCTCCTTGCTGCCCTAATTACGATTAGCAGTTCCACACACCATAAATTCACTTCATGCCCATATTCTCTACGTTATTTCTCTCCAAATTTACGCTCTGTTACGCAGATTCCATTTTGGTCGTCACAATGTCTACAAAACGTCCCCGGGACGAGAAATGGGAACAGTATCGCAGTGAAATCACCGCCCTTTATAACCAAAATCCTCTGCTCGAGGTTATGAAGCTCATGGAAGAAAACCACGGGTTTCGTGCAACGTATGTGGTACTCCATATCATGGCACCAGAGATGCTCCAAATCGCTGGCTCATCACCCAGAACCAGCGATTTGGAGTATCTCTGGTGCCATGATATGGAGTACTCTTGAAACTCTCGAAAGGGAGATATAGCTAACACGCAAAGGCCTCGGGCCTACAGATACCATCTGCAACGATGGGGCAAGACCAAGTATGTCAGGAACACAGACATGAAAGTGGCCGCGCAGGCGTTTCTGGGGCAGAAATCGCAGTCCTGCTGCACATCATGCAATGCGATCACGGTGGGCGACACCAAGGTGCCTGCAGAAAAGGTTCTCCGCTGGATGGGCAAAAACATGTCTTCGGGCGGCTTGAGGGAGATGGACCTCACGAGCTGTTCGTCGCCATCACCAGACGTCAAAATTTCGGACTCGCAGATCGACGAAAATTGCAGTGGTACATTCTCTATATCCATCTCCTGAGAAAGAAACGTTGGTTGCTGACTACGAGAAAGGATCACTGGCCAGCACGGAAACTGTGCCAAACATGGACGATTTCGACCCCTGGGAACCCTTGTAAGAAAATTGTTGTTGTTTCTGTCCGTCTGCATGGCATTCGTTGACTTGTAGCAACCTCTCCGATCCCAAATTCACTACCTGCTCGTCACCGTTTTGGAATGACTACGATTGCCTCGACTTACCCGGATTTCCAAGCTCTGAGAGCAACACTGGTGTTCAAGCAGACAACAGCTCGTTCTGCTTATCTAGCTTGGGAAAGTCACCAGAACCAGACGCCGTAGATTCGCCGAGGCGACTTACGTGCCCATTCATGAAGCGGAACCCAACCCGATTTGGCTGCCAACACAAGTGTCGAGAAGGATTTCTCGCCGTCGGTGATGTTGTTCGGTGCGTGGTCAAGCAGCCTGTTTCTTGTCGACTTCCTCCCCCCTTTATAGCTGATCGGCCTGCTAATATTTGGCGTTGCCAAATTCTGATAGACACGTTCTGGGCCATCATCAGATAAAACAATCCGGGAGAGATCCAGTAGAACTCTTGAATATCAAGTCCGAGTATAACCCGGAAGACGGGATGAAGCAAGCGATGGTGGAAACGCTGTCAGATTCCGGAGTCACAATGAGCAGCTGGAACCAACTATACGAGCTTTTGTTTCCTATGGACAAAGACAAACCCTCTCCATGTGAGTCCTTGATGTTCCAACGCGCCCCGACTGTCCCGATTTCCCTGGAATTGCCCATTCTAGCCATCAATGCATTTACCCGTACTGACTGGCTGTATTTTCACAGACGTTAACACCAACCAGCAGTCAGCCATTACGACTGGTCTGCTGAAAAATATATCTGATTTTGTACAGTTGGCTGGAAGGCTTGATCCACAAGTTCGCAAGGACATCATCGAAAAAATGCAACGTTATGATCAAGATATTCCACTCGACGACACCTCATTCAGAGACTACATACAACCACTTGATTCGTCCCCTTCAGGTGTGGATGTCAAAATGACACTTCAATGATCTCACGGGCATGAAAAACACCCGCTTTCTTCGGTGTGTTGCCAACGTAGTGTTTTATGTTGTCGGTACAAACACCGCACGAGACAGTGAGAATGTGAAAGGGAATGCACACACCCACATGAGCAAATGCAAAAAGAAAAGGGGGGGACGGGGGGGGAGTATGAAAAACACAAAAAAATCGAAAAAAAAAATAAAAAATCACAGAAAATATCCTTCAAAGAGATTGCTGAAGGAGAGACATTTTGTTTTCCTTGTTTGTTTTTTCTTGTCTCTCGCCTCTGTTTTTCGACAGAAATGCGGTATGCGGCTTGCGGTACAAGTTTGTTATGCGATCACTTATTCTCTTCACCTCCGTTGTGAACTGGCGATGCGGACAAGAGTGGACAACAGCACCTCTATCAGTCATCGCGCAACATGTAATCTGATTACAAAATTCAACATTTTATCACATTAGGGCAAAGAATTCCACGCAGATACACAAAAATAGATACCAGGGATCGTATCAGAGAAAAGTCAGAGAGAATCCCCCCCCCCCCCAACGCGTTTCCACCAGAGACATCAGCCCATCCATGCAAAGTAGACGCCAAGTTTTTTTGTCTCAGACATGGGTCGGAAGCCTCTTGCGAGGGATGACTTGGAACCGTATAGCCTTGGTCTTTACTTGTTTTGTTAAATCTGGGTCTTGTACAGATATACGACAGAACGGAGACAGCGAGCCATAAATTAACACAGCGACAAAAAATAAGGGGAAATAAAACAAAGAAAAAAGAATTTGTCACAGAGTTCAGCCCGAGACGCTGCCCCGGCTGCGGGATTCGCTGACCTTGGCGGCCGCCGGCTGGCCGGTGTGGGGCGGTGGATGCGCCGGGGCGGCGTCGTCTGTGGGCGAGGAGAGCTCGGACACGGCACTGGAGAGGTGCCGGCTGAGGCTGCGGCTGTGGGAGGAGGCGGGCGAGACGGGGCTGTGTGGGAGGGGCACGGCCGCCATGGCTGTCGGCGTCCCGCTCCGGCGGCCGGTATAATGGCCGTTCAGACGGCTGTCTGGACGGCGGTCGTCCGGAGGACCGCTCATGTAGCCCTTGGTGTTGTCCTGGTGGTCGCTCCGCCGGGCGCGACGGAACTCGCTAAAGACGGCCAGGAGGAGCCACAGGCCGCCCAGAATGGCGGCTACGACAATGTACGCCGTTTTGTAGGAGGAGCGCTCGTTGGCAATGTGCAGGCCGAGGCCGCCGTTGACGATGCCGAGGACGATGTTGAGGCGGCCGTTCCAGAGGTGGAGGTGGGACCAAAAGGTGCGGCGGCCGAGCTTCTTGTAGCGCAGGTGGTGGATGTAGCCGAGGATGGGCTGGAAGAAGAGCAGAGACAGGACGACGATGCCGATGATGGGGTGGTAGTTGATGCTGGAAACGTTGAGCTGGATGGTGTTAGATACGATTCCTGTCAGTCTTTGCATGAAACAATCAAGTCACGTACGAGATTCCCTCCGGCGAACGGAATGTTCACGGTGCGCACGAGGTAGATGCCGAGAGCTGCGCCGGCCACGTAGACCAGATAGGCTACAACCTGTGAGATGGCATGGATCCAGATTGCAAAGCGGCCGGGGATGATGCGCATAAAAATGGAACCGATCGGGAAGAGAACAGCAAAGGCCAAACAGGCCAGGATGCCGTGGATGTTGCGGTAGTGGATGGCGCTGCTGAAGCCATCACTGAAGGAGGCACCGGAGCTGAAGCCCGAGCTGCTGCTGCTGCTGCTGCTGCCGTCTCCATCGCCGCTTCCGCTGCCGTATGGATAGTTTCCACCGCCAAATGAATAGTAACGCCGTGACTTGTCGCTGACCGCTTCGGCCATTACAGCCGTGGAAGCGGCTATGACGGCTTTCTGGTGTTAATGCCGATATCGTGGAAAACAGAACTGTGGTTCACTCACCCAGGGTGATCTTGGCTGGGAGAAACATTCTTCTGGGCTGTCTGCTCCGCAGTGTTTGTTCTGACGGCAGTGGTCTGGGTAGATGATGTATAGGCCAACGCAGAGTAATCCCGAAATATCCAACGTCAAGGCCTGGTAGGAGTTGGAGTGGGCAGGATTAATATAGTAATCCTTGGTCAGACAAAGAGATGCAGTAAGCAGCGCAGTGGGGTTCTGAGCCAGGCGAGAGTTGGTGTGACGCTGCTATTTGAGCAGCATGGAAGTATCAGTTTGTGAAATATAGAGCCCAACGAAACGTATTGTAAGATATATCACACAATGTAGTCATGTAGTCAAGAGGGCGATGAAAAGATACTGACACGACGACCAGACAGACGCAAAGCCACACGATGATGGTTGCTTCGGCTAGGATGACGAATGAGGCGGAGGATTCGGGGAAAAGTGACCAACAGACCACAACGGGAGGTCCAAGGTTTTTGTCGATCTGCAGACGTCTGAGCTCTCTTATTAAGCCGGAACCACAATGGGGAACATCCACTCAGGACCTCTCCTCAGAAGCACAGCCCGCTTCGGTTGCTGGCCGGCATTAAGCTCAAGCTCATCAGGGTTATCAGGACCATCGGGTTCTCAGGATCATTTGGGTCCTCTTTTTAAATTTAAGCTAGCCAGAGACAGCGGCATAGACGTCACAGGCAGCTGGCTCAGACAGAAAGGATCACGACCACTTTTGCTATCTGCACATGGAAAATGCCGTATTGACCCCGCCACGACCCCGCTGCTCGACGAGTATTCCTCCTTCTCGCCCTCAACCCAAGTCGCGAGCTCCGAGCCCCGAGCTTCATCATATACACGGAGAAATACGCGTCATCCTTCGATTATTATTATTATTATTATTATTAGTTTTAACGTCGCCGGGAC
>JACCPH010000032.1:0-275282 GCA_014183095.1 Harringtonia aguacate
CGACGTTAAAACTAATAATAATAATAATAATAATCAGTGCCATCTCGGGGGATATTTTCAATCGCAAATTCTACCTCGCGGTTTTTAATCAAAACAGCATCTTCAATTCAGACTATTTCGTCGTCTGTTGTATCCAGTTCCGATACCCGCCAACAGTCTTCTATTCCCAGTGTTGTGCCAACACTTGCAACTTTGGCAACGTTCACGTCCGGAGTCTTACCAGCTTCCTTGTTTTCTAGTAACGAGGTCGTCAGCACAACTTTATCAAATTCACCCGCTTCATCTTTCGCGTCCATTACCGCTGTGCCGTTCTCAACATCGATTACCGGAGCCCAGCAAAGCAGCGTGTCCTCCGTGTCCTCCCAGGTTGTTGGTCTCAGTCCCGTAATCGACTCCTGGAAGACTAGCGAAAAGTCACGCAAGACGGATACCCTTAAGAAGGTATCTATTGTCCAGAAAGCTGTTGATTCTCTCGTGTCATCCCTTGGGGGGGACCTTTCGTCCTCAAAATGTCATTCAAAACGGCGGAGAGGTCTTGTTGGATCCATCAGCAGCATCCTCAACACATTTTCTTGCATCGCAAAACATTTGGACGACATCGTAGGGGGGATCAACACCGGAGATGTGACAGCAGTGGCTGATGCCGTGTCTGCGATGGAGTCGGAAACTTCCGACCTTGAGGACGAGAACGACCCCACGACGTCCAAGGAAACGGATACCATGTCTACATCAACGTCTTATTCGTCAGACAAAATTTTGTCGGCTTCTTCATCGAGCCCCAACTCAGTCAGCGCGTCATCTTGCTCGGAAACCACAGCAACACAGGTCACAGTTGTGTGCGAAGCAACAACAGTCACGTCTGACTTCTCTGCCTCTTCAAGAACCACGTGCTTCTCGTCAACCACAGCCATCGTTTCCGAGTGTTCGGCTGCAGATTTCACATCTACCATCATGACTACCGCGATTTCGTCATCTGAAGAGTTGTGTGAAAGGGGCCGTTGTGGCACTGCGTGTTCAGTAACTGTGACAAACCCCATTAGCGGCACAGCCACAACTAAAACTTGCACTTCCCTTTCCACCAGAACAGGTTCTATCACGACATCTGTTACAATACACGCGGCAGCCACAGGGCTATCCAAGGGAAAGCAAGGGTGGGTTGACCTAAGGGAGCGCACGCTTCCAGGTGTTAGCAAGACAGACGATGTTGGTTATGTGCGCAAGCTATTGAACAAGACTATCACATGGGTGGAATGGATAGATGTCGACACCTCGGGTGAATGGTACGACTGGCCTGAAAAGACCGAACGGTTCGGTGTCAAGCCCCTCTACGGCTGCATGGCAGTTGTTCTACTTTCGGATGAAGGCATCTATCTGTCTCACATTTGGGAGTCGCCCGTTCTTAAAACAACAGACGACCAATTTAACAGAGCAGCCACCCAAGCCCTGCTAACTGGAGAAGTACAAGGCGATGACCTCGCTGGCCTTGTCGTCAAGACCAAAGCTCTCAAAGATCTGCACAGCAACAACAAGCTACACAATGTCGAGGTCTTTGTTATATCGGCTAATAACAACGACGGCGAGCTCACATACCAAGACCGTGCGGTCAGCCTTGCGGATGGAATCATTTCTGAGATTCGAGGATTTGCTCATGTTTTGGGGTACCGAGATCGACACCAACCCAATCGGCAAGGTGATTGTTGGAATGGATCCGGAACAGTTTCGTGACGAACAAGGCCACAGATGGGGCGGCTGGAGACTCTGGATTGCGTCGAAATAGATTGCACAGAAAAACTTCAAGTTTGCTTTTGCAAATGCCACGGGAACGACTAGAAGCGCGTGCGAAGTCACCAACCGTACCTCGACTACTTTGCTATCATCAGTTGTTTCATCCACCAAGACAGATAGCAGGACTAAAACACCTTCTTCATTGTCCATGTCGTTTTCGCCCGCGCTCACTGAAACTGCAACCCCAACGAGTACCACGACGTCTACAGAGCCTGCCACAACCGAGATGTCTGCCTCGATGAGCAGATCGACGTCTGCCAAGGTGGCATTCACAACAACAACAACCACAATAACAACGTCAGCCCCAAAGCCAACGACTACGGTTACGTGTAACAAGTCGTACGCATTGCTCCAACCACCCCGTATGACGCAAGAGGAATCATTGAATCAGTCACTGACATTCGGCAGGTCCCATCTCTGGTGGTATACATTTCACGTCAGCAACATTGACTGGACCACGGATGGCACATCTCTGAAAAAGGAAGAAAAGGGATGTAGCGCCATGACCGGCTGGAGCTTCAAGAAGCAGGACAATGGCCTGTACAAGGCCACGTTCAATTTGAGCATAATCATGAAGGCTGACTGCGTGGAACGCGCCATCAAGTCCGCTGGCGGACCGACGATTGCGTGCCACTGAGAGATGGCCTGTTTAGGGGATGTTCTTGCAGTCTAGTAATTGTACTTATACCACATGGAATGACCTAGATCTCTCTCTACGACCTTGCAAAATTCAGCCAACCGCTCACACACACCGCCCTCCGTCGACCTCGAGGTTGACGCCGGTGATGAAGCTGGCCTCTTTGCTGGCGAGGTAGCAGCAGGCATTGGCGACGTCGGCGGGCGTGGAGGGGCGGCCCAGCGGCACGGTAGACACGAAAGCGGCCCTGTTCTCCTCGGTGTCGGGTTTGCCGAGGAAGAGATGGGTCCTGGTTGTTAGACAGAACCGAGACAGCAAAAGGAAGACGAGACTTACATGCCGGTGCTGCCGACGACGGGCGACACGGTGTTGAAGCGGATCTGGTGGGGCCCGTACTCGACGGCCATGGCCTTGGAGGCGATGATGACGGCGGCCTTGGAGGCGTTGTACCAGACGAGGCCGCCGCGGGGGCGGGTGCCGGCGGTGGAGGCGATCTGGATAAAGCAGGCGGGGCGCTGGCGGGCGATGAGGTAGGGGAGCAGGACGTGGGTGCAGACGTAGATGGACTTGACGTTGACGTTCATGACGAGGTCAAACTCGGCGTCGGTGACGTCGATGGTGGGCTTGTTGGCGTAGGTGGCGCCGGCGTTGTTGACGACAATGTCGAGGCCGCCAAAGGCGTCGACGGCGAGCTGGTGCAGGCGCTCCCAGTCGGCGGCCTTGGTCACGTCGGCGACGGCAAAGCGGCAGCCAAACTCGCGGGCCGCCGTCTCGCCCGCGTCCACCGACAAGTCAGCAATGATGACGTGGGCGCCCTCGTCGACAAACTTTTTGGCGATGCCCTTGCCAAAGCCCGAGGCGGCGCCGGTGACGATGGCGACCTGGCCTTGCAGACGTCCCATGTTGGTTGGCTGGATTCCGATGATGATTGGCCGGTGAGGTTGTCTGTGTAGATGCTGATCAGGTCTGATCAGTCTGCTCAATGCCGATTTGACGTGCTGTGCTCTAGCTAGCTGACCTACCGCCTTTAACAGCAGCCGTGTGGGGTAATAGCGCCATGGGGTCATCCTCCGCAGCGGAGTGTGCCACCACCGCAAATAACGGGTCGTGGGTCCCGGCTCTGGTCCGACCTCGGCAGCGTCCGTTGGCAGATAAGATGGAACTGGAAATACTACAGCCACTTTAACTGAAATTTATTTTTATTTTAAGATTCAAAAACTAGTCTCCGCAAAGAAAACTAGAAAACTAGTCTACCCAAAGCACAACATGGCCACATTCCACATTCTCGTGCTGCCCGGCGACCACGTTGGCCCCGAGGTCGTGGCCGAGGCGCTCAAGGTGCTCGACGTGGTGGAGGCGTGCCGGCCGGACATCCGGTTTGCGCGCACGTTTGACCTGGTGGGCGGCAGCAGCATCGACAAGCACGGGGTGCCGATCACAGAGGCGGTGCTGGTGCGAGCAGAGGCGAGCGACGCGGTGCTGTTTGGCAGCGTGGGCGGCCCCGAGTGGGCGGACGCGCAGCCGACACCCGAGACGGGCCTGCTGCAGCTGCGGCAGCGGCTGGACGCGTTTGCCAACATCCGGCCGTGCGAGATCTACGCGCCGTCGCTGGTGGGTGCATCGCCGATCAAGGAGGCGCTGGTGCGCGGGACCAAGTTTGTGGTGGTGCGGGAGAACTGCGGCGGCGCGTACTTTGGCACCAAGACGGAGGAGGCCGACGAGGCGTCGGACCTGTGGGTGTACCGGGCGGCGGTGGTGGAGCGGCTGGCGCGGGTGAGCGGAGCGATGGCGCGGCTGATGGCGGGAGCGGACGGGCGGCCGGCGACGGTGTGGAGTGCGGACAAGTACAACGTGCTGGCGAGCAGCCGGCTGTGGCGGCGGGTGACACAGCGGGTGTTTGACGACGCGTTCCCGGACGTGCCGCTGCAGCACCAGCTGGCCGACAGCATGGCGATGCTGATGGTGCGGCAGCCGACGCGGTTCAACGGTGTGATCCACACGGACAACACGTTTGGCGACATCCTGTCGGACATCTCGGGCGGCATCACGGGCACGCTGGGCGTGCTGCCGAGCGCGAGCCTCGCTGCAGTCCCTGGCCAGGGCCGCCGCTGCAACGGCATCTACGAGCCGGTCCATGGCAGCGCACCAGACATTGCGGGTAGGGGGCTGGTCAACCCCGTGGCGCAGATTCTCAGCGTGGCGCTCATGCTCCGGTACTCGTTCCTATTGGCCGACGAGGCAGCGGCCATTGAGCAGGCGGTGGCCCACGTCCTCGACGCCACGGCCGTGGGGGGCCTCGAGATCCGGACGGGCGATCTGGGCGGGACGGCGACCACCAGCGAGGTGGGCAGCGCCGTGTGCGAGGCGCTACGGGCGCTGCTGGCGGTCAAGGACAGCAAGGACAAATAGATAAGGCAGGAAACACACAGGGCAACGTTACGTGTGGTGACGGCTGTGACGGCTCGGGCGTTTCCGCCACCCGTGGAAATGCCGCAGACAGCTCAGCCCACTCAGCCCACTCGCTAAGACACACCGCAAATACACTGCATGCATTGGCCTGAATAAGGGCATAAGGGCGGGCTGTGGGTCCCGCAGCCAGCAGGGGCTTCAGGCTGTCAGCGCACGCGCAGGGGCGCACGCACAGCGGACGCTAGGCCGAGAGGGGCAGCGCGTACGCAGCGCGTGAGAGGGCCCCCACCAGGCGACCCGCTTCTCCGCATGGGCTGCTGCCTCGGCGTGGCTGCACAAAAGGAGCGACAATTCTGGATGGGTCAGACCAGTCTGCGGCGTCAGCATCAACCACGCGCGACGCCGCCGTCAGCCGTCGCCATGCACAGCTCTGAGAAAGGCCGCGGGCATCGCAAGGAGCAGCGGGTGAGTTTGTTGGTGTGTGTTGGATCTCTTTTTGGGTTTGTTGGTTTTCAG
The DNA here is from genome assembly GCA_014183095.1 of Harringtonia aguacate. Taxonomy (NCBI): domain Eukaryota; kingdom Fungi; phylum Ascomycota; class Sordariomycetes; order Ophiostomatales; family Ophiostomataceae; genus Harringtonia; species Harringtonia aguacate. The sequence goes on from JACCPH010000032.1 coordinate 5,348, forward strand.
GCTCTGCTTACTGGCCGCTGGCTCTCTTCCTCTTCCTCTTCCCAGCTGTGTCAAATCGCCTCGCTGACTGACCAGAAGAGCCCGCGCTTCGAATGCGCACACTGCAGCCGCCAGTTCTCGCGGCCGAGCCACCTCGAGCGACACCGCCTGACACACCTGCCGCCCGACTGCCGCCTGTCCATCCCCTGCGGCCGCTGCACCAAGACGTTTGGCCGCTACGACGTCCTCCTCCGCCACATGCGCTCGGCGCACAACGTCGTGCCGGTGCCCAAGCAGACCGCCCAGCGCTCGTGTCACCGCTGCGTGCAGAAGCGCCGCAAGTGTGACCGCGGCCAGCCGTGCCGCTCGTGCGCAGCCGCGGGCGCCGCCTGCGAATACCCAGCGAGCGTGAACGCGCAAAAGGTGGAGGGGGGGGCCATTGACAGCGCAGCCACAGCGGCCGCGGGCGAGAGCGGCGACGGGGACGACATGGACGCGATGGACGCGATGGATGCGATGGACGCGATGGACGGCATGGACGGCATGGACGGTTCAATCGACGGACAGAGCGCGGCGGCGTCGCAGTCGGCCGCCAGCTCGCACGCACACGCCATGGCAACAGCCATGGCCACAAACACGACCACGACCACGACCACAACCATGGCCAACCCCCTGGCGACGCCCGAATCCAACATTGGCGGGCCGTCGTCGTTTTCCAACGAAGATCACTTTTACAGCAGCGGCTACAGCACCGAGCTGGCCCTGGCCGTGCCGTCGGTGCTCGGGTCCATGATGGACCACTCGGCCAACTCGTCGTCCTTTCTCGCCAGCGCCGACGACCAGAGCCCGCCCGCCGACTTTTACCTGCCGCCCGAAGCGCCCTTTGTGGCGTCGCTGTCGGCTGCCGGCCAGATGGACTTTCGCACGTCGGGGCTCGACTGGCTCGACTTTGACGTGCCGGAGACGAGCTATCTGGGAGGGGGAGAAGAGCGTCTCATCGCGGCCCCTCTTGAGCACGCGACCACCCAGGGAGGAGGAGGAGGAGGAGGAATAGGAGGAGTCACAGGAGACACAAGAGGCACAGGCAAAGGCCGGTCTGCCGTCCCCTCACGCGACATATTACCCTGGCCGTTTGACCAGTCGCGGGACTTTGCGCCGCACAAGCGGTCGCTGCCACCATTGCGGGAGGTCTTGCAGGCGGCGCTGCAGTCGAGCAGTGGCGGAGGCAGTGGGGGAGGCGGAGTTACTGCGGGGGTCACTGCGGGGGTCACTGCCGGAGCCAGTGGCGGTGGCGGTAGCAGCAGCAGTAGTGGAAATGCCAGACACGTCCCTGGCCTTGCGGCTGCCGACCCCTCGCTGTGGGCGATTGTGTCGCTCATGTCGGAGGCGCGGCTGCCGCAGCACGAAGACATCCTGGACCCCAGCATGACGCACGCCGCCAGCCTGCTGAAGCGGCTGGTCGACACATACATTGCACGCTTCCACCCGATCCTGCCGCTGCTGCACGTGCCCACATGGGCCATGTCGACGTTTCCGACGGTGCTGGTGGCGGCCATGGCCTGCATCGGCGGGCTGCTGTCGGACGACGAGCACGCAGCCGAGCTGGCGTGGTCGCTGAGCGAGATCTGCATGCCGATGATTTCATGGCTGGTGGGTTGTTTTTTTTCTACTTTTTTACCTTATTATTTCTACTTTTTCTCTGCTTTTAGCGCCTGCAGGCCCTACAGCCCCCAACTTCCCCGCACTCGCGCTAACTGCACCAGGGCTCCGCCGACAGCGCCAACTACAACGACATTTCCTACCTCAGCGCGCTCTGCCTGCACCAGATCTACTCGCTGGGCTCGGGCAACCGCCAGCTGTACCAGAACGCGGACCGGTCGCGCGGCATCCTGGTGGGCAGCCTGCGCGGTATCGGCTGCCTGACGACGCGGTTCCGCGTGCACGACGAGATGGGGGAAGGGCACGTGACCAACACAGACGCCGACGGGGCCTTGGACGCAGACGCGGACGCGGACGCGGCCAGCGAAGACAGCGACAACACAGACGACGGCGGCAGCGACAGCCCGTCGACGCAGCTGCGCAACGAGTGGACGGCGTGGATTGGGCGGGAGCGCGAGAAGCGCACGGCGTGGTCGTCGTTTGAGTACGACTGCAGCCTCAGCACGCTGACGAACCGGCGGGGCGCCGTGGACCTGAGCGAGCTGCCGAGCCGGCTGCCGTCGTCCGAGGCGCTATGGGACGCGCCGTCGGCGCACGCGTGGGGCGCGCTGCGGTCGCGGGCGGACGCGAGCGCGTTTGGGGCGCCCGTGTCGGCGATCCTGCAGGCGGCGCTGGCGGGCGGACCGGTGGCCAAGGACGTGTCGTTTTGGGGCAAGCGGCTGTGCGCGCAGATGATTGGGCGGCTGCTGTGGGACCTCAAGCAGATCGAGGTGCTGTCGACGGCCGAGTACTTTGGTATGCCGGCGCTGTCGACGGCGCAGGACGCCAACAAGGTGCAGCTGCTGCACGCGCTGGACGTGCTGTTGGCGTCGATGGACCAGCCGACGTCAACGGCAGATCTGATTAGTTACAAGTGGGGCCCCACTACGAAAAACTCTCTCCAGACTGGCAACGCTAACACCACTAACACCACAGCATCGCCAGCCTCACTGGCCACTACTCCCACCTCTATGCCGCCCGCGACACCCTCGACGTCGTCCTCTACATTGTGCGCAGCACCGTGACCGACGGCGCCCGCCTGGACCGCGGCATCCAGATGGCCCAGCGCCGCCTGCAATCCATGTTTGCGCGCGACCCGCAAGAGGCCCGCCGGCTCGTGTGGCACGCCGCCCAGATCATCGCCGTCGCGCGCGACTACCTCGTGTCGGCCCCCTGCGAGATCATGCGCCTCTTTATGGGCTACATCTTTCTCATCGCCTTCGCGCGCTACTTCCCGCGCACCCACCACCACAACGTCAGCCACCACAGCCAGCACAACTACCACCACCCGCATCACCCGCACCACCGTCGCCTCCGCCTCGACCTCGCCGCCCCCAAGGTCGGCGGCATGGGCGCCGTCGACGAGTGGATCCGCCGCGGCGGGCCGGCCGCCATTGGCAGCGCCGACAACATCTTTTCCGACACGGCCGCGCTCGTCGTCAGCCGCGACGCCCAGCAGATGCTGCAGCAGCTGCGGTGTTGGGGGCTGGCCGAGAAGTTTGCCAAGATTCTGCAGAGCTTTGACGCCGTCCTGGCGACGGCGGTGTAGGGAGAAAGGAATAGGAAATAGGAAATAGGAAATAGGAAATAGGGAATGGGAATGGACACAATGGACGGAATGGACGAAATGAAATAAGGGACATTTATTCATAGCTACAATCCACGTGTGACGACTCCTGCCGCCTAGAAAATCGCCAGACAGTTGGGCGGGCTGCTCACGCCGCCCGGCATGTTGAGGGGCGCGCTGGCGACGAAAAAGTCCCAGCGGCCCAGCTCGTGGCAGGTGCGGCTGAGCGCCTCGAGATCAAACATTTCGCCCACGGGCATGCCCCAGGCCGGCAGCAGGTACTCGTGCATGAAGAGGCCGGGCACTTGACCTTCTTGGCCATCAGCCGCCGGGTAGCTCTTCTTGGGCGGGTACACCTCAAAGGAGACGGCGTCGCCGGCCACGGCGGCAAAGCCCGTGTCCCAGATCCAGCGCAGCATCTCCTCGGTGCCCTCGACGCCGGCGTGCTGCGGGTGGGGGTTGGTGGCGTAGGCGAGGCGGTCGGCGGGCGTCATCTGGTCGTCCCACTCGCGCGTGAGGCCGATGCGCACAAAGAGGACGTCGCCGCGGCGGAAGTCGACGTGCTGCTCGGCGGCCACGTCCCGGAGCACGCGCAGCGGCACGGCGTGGTCGCTGAGCGCGCGGTAGGCGATGCCGTGGCGGGCCGCGTAGGCCGCGTAGTCGAGCAGCACGCCGCGGCCGCAGATGCCCTGGCGCGCCCAGTGCTGCATGCCGATGCGCGTGTTGGCGCGGTCGCAGATGTCGGCGGGCGTGACGCCGCCGTAGAACAGCCGCCGGCCCGGCAGCTCGGCCGTCGGGAACGGCGCCGAAAAGTGCCGCAGCCCGTCCCACTGCGACGACTGCTGCGGGTTGAAAATGTACACGTCGTCAAAGCCCGTGCCGCCCAGCAGCGACATGATGTGGTGCTGCGTCGGCGCCCGGTTGAAGTTGGCCACGTCCAGCTTCGTCAGGTCCCAGTTGACCGACACTCGCCGGCCCGTCCGGATGCACTGCGCCGCCGCCGCCGCCACCACGTCCGGCGTCAGCAGCACCAGCCGCCCCAGCCCCTCCTCGTGCGAGCCCGCCGCCGCTGGCCACACCCGCCGCGGGTCGGGCAGGTCGTCGTAGCAGAGGCTGTGCGCGCTGTATGCCTGCTGCAGCGCTGACAAGGGTTCGTCTCCACTGTCAGCAGCAGCAGCAGCCTCAGCCGCAGGAGCAGCCACAGCAGCAGCAGCGCTCGGATTGGCGACTGCAGTGGACCCCATGTCGGTCACCCTGGCAGTCGAGCTGGCCTGCAGGTGCGTCTGTGGTCGTATGTTTGGGCGTCTGTGGCCTTATGGCTGGCTGTCTTGCCCGTCTTCATAAAATACAACTAATTGCCTGGCACAACGGTACAAGCACGAGCCACGAGCGAGGAGGGGCAGCCACTCATTTACGCTACATTCTGCCTGCTCTCAACGTCCTCGGCTCAGTGGCACGACCCGCCACCACCCCTTCCCCCCCCCCTTCTGTGCCACTGCCACCACGCGGGGCATGCCGCACAAAGTCGAACAACTGCCCGTTTTTCCTCGCAACACATGCTAGACCCCGGATTTTTAAAAGCTTTTCGCACGCAAGGGAGCTTGTCCCCTAGTGATGCTGCCGCGGATCTGGATCAGTGGGCCAGAGGAGCTCGACACTAGCAGCTGTGGGCTCGGAAAAAGCAAGCAAGTACCACACAGCTGGGACACCTTGGCCTTTGCTGTCGGAGGACGGCCGCGTCCACGATGAAATCGCTCCCTTGTGCAATTGTGCAATCGTGTATTTGTGCCAGTTCCATTTGTGCAGTTCGTGCACGGTTCGTCTAATAATATTGCAGCCAATATATGTGATACGTAGAGATCCCGTCCCTCCATCCAACCCTTGGTCTGCCCAATTCGGCCACCTGCAGCCGACCCCCCCCCCCCCCATGCTGGCCGTCTTCCTCGGCTGTCAATTTCGCCGCCCATTTCCGCGCGCCCAACCTGACAGCTCACATTAGGCTCCCACGCTCTCTCTCTCTTTCTCTGCGGCCGCCTCACACAATTTCGGTTGTCTTTTCCTGCGGAGCCGTCTTATCTTCAGAGTCCGAGCCGCGTATGTGCACCACGTCGGCCCCCTTGAGGTAGTCGTCGAGCTCTTGGCGCTGCGCCTCGGACACATCGTTGACGTGGACCGCAACGTCGTCTCCGAAACGTGCCGAGATTTCCTCGAGCGACAGGCGCGCCGTCTCAGGGAAGAAAAAGTACACGACCGGGATGAAGACGATGCACCACACAATAATCACCAGGTAGTACTTCCAGCCCACCTGCACAAAGCCCGTGGGGGCCGTCTGCAGCAGGATGAGCGTGGCCGCGAACTGGCCAAACAGCGAGAAGCCCATGCCGATAGGCCGAATCTCCGTCGGGAAGATCTCGGACACGTACGTGTACATGGTCGTGTCGCAGAGGGTGCTGTAGGTCAGCGGAAGACACCAAATTTAGATCAGCTCGGACAGGGGAGACAGAGACATACCCCTGAAAGGTCAGGTAGATAAAGATGAAAAAAATGCCCGCCGAGTTGCCCGCCGTGTTGTCGGTGCCCGCGTACTGCGCAATGCAGCCGGCGAGGCCGCTGGTCGTGATGAGGCAGCCAAACAGGCCCGTCATAAACATCCACCGCCGCGAGTTGACGCGGTCGTGCAGCCACGCGCCGAAGGGGTTGTAGATGACGCCTGCGAGTCAGAGGTCAGAGGTCAGAGGCAGAAATAAGGGACCACTGTGCCGCTGCTAGAGTACTGAACTGACCTGCCGTCGTCAGCCACAGGGCCGACAGAAGAAGGGGAATCGAGCCCGTCTGGCCGAGGTTCGTGTACAGGAGGACGGCGTAGTTGTTCTGGGCTGTCAGTTTTTCTGTTAAATCTCCTTGCAGGGCGTGTCAGCTTACAATGACGAGCGGGCCGGCAAACTCGGCCCCCCACTGCGTCAGGAACCCGATGATCATGCGCTTGCGGTAGCTCTTTTTCTTGATCACTGCCGTCCACGGCCCGCAGCCAATGGCCTTGAGCTTGGCCGCGTCCAGCGACAGCTGCATCTTGGCCTGGTACAGCTCCTCGCGCGCCGCCAGGTCGTCCGGGTCGTCGGCCGACTGCCGCAGCGTCTTGAGCACCGTCCACGCCTCCTCGGTGCGCCCCTGCTGCAGCAGCCAGCGTGGCGAGCGCGGGATCCAGATGGACGTAGCCAGCAGCACGAGTGGCGCAAAGCACTGCATGCAGAGGGGGAAGCGCCAGGCAAAGGCCGAGTTGACGTCGGTGGCAAAGTAGCAGGCGTAACCCAGCCACGAGCTCAGCATGTAGCCAAACACGAGAAAGATGGCGTGGTGGCCAACCAGCCAGCCGCGCTTTTCCGGCGGCGCCAGCTCGCCCATGTACATCGGGCACACCGTGACCAAAATGCCGATGCCGAGGCCGCAGAACACGCGGCCGACGTGAAACATACTGCCATGTTAGACTAGGCCCTTCTTGATCGAAACGAAACGAAACAACGAAAGAAACACCCACGCCAAGTTGGCTGCGCCGCCCTGCAGCGCACCGCCCAGGAGTGCGAGGGCCGCCCCAATCTGGATGCATCGCTTGCGGCCCAGAGCCGTGGCTGCCCACATCACAAACAAACTGCCCACCGCTCCGCCCGCGCTGTAAAGTCCGTTTGCCGTGGCAATGGCGTCGGTCGTCGTCGTGCCGTAGCCCGGCTCGCCATCCTGCGGGAGGTGGAAGAATTCGTACCAGCCGGGCTGTCCGATGGTGCTGCCAATGATGGAGGAGCAGTAGCCGTATGTCTGGGAGATTGTCAGGAATTGAAGAAAAAAGGAGAAAGAAGAAAAAAGAAAAGAAAAAAAAAAGAAAAAAAAGAAAAAAAAGAACACTCACCAAAGAGCCAAAAGCAACTGACACGGTCACCAGCCGATTGTAGAGATTTGTTTTGTGGGAACGAACGGGCGACGGGGCCATCTGGGACGAGTCGACCGACATCTTGAAGAATGATGTGCAGACGTTGCGAGACGGTGGCAAAATTGGTGGTCAATGGAGATCTGGGGAAGACGCAATGAGGAAATTGGGACGGCGACGCTGTTATATGGGTTCCCTGGTCAACGTCTCAGCTACGACACGAAAAAGGAGACGCAGAAATTTCTCGGCCGCAATCTGTGAGATACGTCCATGCTCGTACTCGTATCTATTCCCCCCCCGCCCCCCCATTTTTTGCCGCAAGAACCCTGGCTATCCCCCGCAGCCGCCTTGTTCACAACCCTCGTGGTCCGGCCCTGACGGGTCACTTCCCGGTGTGACTGAGTCGAGCCATACGAGCATGGCCATCGTACTAGTTTGGGGGCAAAATGTGGTAATTTGGTGGAGCGTGCCGCAAAAGTGGGCTTCGGGCCAGTGCCATTGCTCCACTGCTTCCCCCCACCGTACGATGGCCAAAGCCCGCCCCCGCTCCCGTGCTTAGTCAAATCGGTCGACCCCGATGTAGACGATGTGCGTAGAAGACGGACTACCCCTCGCGTTCTGGAAGCTGCTGGCTCACTGCTGGTCCATTGCTAGTCCACGCTGTTCCATTGTTCAAGACAAGACGGCGAGAGATCCTGACGCAGAAAAATGGCGACCACAACAATTCCGCCAATCATTCCGTTTGGCGTCACTGGTCACGACCCCGTCCAGATTGACAACTACATCAACGGCGAGTCCGTGGCCTCGTCATCGGGGAAGCGCTTCGATGTCGTCGATCCCGGTACCGGAGAGGTCTTTGCCACGCTCCCCGACACCGTGCCTGACGATGTCGATGTCGCTGTAGCCACCGCCCATGCTGCCTTTCTGGAGTACTCCAAGTGGACGCCCCGGCGACGCGCCCTGACGCTCTCCAAATGGCACGAGGCGATTGTCGCAGCGCGCGAGTACATTGCCAAGCTGCTCGTGCGTGAGACGGGCAAGCCGCTGGCCGAGGCCTACGGCGAGATCGACTACGCCACGTCCTTTACGTGGTGGTTCACCGGCGAGGCCGACCGCGTGCAGGGCGCCACCTTCACCTCGGCCATCCCCGGGCGCCGCGGCCTCACCATCAAGCAGCCCATTGGCACAGCCGTGGCCCTGGTGCCGTGGAACTTCCCCGTGGCCCTGGTGCTGCGCAAGGCGAGCGCCGCGCTGGCGGCCGGCTGCACCATGGTGGTCAAGACGTCGCCCGAGACGCCCGTCACGGCCCTGGCCCTGGCCCAGCTGGCCACCAAGGCCGGCTTCCCGCCGGGCGCGCTCAACGTGCTGAGCACGAGCCTGGCCAACACGCCCGCCGTGGCCGAGGCCCTGTGTCTGCACCCGCTGGTGAAAAAGGTCACTTTTACCGGCAGCACGCGCGTCGGCAAGATTGTCGCCGGCCACTGCGCCCGCAACCTCAAGAAGACGACGCTCGAGCTCGGTGGCAACTGCCCTTTTATCGTCTTTGACGACGCCAACCTCGACCAGGCCCTCGACCAGCTCATGGCCCTCAAGTGGCGCCACGCGGGCCAGGCCTGCATCTCCGCCAACCGCGTCTTTGTCCAGCGCGGCATCCACGACGCCTTTGTCCAGGCCCTGCTGGCCAAGACGGCCGCCCTCCGCCTCGGCCACGGCCTCGCCGACGGCACCACCCTCGGTCCCGTCACCACGCCGCGCGGCCTCGACAAGGCCGAGCACCTCTTTGCCGACGCCGTCGCCAAGGGCGCCACCGTCGTCCAGGGCACCGGCGGCCGCGAGCCCGGCTACGGCGGCTACTTTATGGCGCCCACCGTGCTCACCGGCCTCACCGACGACATGGCCATGAACCGCGAGGAGATCTTTGCGCCGCTGCTCGGCGTGCTCGCCTTTGACACCGAAGACGAGGCCGTCCGCCGCGCCAACGACACCAGCATGGGGCTCGCCAGCTACGTCTTCACCAAGAATGTCGACCGGCTCTTCCGCATGTTTGAGCGGCTGGAGGCGGGCATGATTGGACTGGTGAGCCATTTGCGGGTGATTTCCATTTCCATGTTTCTCCTGCTAACCAGACATGCAGAACGCTGGTAACGGCTCGGCGGCCGAGGCCCCCTTTGGTGGCATCAAGGAGAGCGGCATGGGCAAGGAGAGCGGAAAGGACGTGGCCATTAACGAGTTTCTCATCACCAAGACGGGCACGTTGGCCATTGAGGATCACTACTAGCGGCTGTTGCCGAATGTGTACAAGATGGAAACCGCATGTCCAAGATTGTGTCTCACATTTCGTCCTACTGTAAAAGACGAATCCTGTCAGTCGAAATTTCCTGTCTCATACGGAGGCCTGTTCATGCCTGTGCTCGCCTATGCTATTAATGCGTTGTTCCTGTGTAGCTCCTGTTGTGACCTGCTTAGTGTCTGCGCTTTGGAATTTTGGTATCTCCTTTCTGTTCCCATCCCCATGCCTCTTGTTGTTAGGCTCTAGTGCATAATCAATTTTCTTCTCTTGCATTCTGTTAAACCCACAGAAATCGTACTCCGTTGGCTGTGTCTCCTGCCGAAGTAGAAATCAAATTTGTACCGTATACCTTCGCCTCACTCAAGCAGGTTGTCATGCAAGACTAGGCGGAGATGAAAAGAGGTCGTAGCAATAGTTATAGCTCATCTCGGTTTACATCATAGTCTTACCGACCCAGCTGCGACCTGGGTCAAGCCAGCACGTCGCTTGTTATTTCGGCTCCCCTTGGCACGATCCGTTAATTATCTATCACATATTTGTTCTCCTCCGGCTGCTAAATTTTGCGGCTCTTTTCACCTGTCAGTTAAGGAAGATGGTGAGAAAATTATAGATCAAACCCACTACTTACAGTAAGTAGTATTTAAGGCACACAGAGGATGCTTGGGATTAATGGCTTGTGTTTCCAGACTTCATCTGGCCGAGACAAATTGGAAGATTGTCGGTTGCATCCTCGCGGCCACTGTCACCTTCCTAGCGAGTTAGAGAAGCACACGAAGAGAACGCCATGTAGGGTTAGTATCTGCTAACCTATGGATCAAGTGGGAGGGAAATCCTCGACTGTTTACTCCCACCCGTCGACTTATCTCGTAGCGGAAGAGAGTGACTGTCTAGTGCCCACACAAGAGGACATAGACGGCGTACTCCATGAAGGACACGAGGCCTCCTTATTTCAACACCCTCTGTCAGCCCATTCAAAGCTACTTTATATCCTTTAGCCTCAACACATTTAGATTGGGTTCAACTCTCCCCCGAAAAATTTTTACCGAGATTGCTACTGTTAGTGGGTGCGTGGGCTCCGCACCAAAAACACTAACAGTGCGCAATTTTCGGCAAAATACGCACAAAACTTCAGAAAAACGTCAAGAACAGAGGAATTCTGGGAGTTGGCCTCTGTTCACGCCTGACTTTTTCGCGCCGGTTCGATCACACGCTCCCTCCTACGATCTTTGATACGACTTTTTCGCATTTCGATCGCCACATCCGAACAAGTCCTCGTAAGACCCAGCACGAGGCCACGTTTACCAGTCCGAGCACCGCTCCCGCGCAGGCATCGCTGCGTTTGGATTGCGACTTTGGGATTAGGGACCCAAGAGAGGAACGCTCTGGAAAGCTGGGTGATAACGGAGGAGGAGCACTGTTTACTTAGGTTTTGCCCCTTGTGGTTTCCCTGAGTCTCGAAGTGAATACTTAACAGTGAAGGAACTGGTCTGGTTTGGTGTATTCCCACCAAAGCTCCGAGAGAGCCCCACGAACCCCCCGAACCCTGAACGTCTCTCGATGAAGAGGGAATAGCAGACACGGCATGCCTGTAACAAGGCTTCGAAAGACACTAGGTGCTGGACTCCGGGGCCTATCCCCGCGTGTCCACGTCGTATACTCCTCAATTGAGTGGACAAAGGCTGACGCCATAGTCGACGACGTTAAAATAAATCAAATCAAATCAAGCTATAGACGAACCAAATTGCATTAGACCTTTGGCTGTTAAAACATACTGAACAAAATCGAACCCAATCTAAATGATTTGATTTGATTTATTTTAACGTCGTCGACTATGGCGTCAGCCTTTGTCCACTCAATTGAGGAGTATACGACGTGGACACGCGGGGATAGGCCCCGGAGTCCAGCACCTAGTGTCTTTCGAAGCCTTGTTACAGGCATGCCGTGTCTGCTATTCCCTCTTCATCGAGAGACGTTCAGGGTTCGGGGGGTTCGTGGGGCTCTCTCGGAGCTTTGGTGGGAATACACAAAACCAGACCAGTTCCTTCACTGTTAAGTATTCACTTCGAGACTCAGGGAAACCACAAGGGGCAAAACCTAAGTAAACAGTGCTCCTCCTCCGTTATCACCCAGCTTTCCAGAGCGTTCCTCTCTTGGGTCCCTAATCCCAAAGTCGCAATCCAAACGCAGCGATGCCTGCGCGGGAGCGGTGCTCGGACTGGTAAACGTGGCCTCGTGCTGGGTCTTACGAGGACTTGTTCGGATGTGGCGATCGAAATGCGAAAAAGTCGTATCAAAGATCGTAGGAGGGAGCGTGTGATCGAACCGGCGCGAAAAAGTCAGGCGTGAACAGAGGCCAACTCCCAGAATTCCTCTGTTCTTGACGTTTTTCTGAAGTTTTGTGCGTATTTTGCCGAAAATTGCGCACTGTTAGTGTTTTTGGTGCGGAGCCCACGCACCCACTAACAGTAGCAATCTCGGTAAAAATTTTTCGGGGGAGAGTTGTCGTCTATAGCTTAGCGCTATACTCGGTGATATTTACACATTTACTATTTTTTAGATATTTAATGCAAAGTTTTAAACGTAGAGTTGTCGTGGTTGTCACCGTGGGTTTAAAGTGATGTAGTATTTTTGTCAACCGCAGGTCTACCGAAATACAAACAAACATGGGGAATGGACAGCAATTGAATACATGTACAAAGAACGTGTCCATTTCATAAGATACGAATGTGTCCCGTGCCTCAATGCTGGGCAAGTAGGCAATCTAACCGTGAAAGGTAAGTCAACTGATAAGATACTTCTGCTGCAGGATTGCAGCAGTAGTGTGTCCAGCTGCTGCAACACCACACCACCACTGCGCGTCGTCGCCAGACCTTTCTTTAATTCGCGCACCCAACTGCTTTTCCCACCTGCACATACCTTACTTTCTCCCAACCAGCTCCACTTCCAACATCTTAATCCATGTCTACTCCGTGTCCCAGCGCTGCCGGGCCCGCACCGGCCTCGCCGCCAGCAGCAGCAGCGTCTTCTCCAGCGTCTCCTGCAGACGCGGCTGTGCCGCCTACTAGGGCCTCACCACGGTCTGGGACATCATCGCCCCAGGACCCCGACGCCCTCTTTCCGCCCACACACTGGGTCGAAGCAGCAGGGGTGCGTCGTGCATCTAGAAATACAGAAATGAGAATGTAGAAATGACGATGAACATTGACACCTCCCACAGGGCGACGTCGACAATGATGCAGACTCGGCTGTTGGCGCCGATACAGGTAGCTCGACGACATCCTTGAGCTCCAGCATCCTGGAATACCGCATGATCCACGGCCGGACGTACCATTCGGACCAGGGCAATGCCTATTACTGGTAAGCTGGCCAGCTGGCCAAATGAGAGATGAACAGCCCAGTTGGCAGACGACTCACGAGATCAGGGCTGCAAACGACGACAAATGCAACGAGACACTGGATATTTCGTAAGTCGAGCAGCGTCCTGTGCCATGCACCACCACATTTGACCGTTTGCCCATCTAACTCGCTGGGCAGACACCACTTCCAAATGCTCTTGCTCGACAACAAGCTCTTCTTGGCGCCGCTGGAGAAGGGAAAGATACATGTTCGTTGGGGGGGAAAAGAGAGCCCATGGTGCGCCGGCCTTGATTCTCTAACATGCCGCAACTCTAGAAAGTCCTTGACATTGGAACTGGAACCGGTGCGTATCTCTGGATAAACCTGCTCGACAAAGCGTATGGGACACCTTGCTAACCGTTCGTCTCCAATCCAGGCATCTGGGCACTGTGAGGCCACCTTGTCCAAGGAAGCATGGAACACGAGGCTCTGTACTGACCTTGGAACACCAGCGACTTTGCCGATGAGTTTCCAGAGGCGGCGGTCATCGGGACCGACGTCTCCCCCATCCAGGCGACCTGGGTCCCGCCCAACCTCCGGTTGTACGTGCACTTTCTTTCTTGCTTCCTTTCGCAATTTTCGATGCCACTAATTTCCACTGACTGTAACAGCGAGATTGAAGACTGCACCCAGCCCTGGACGTTTGATAGCAACGTGTTTGACTTTGTGCACATCCGCTACCTCATCGGCTGTATCCCCGACTGGGACGCCCTGATGCGCAACGCCTATGCCGTCTGCAAGCCGGGCGGCTGGATCGAGAGCATCGAGGGCGGACCCTTTCTGCAGAGCGACGACGGCTCCGTCGCGGAGGGCAGCGCCATGGGCGAGTGGGGCAAGTTCTTTGCCGGCGCCAGCAAGGCGATCGGCAATTCGTTCAACGTCGTGCGGGAGAATCTGCAGCGGCCTGCCATGGAACGGGCCGGCTTTGTCGACGTCCATGTCCGCGATATCAAGGTGCCGTTTGGCGGCTGGCCGAGCGACCCGGTCCTGAAACAGGTCGGCCAGCTGAGCTGCATGACGTTTGACGACAGCGAGGGGTTTGTGATGCGGCTGGCGACCACGCTGTATGGCTGGACAGACACCCAGGTCAAGGTCTACTGTGCCCTGGTTCGGCGGCAGATGCGGGATCCCAAAACCCACGCCTACATTGTCCAGCGCTTTGTCTGGGCCCGGAAGCCCGAGTCCGACACAGCGTAGTCGAGTCTCGGTCGGACTGAGTACGACAAGAAATGGGAGTTTATACCGGCCTATAATATGAACATACATGTGCCTATTTATAACAACAGGTTGTTACCGTCACTGTGTCTAATCCAGAGTTGGGGAATTTGTGTAATACAATCCAAAGCACGGTATCATATGAAGAACAAGATGGTCGACCCGGCTGAATTGCACAATTTGCACAGTTCAAAAGAAAGGATAATTATAACATTACATATATCTAGGAAATTCAGCCAAAATGCCAGCGCGTCTAGGAAAATTCAAAAAGAAAATACCAACAGAAAATACCAACACCCCCCGCCTACTTCCGCAAGACCAGGGCCACGTAGGCCAGCAGACGGTAGCCCGCAATGATTCCGACCAAGATGCCGATCCACGTGCCCTCGAGGCCGGTGCTGATGCTAAACTGCGAGAGCACGTCGGTGCCGCGGATCTTGCCCTGTGCGTTGAGGTCGCTGGCGTAGCTGCACTGGTAGCCCGACGCCGCTGTGTCGTCCCGGGCGCACGCGTACTCGCGGCCCTTGAACTCGTTGACCATCATGCCCTGGAACACGTAGGCCTGGTAGTCGATGTAGTGGAACACGTACTTCCAGAACGCGTTGAGGATGGACATGGGCACCAGGAACCCGTCCACGCACATCCACAGCCCGTTGGCAAACGCCGTCACCGCCAGCGCCAGCACGAAAATGTGGAAAATCGACGACACCAGCACCACCAGCGACTCGGCCGCCACCAGGTCCAGGAACAGCCACAGCACCCACCGGAAAAAGGACGCCCCGTCCGCCCGGAACCCCGACAGCCAGTACTCCACCACGGAGAAGAGCAGCGTGATGAGGAAGAGGAACGGCAGGCCAATGACAAAGTTGGACACGAGAAACGCCAGCGGGCCCACCAGCCCGTTGGCCCGCTCCTGGCGGAACGTGCCGAGGTCCTCGAGGAAGGCCGGCACGTACGCCACCGCCATAAACGACATGAAGGCGCTGCCGAAAAAGATGGCGTTGATGTACGGCTGGATGTACTGCTGCTCCGCCCGGAACCGCAGAAACACGGTGCCCATCAGCACCGCCAGCCCCAGGTACATGGCTATGCGGATGCCGTACGCCATCACGTCGCGGTACGACTTGATCCACGACCGCTGCAGCAGCACCGCCGGCACCATCCACTGCGACGGCTTGGCCATCTTGTAGCTCTGCATGCTGGTGGTGTCATGGCGCTGCATGCCCTCCACAATCGCCCCCCGCAGCCCGGCCGCCTCGTCCGACGCCGTCCACGTCGCACAGATCTTGTCGGTGCGCGCGCGGATCTCGCCGTCCTTGTCCAGGTCCGTGTTGATCAGGTCCAGAAAGTACTCGGCCGAGTTGGTGTCCGGCGGGATGGGGTAGCCGATGCGGGCAAAGTAGGCGGGCGCCTCGGCCACCGGCCCAAAGTAGCATGTGCGGCCGCCCGACAGCAGGCTCAGCTTGTCAAACTGCTGGAACGTCGTCGACGAGGGCTGGTGAATGACGGCAATGACGACGAGCTAAAGAGTCAGCATGAGAATAAAACATACTCCACAAGTCCTTTTACACACATTGTTCTTCCGGGCAATGTTCTTGATGTAGGTGCACACTTCCAGGCTCAGGGCCGAGTCCAGGCCGCTCGTGGGCTCGTCGAGGAACAGGGTTTTCGGGTCCGTCACCAGACGGCTGGCCACACCCAGTCGCTTCTTCTGTCCGCCACTCAGCCCCTTCTTGATCGGTGTCCCGACAATGGTGTGCGCCTGCGACTGCAGGCCAAAGCTGGCAATGAGGTCGTCGACACGGCGGAAGGCTTCCTTCTTGGAGACGGAACTGCCGTCCATATTAGCCTAGCCATCTCCATGTACCGTCGGGGGGAAGCTAAACACTGACCTGGGCAGGGCCAGTCGGGCCGCAAACGTCACTGTCTCGCGGACGGTGAGACTGCCAATCAAGGCATCCTCTTGCTCCACGTACGACGACAGGTCGCGGATCATCTGCAGCGTCGCCTTGTGGCCGTTGACGAGGGCGTCGCCAGTGGTGGTTGCCCCTGCCGCTGCGACCCGGTAGGCCAGCGCATTCAGAAGCGTCGTCTTGCCGGAGCCGCTGGGGCCCATGATGGCGAGCATCTCGCCTGCGTGGACCAGCCCGGCCGAGTCCTGCAAAATGGCCAGAGGCGCTTTGGTTTTCCGGTCCTTGACGGTGACCCGGATGTCGTTCCAGCCAAAGGACTGCACCACGGTGTTGGTCAGGTGTGCACTGGGGACGGGGTTCATCTCAATGTCGACATCGCCACAGGCAGCGCTGGAGAGCGACTCCGACGATGTTGGGGGACGCATAGTGGGGCCCGAAGACGTGTCGTAGGGTGTGGAGAGGGTCATCTGAAAAAGTTGTCCCGGCAGATTGGAAAGTCAGGGTATCTCTAGCAATCGTATGATTTGGAAAGTTGTACTCGGGAATGAAACCACGATCCAGGAACGGGGGAACAGGTGCATCTTAAATAAACGGCACGAAGGATTACGCGCTGGTTAGCGGGACACGCTGGCATCCCTCGCCGACGCAGGGAGGCCTCGGCGAACATTGCTGAAATTCTGTCAAACGGCCCGTCTTGAAAACCTCCGTCTCCAACGGCACAGCCAGTTCCCGCCATGAGGCTCAATCTCGGTAGTGATTATGTAAAACTGTTCTATCGCCGAATGAGCATATCCCGGTCGTCACATTTTGCGCAGGCTTAGATCTGCTCGCCGCAGCTCTATTTTTTTGTAAGCTGACGTGTATTTTGTCCTTTTATGTAGTCGGCGAACCTTAGCGGCACCAACGTTCGGCGATCACTGAGTTGAAAACATTAGTCATCCCCGCTTCCGGCGATCAAAATCCTTATCGATCTTATCTCGATCCCGCCGAAACAGACCGCAACCCCGCGTGCGCCGGGGAACTCATCGGAATAGAACCGTGCCCGTGTCGGCGACAAAATGAGGAATGCTTGCAGTCGCCGCCAAGCAGAAGCCGTGACATATTTATAAGCGCAAATGTAAACAAATGCCGGAACGCCAGCCCTCTGCAATTTCGGTGTCTGCCCCCAATGACGTCACTCCCTGAAATGGATGTCGTCCACGAGTCCTTCCATCTCGTTGCCCAAGTAGACGCCCGCGTCCATGCCAAAGAGGGACGCGTGCATTGGGTGGTGCGCCCACTGCAGGTCCATGCCGTCAAAGACGGCCGCTGCAATGTCTGGGTCCGTGCCCGCCGCCGCCGCCGCCGCATCGTGCAGGCCGTCCGCGCCGTTGACCTCGTCCACGTCGACAAAGTCGTCGCTGGCCATCTCGTGGATCATGCGCAGCGTCGGCCGGTGGATCACAATGCGGCTCATGTGCTGCCAGTTGTCCTGGATGACCGCCCGCCCGGCCTCGCTCGTGCGCTTCGGCCGCTCCCACGTCTCGCCCAGCGGGATCTCTTTGGCCAGAATCTCAAACGTGTCGCGGATGCACTCCACCTCGGCCCAGCGCTCGGCAAGCACGGCCAGGTTGCTCGAGCACGCCCGGATGGCGTCGGGCACGTCGGTCGACTTGTAGGACGCCGGCCAGAGCGACGGCGGCGTGGCAAAGAGGCAATACAGCAGAGTCACGCCGATTTGGAATTGGGTCAGAAGCTAGACATGTCAGAAAGTGTACAGGGGATAAGAGGGTAAGATGCCGTTTGTGAAAAACATACACCCAGCCAAGGCCTGGCGATTTCTCGCGCCATCTGGAACTTGCGGAACAGGAGCAGCGCCTGGCAACACGCCTGCACCGACAGGTCGCCCGAGATGCCCCGCGCCGTCGACCGTGTTGGCCGGTAGAGCATCACGATGACGTAATAGTAGATCATCTTGTGCCAGCGGAAGCTGATGTATCCCTTTTGAGACGGCATGGTGGTCGTCATGGACTGCCGGTTCCACTGCTTCAGCTTCTCGAGGATCTCGGCACGCCACACAAACGCCTCTTCCGAATCGTGCACAAAGTCTTTGCTGAGGGTCATGCTGTGGATCTCCGACTCATTCTGCCGACCGACAATGATGTGCAGTGCCGAAGAGATGCCCATGGGTGCATTTGAACGCAGAAGCTGCGCCCTCAGTTGGGTATTTGCAGCGGCAGCCGCCAGCTGGTCGTCGTCAATGTTGTCAAACATCTGTGGCCATCAGCCATACTGAGATATATACCGTGCAGAGAACAGATACCAGCTACTTACAGGTGTCGTGATGTGGCAGTCGGCGATGGAGTACGGCAGGCCATAGGTGTTGCACACCACGCGGTCCATGGCATAGGCGCACCAAAAGATTCTTCGCCGGTTTTGTATCTGTATCCACTCGTCGCCCGTGGTAGGTTCCGACTCTGTCTCGGCCAAATGGAGCTGTGCCGCCACGCAGAACCGGATTGTCCGTGAAGACAGCGTAATCACGGTTTCCAGCGATGGGATATGGAGGCCGTGCAAGGTGAGAATAAGCAGACCCTGAGCGCGAATGAGAGTGTTGGGCTGCTCCATCACGTATGACAGGTACTTTGACGTGGCAAGAGCGTAGAACGTCTGAATTGGGTCAATATACTGCCTGCCAACTGCAGTGTAAAGTATGCTTGTAAGACCAACCTGAGACCTCGTTGGTCCGTTGATACGCGACTTGGTCATCAGAAACGCAATGGCGTACACCTATGGTCACGACATTCGTTAGCTAAAGCACAATTATTGCGTAGCGAAAACTTCTCACCATGTAGACAAAAAAGCCTTTCCACCGCGTCGACGCCGGAAGCTGCCCTCCAGCTGCGCGCCACGACTCTGCCCATTGTAGGAACTCACTCTTTAGCAGAACGGGGTATTGGGAATGGGCCATGTCAAAGTAAGTCTGGATCAGGAACAGTTCCAACTCTAGCCCCAGGTCTGGCTCCGCTTCTCTTTCAGCACCCTCGCGGTCCTCCACAGTCGAGCGCCGTCGGTCGTATCCGCCAGGCACAACATCAAAGAGACCATGAGTGGCCACATCCAATGTCTCGTCAGCCAAAGACGGCGGCGTGTCAATGCTGATTGAAGTGAACTGGCCCAGTCCACCTGTACCTGGGGGCTGAACTGTTTCCGTTCTCTCATGACCAGTCACGGTCGGAGGTCCTGCCGATGGCTGTCGCATTGATTTACATTTAATCACAGAGACATCAAAATACCACCGAGGAGGGGAATCTCACCGGTATGCTGGGCCCTGGTGCAGATGCAGATGCAGATGCAGATATCCGCCGCGGCTCCCTCTGCGCGGAGTTGATGTGATCGACATGGTCGAGGCTTTCCTGCGGGATGAGGCTTTCGAGCTGGGCAATCCGTTCCTCTAGCCGTTGGACGTATCTAGGCAGGGTATGAATATATGCAGCATGCACTGTCTAGTTCATCCACGCTTACTCAGATTCTAGCAGGGGTTTGGGGACCGCCGACTCTGAAGGTATGCATTCTAGCGCGAGATTAGACGGGATATCTCTCAGCCAAACTCGAGGAGACTCGGCCGGACAGACACGCACCGGATCCAGACTGGGTGCAGTTTGTGCACGGCCGAATGTCGGTACACTATACGAGCACTGTGAGAAACAAGCCTGGGGGTGTGGTGGCAGTGTCAGGCTTGGTTCACCTTTTGCTTGCGGTGCCGACAGCGTTTACATGCCAGCTGTTTCTGCCGTTTGGGCGGACTCTTACCTGCCTGTGTGGTCATTCTCTGTGCAATTGTCCAGACCGTATCGTCCACCGCGTGTCTGATCCGATTGGTTGGCTGTCAAAAATATGAGCTTTTATCTTTGAACTCTGCCCGAGTCCGTTGAGGCGGAGGATTCCGATGACGGTTAGGACGGGAAACGTAAGACCGTAGCCCTACTAATAAACGTGTAGGCACAGTATCCTAGGCTCTTGATAGCACAGCGGGGACTGTGTGGGTCCATATCTCCAACGCCAACGGGAAAATATTGACCCTAACCGGCCGATCGGCTTCGCCCCAGATTAGCTGGACCTTGAGTCTCTTTGAACCCCAACCACGAAGCTGCCAATGCGGAGAAGTGAATTCGTTTCTTGGCTGCCAGATGCCCTCTCCGGATTCTGCACCGCAGGTGGCTTTCGCGAATGTTCCCTGCGTGCCACCGCTCTTATCGCCTGCCAATTTAGTATTTCGCAGCTATTTCACGCTTGAGATAACGGATGCATGTTTGACTTGCTCCAGACTGACGACGGCTCTGGCGCGAGAGGAGAGGGCGGTCGCCGAATGCCGCGCCTTTTTCCAAAAGGAGCTAAACGCCTAAACGCGTCGTGATGTCAGTCCCCGACGTCTCTGGCCAGCCTGATCGACGGAAACGACGGTGGGGCCAGAGACGCAGTATTGAAGATGAGACACGGCTGCAGGGTGATATCACACCATCGAGCAACCCCATAGATCCGTCCTTGTTCCTTGGCAGCGGCGTAATCCACGCCCCACAGCCCGAAGTCTCATCCGGAATCATGGAGGTGGACGCTCATATACGATGGCAGCCTTCTCCGACCGCGAGACGGACTTCTGGGTTTGAATCTTCAGGCTATGCGCGTCAGCCCAGCCTGTCTTCGCTGGACTCACGGGACTGTGTGGGCGTGGGTGGCCACATGGATACTGGCACGGTGCTGTCAGGGTCACACGCATCTTCTCGCCGCAGCCTCAGCGTCCATGACGGCGGAACCGGTGCCTCGCCAGACGAAATCTCGCTCCCGGCGGCGGCATCCTTTTTCCGTACCTACTTTTCCGTCATACACCCCCAATACCCCTTTCTCGACGTCAAAATATGTTCAGAATACTATACTGCGTGGCGGAAATCTCGACAAAACGGTGCACTCGTTGGTTGGCCGGCTTTCTTTGTCAAAATGGTATTGGCTGCTCTTCCAACTCCGGGGTCTTTAGATGGGTCCTATGCTAATTGCCTCTCAGATATTTGCTCTAGGCTCTCTTATAGAGTCAAAGTCTGACAACTCGCCGTCCTTCAAACCCCAGAACCTCAAGTCCACAGCACAGGCCGAGCAGTCCATCATGGCAGACTCTACCTCCACGCCGCTTCTCCGCCTTCAAGCCATGCTTCTGTCCGCCATGTTTGCATTGCATGCCGAGAACACCTGGCGAATAGCCCACATCAGTGGTGCCATCATGAAGTTTGCCACGCTGCATCGATACAACCGACTCAGCAGCGACATGCATGACCCCGCCAACTCCATGGCCATACGTGTATGGTCGTGTGCCTACGTGTAAGCAGGCGGCCGAGACGGCCTATCAAACTTCTGTCCTAAAGTTCATACAGCGGCGAACTAATGCACGACCATGTTTCCAGCCTCGACCGAGCCGTCAGCTGTGCGCTGGGCAATCCCGTCAGCTTGCCGGACATGTACATCACCAGTCCACTGTGCGAATCCGTACCCGAAGCTGAGTCTCCGGCACCATGGCTGTCGGACTGCGATGCCACCCGGGACGACCACATGTCCGAGCCGGATCTGCGGACATTTGCCCACATTTGCAAAATTCGCTCGATCCAGTCCTACTTTCTGCACGAAATCGAGAGGAACTGTCTGGAGGACAGCATACCACATGACTTAGAAGTGCGCATGATGCAAGAGCTCCGAGAGTGGGAAGACTCTGAAGCCATTGCAAAACATAGGTGAATTCTCTACGTGGGCACCAGAGATAGCACCATTGCTTACTGTGACCTGTAGCGTTCCAAACAGCGATGGTTATCGGAGCCCCGGCTGGCTTCAGCACATCGGCCACCTTACACGACTATCCATCTGCGTCGTCAACAAGGCAAATATATTCTCCCCGCTGGCAGATACAGCGCTTCGAGCAGGCTGCGAGGCTTGCGTGAGCTTCCGGTCCCTGCAGAAGAAGAAGCAGATTGCGCAGCCCTGGCTGGTGGTATGTTCTGTAGTGATGGTTGCAGCTACCTCTAGGACACACTAACGCATGCAGATTATATCACAGTTCCGCGCTGCGGTCACCCTCTGGTACATTGTGTGGGCGCGGGCCATTCCTGTTCCGCGCGAGGTAAACGACGCGCTGCGCGACTGCAGCGCCGTGCTGGCGATTTTTGCCGAGAAATGGCCAAAGGCCGAACAGTACCGCGACTGCTTCGAGTACCTGGCCGTCACCATCCCGCGGTGCCAGCCGCTAGGGCACCTGTCGGCCGACGCAAGACAGGGTCTCATGACGCTCGCCCACAAGCTGGAGGAGACGGGAATCAACCGAAGGACGTCGATGATGTTAAACGAAATGTGTGGATGACAAGGCAGATTTCTGTACAAAACCTGTTTCTTTTTAAAAAAGTCGGATATTTGGAAAACTGGAATGACAACAATGAGCTGCGATCTGTAGTTTTATTTTTATATGCTAAAGGACCACCCTTTATCATGGCAACAATAAGGGTTTTAGCCTTTTTATTTAGCTTTTTACGGGTAGCTACAGTGGGTCTGTAGGTCTTATTCCTCAGGCTCTTCAGCTGCCTGAAGGCGCTATAGCGATATTGCAACCATCCAACCTCACTCTCCCGTCCTTGCCCTCTTTGAATTCGCCGCTCGTCTTTTTTCTCCGTCGGCATTTCTGCGCCGTTTTCTTCCGTACAAGAAGGGGTGGGAAGGTGGGGTGGCGGGGTTTGAGGGGCTGTGCCAGCCAGTGCCTCAGCCTTGTCAAATTCCATTGCGCCCGCGTCTGCCACGACAGCAGGACTTCTGGGCACGATAACTTGTGCACAATGAGACGCAGCTAACTTATGCGAATTGGTCTTGGCTATCCATGTTGCAGGGTATGTGCATTAGCCAGGTTTTCCAACTTCAGCTACCCTCCAAGCACAACAAGTATCGGGGATTTGCCGCTGTGGAAGATGTGCTCCTGTCGCTTTCTCTTTCGTTGTGTTCGATTTTGTTTATTTTCTCCCCTCTCTTTTCCATGAGCTTTTGTAAATCCGTGGGGAAAGTACACACTGTACCTTCACAGCGATCATTCATACTGTCGATTCTTATCTTGTGCTCCCTTTTTTCCCCTTTCTTTTTCTTATTTCCTCCCTTTTTTCTCTTTTCTTTCGCAGTCGGTCCTAATCATGGATTCCAGCATTGGACGTCTGCAAGCCGCCCTGGCAAATGTGACCAACGAAGTAACCGTCGCGGCGGCCAATCTCAACTTCGACTTTAGTCTCGTCAAATTTGAGGCGCCGAAGGAGTTCCAGCCCGTCGGGCAGCTGCTGTCGGCAAGAAGGAAACACGAGGCCGAGACCGGGACCTCGCACGCAACGGCTCGTCGCCTGGCAGCGCTGTTTGCGGGCATCTGCCCGCCGAGCCCGGAGCTGATCAAAGCGTACGGCGTGCGGGCGTCCGAGATTGCAGAGGAGGCTGTCAGCAAGACCTCCAAGGAGCACTACGCGTCCATCTTCTCCTCCTACGCGGGCATCGACGCGACGTCCATTTGGGCCGCCGCCACGTCCGCCAAGGATGTCGACGGTGGCGCCATCCAGATCCACCTTTTGGCGTGCCTCTTTGCGACGGCCTTTGACGCGCCCTCGGCCATCTCGATCTGGTCGCAGATCATCGAGGCGCGGCGCGCCGAAATCTCGACGCGCGTCAACGACGGCGAGCAGGTGCCCTTTGCGCTGGCCGCCGCCGCCGTGCAGGCCGAGATCCCCCGACCGCAACTGGCCGAGTGGGACATGAGCGCCCGGTCCTGGCTGGAAACGGCCAACGAGATCAAAAAGAAAGAGCAGACCAAGTTCGGCCTGATCCTGACCAACATTGAGGTCACCGCCGGCTCCAGCAAGCGCCTGTATGAAAACGACATCGAGGTCTGGAAGACGGCTGTGGGGACGATGAACAACCTGGTCGCAGGCATACCCCAGGAAATCCAGGACGGCGCCACGGTCATTGGCCTCTCGGCGTGGCACCTGTACCCCAACATGGACGTTTTTGGCACCAAGCACGTGCACGTCGAGATGAATGACCCCCTGATTCCCAAGACCGGAGTCCTCTCTCTCGGGTGCTCGGGGTCCGCCAATCCGTCCAAGTCGGGCGTCAGCTGGTCGCTGTCTCTAGCCCATCTCAAGTTCTACGGAGAACCCGTCCAGACGACCGGGATCGTCCAGGCTGACGCATCTAGGCTGACGATCAAGGAGTTCCGGCTTGTCCTGCTCGGGTCAATTATGCGTCTCTGGGGCATTGCCCCGTCGCAGGAGGCCACCGCCATTTGTGTCCTGGCCGCACTGAGCATCTCGACACGGCGGGAAATTTTCGCGACAGCAAATACCCGCTGGTTCGCTTTCAGACTGATCGAGAAGGCAGAGGCCCATTTGCGAGCGAACGAAGAGGGCTCTCGCATCTTTATCAATCTGGGTAGAAACCGCCCGCAATTTAGGCCAGAAAGCGTACAAGGAGCAAACGAACAGCAGCGTCCAATTCAGCCGTTCTTTGGCTTACTTAAGGAACACAATTTTCTCACATGCCTGAAACGGCCAGAGGACAGAATCCGAGCGCTGCTGTGGCGCTGTGCTCGTCACCGAAAATACCTTTGCCAACGCGGCGCTGTTATTCAGTACAAAGTATCCGGGGACATGAACATCATCGCACTAGTCGATGATGCGAACCAAGTGCCCAATCCCAATTTTGTGGGATACCCTGTCGTGTATATGCAATGGCTGGAATCGGATGTGCTCAGGCCAGTGGTGTGGCCGGAAGGGGAAAGCACTACTGACCCGAGCGACCATAAGGGTAAGAGCATCATAGAAGCTTTCGGCATTCCTGCTAATCGTGTCAACGCACCGGATTTGAACACCGGAAAAGAAGGAGGGAAAAGCGAGGCAGCCAAGGCGAAATCGGACAACGACGAAAATGACGATGAAGACGAAAACGAAAACGGTGAAAACGAGGACTATGAAGACGATGTCGATGACGAAGAAATGCTTGAATTCTCTCAAGTTCTGAATTTCAACAACTGCGCCTATGTGGTGTTCTTTGGCGACCCCATGTCGGCGGCAATTTACCTGCCTGCAGGAAACGAGGAGCTGGTGTCGCCCCATTTCGAATTGGAAGACATCGCCCGTGCTCTGGACCGCGACATTATCGCATTAAACACGCCGCTGACCGAGGACGATTCGCTGCTGCATTGGCTGGCCGATTTCGAGTTTTCACTGCAGACGCTACGGTCGCTGCCGGGGCCGGTCATCAGCGTCCGGATTCTCCGCAGTGTTTTGCCCCGCTATCCGGAGTGGATCAAGGTCCGGCATGATCGCTTTTCGGTGGGCTGGCCGTACCACTCCACACCAGAGACATTCTCCGTCTTGGCATTTTTCCTGGCACAATGTGAGGTGTCCCCCTCTGATCTGGAGAACAGCGTGTCCGGGTTGTCCTACGGGGACTCCATTTATGTGCCGACGGAAGTACGTGATGACCTTCCTAATATCCTCCTTCCCCCTTTTCTGTATCGTCCATCGTTCTGTACAGATACGCTGACAACCTTATTTCAGTTGCTGCATGACCCTCTCGTGTCGAAACGAAACGGGCGTGATGGGCTGACCCGCATTCTCGGCAACGTCGGCCGGGCGGGCCTGGTCATCTTCTCGTCTGTCGACCGCCCCGTGGTGGCACCCGAGAGCGACACCCAGTGGCGGTTCATCGATGTGCACGCCTTTGACGGCCTGCCAGACAACTACTTCAAATCCACGTCTATGCATCTCAGTTTCACGCAATGGGAGACGTCGATTGGCACGGTCGCGTCACACGGAAACCGAGACACGCAGTTCTCGCGCAGGGAGTCGGTGGTGTCCATTCGCGATGCCGGACGCTGGATCGGTGACGTGGACGTGGTTGCCGCACTGAAGAGCAAATACATTTACGTCTTGCCGTCGCAGGAACCTTGCAACCACGAGGGAACGGGGCAGTGCCTGGATTCGTCGATACGGTCCATTGAGTCGTGGGACGAGCTGCGCGAAGTCCAGACGGGCATCGCGGTGGTGCGGGTGCACGGAAACTGGCTCACGCGGCTTGCCGTCACCGCGTTCTTGGCTCAGCGGGCCGATATGCAGGGCCACAGCTGGGCGCGCATCACCTTGCTGCCGGAAAAGGTGTGCTGGACTTGTCTGAAGCAAGAGTTTCCCACAAACTTTTATATATATTAACGTAGTTGATAAGCGAGTGGCGCAGACAAGCGAGTGGCGCACTTTCCATAAAATATTCATCGTTTACTTTCAACACAACATTCCTCCATAACAAACAATGGCAGCCACTTCAAAAGAAAGTCAATTACTCTTGGCCATTCAAGCTATCCAAAAAGATAAAAATCTCAGTCGCCGAGCGGCTGCGAAAATCTACAATATTCCCGAAACTACCCTACGCCACAGAATGAACGGCCAACGCGCTCGACAAGACACCCGCGCCAACTCTTCGAAATTAAAAGAGTTGGAAGAGAAGGCTCTTCTCCAATACATTCTCGACTTGGATGCGCGAGGATTTCCACCTAGGTTGGCGGACGTGGAAGATATGGCCAATGTTCTGCTGGCAGAGCGCGACGCAGGACGCGTCGGAAAGCGCTGGGCAAGCAACTTTGTCAAGCGACAACCAGACCTCCGGACGCGTTTTAATCGTCCCTACGACTACCAGAGAGCCCTTTGTGAAGATGCAGAAAAAATAAACGCGTGGTTCGCACTTGTACAGAATTTACGTGCTAAGTACGGCATCGTCGACGCGGATCTGTACAACTTTGACGAGACCGGCTTTGCAATCGGCATCATCACCCCGTCTATGGTAGTGACGCGCGCCGAACGACATGGGAAAGCAAAGACAGTTCAACCAGGAAACCGAGAATGGGCCACGGTTATTCAAGGCGTGAATGCAGACGGCTGGTGTGTCCCGCCATATGTTGTGGTAAAGGGAGCCGTCCACCTTTCCGATTGGTACACAGAGTGTGACCTTCCAAACGATTGGGTGATTAAACCTACCAGCAATGGATGGACCGACAACGAGACAGGCTTGGACTGGATTCGGCATTTTCATCAACACACAACTCATCGCAGAGTTGGCCGATATCGAATGTTAGTGATCGACGGCCACGAGAGTCATTTATCAGCCGAGTTCAACCGGTTTTGCCAAGATCAAGACATTATACCGGTGTCTATGCCTCCGCACTCGTCACATCTACTTCAGCCCCTCGACGTCGGATGCTTTGGTCCATTGAAACGGGCGTACAGTCGTGAGATCGAAGGGTTAATGAAGTCTCACATTAACCACGTGACCAAGGTGGAATTCTTTATTGCCTTCCAGGCCGCCTTTCGTGCCGTTTTCACACAAGAAAATGTCAAGGCTGGATTCAGAGGATCTGGCTTAGTGCCATTGAATCCAGAGGCCGTCTTATCAAAGCTGGATGTAAAGTTACGGACACCAACACCTCCAGGCTCTCGTCCAACGAGCGCCAACCCTTGGGTTTCCCAAACACCACACAACCCAACAGAGGCGGTCTCGCAGTCTGAATTCATTAAAAGCCGTATTGCCGGTCACCAAGGCAGCTCTCCAACCCCAATTTTTAGCGCTGTCGACCAAATCGCAAAGGGTGCGCAGGCAATGATGCACTCATACGCCTTGTTGGCAGCCGAGGTTCGAGCACTTCAACAGGCCAATGCGGCACTAAGCAAACGACGGAGAGCCAAAAAGACACGCGTACGACTTGGAGGATCTCTTACAGTTCAAGAAGGACATGATTTACTAGATGAAAAGGGCGTAGAGGAGCAAATACAGCAAGAAATACAAGTAAGGGGTGGTCGGCAGAGGAGGGCCGAGCCAGGCGGACGGCGCTGTGGCACATGCGGCGAGAGAGGACACAATGCGCGCACTTGCCAGAAGGAAGTAAAAATGTCTAATGTATCCAGTTCTGAGTAGTTTAGATTGATTTAGCTTGTTGTTGTCGTGTAATTACTTTTTTTGTTGTGAAAGTTGTCGGAAGTGGCCCGCTCGCTTGTCTGGCCCGCTCGCTTATCAACTACGTTAGCGGAATTTGTGTTTTTTCCGGCTTTTGGGTAGTTATTGTATAGGAATCAAATCATGCTAAAACGGTACAGAGTTGGCCCTTTTCTTTCTTGGTTGAGGGAAGATGGTGACACGGACCACTGTGCCAGGTCTTTACACAGCCTAGGCGGCCAGCTGCTGTTAGCTAGCGTATCTTCGGCGGCATTTGCTTCTTAACGTAGCCCTTTAAGTCACGTCTTTAAAACCTTGACTATTGACGGCAGATTAGCTATGAAGGTGAAATGTAACTCGTTAGTCTTCAAGACTCATTTCAGAGTACAGGTAAAACGATGCAGTCGGAGCTTTGCTGCCAGTTTCTTGTCCATTTTTGCTGTGTTGGCTTTCTAAAATCGAGCAAGCAACAAAATGGTAGACAAGTTTTACGGCAAGACTCCTTATTAAGAAAGGAGGGTTAGCTAGTCCAATCTTCAAATTCGAGTTGAAAGCATTTTCACTCCGAACCTGGCCGTTATTTGTGCAGATACAAGTCATAATCGGTAAAATGCATTTCCCCAACTCCGTCCTTCTCTCTTTGGCTTTTAGACACCAAAAGAGACAGCACATGCTATGCATTTCATATTTTTACAGTGTGGAAGCGAGAAATAAAACGAAGAAAGCCACTGTTGTAGGCGAATTGAATATGAGACAGAAAAAAAATAAACGCTGCCGTTCACTATGCATATTTGAAGACACTATTTGCTCTTTTACACACCCGACCGCTCAGTAGTGGCCTTGTCCATGATTTGAACATGGTATGATGATGTTACGTGGATGGCGTCTCGTGAGTGCTGATCGTTCGTGGAGTTTATACGCTGGGATGTCATGATGCCGCGTTCGCTGTCGCCATCCATGTCGTCGGTCTCGCCGCCGTCAAGCTTGATCGCGCCGGCGCTGGCGCTGTTTTGGCCAAAGGTGCGCAAGCCGTAAGACGGACCGTAAGAAGGACCGGTGGGCCGGCTAGATTCGCCTTTGGAGGAAATATCCGACATGAACTTGATCTTGCGCAGAATCGGGCGCAGGGCAGCAAGGGCGGCGGTAAAGATGCCGAGACCGATTTCGAGGACGGAGTAGATGGCAGACGTGACAGTGGTTTGGATGGTCTTCGAAGAGGCCAGTCCATTGGCACCCGAGATGTTTTGGACAATGATAATGTATTTGAGTCGAATGATGGTTACAATGGAGGTCCTGCGGAAGAATTGCTTTGTTAGAAAACGGGCGAAAGGAACAAAGACGAAAAAAAAGATCAAGGGGTCTTCAGAAAACAAATGAGACTTACACGGCACCAAGCCCCAACAAGAAACAAACCACCACTTTGACCTTTCTCGGCAACGTCGTCTTCCATAGGAGATACACTGGAAGAAGCTATTTTTTCTCCCGTCAGTTGCCTACAAGCGGTAGCAAAAATCTGAAGAGGGCGGGAACAAACATACCGCCGAGTACCAGCTAACCACCACGTCCACGACGGACAGCACCAGCCCAACCTGGGCGATCTTGGCGTTTGAGATGCAGGTACCCGTTCCCACACCCCAAGACACCGAAATCGGGCGACACTGCAAAGAAAGGACGAACATGAGAGCAAGGGAGAACATGGCGGACACGATCATTACTATGACGATGGTTTTCCGAACAAGCTGCATGTCGGAAGTCTTACAGATGCGGAGCAACACCATCAGGATAGCGGTCTTTGTGATGCCAGATGTTATGACATAGACAATTTGGCCAATGGTAAAGTACTAGAGGTTATTGTTTGGTTAGCTGGTCGGTCTGGCAGCCGCGCAGTCAGAGCGTCACTCAGAATTTGTGAAGCAGTTCGCGAGTGGTGTCTCTCTTCTCTCTCTCTCCTCTCTTACCATTGCTGCTTTCGTTGCATCGTAATACGGCTCGTCTTTGCTTGAGCCGATGCCATAGTGTACGGCGGTAATCTCCATAGCGCCAAAAAGAATGAAGCCGACCTTTTTTCGTTAGCAGGAGCCGAAAGCGCTCTTTGCTTTGCCCCCCTTTGGCATTCCTTTCCTTCCACCCACCAATGAGACAACTAGTAGGCCATCATCCCAGCCAAACGCCCTCGAGGATAGGCGAACATATGCGCGCAGACCCACGACCACCACGGTGGCGACGATGAGTGTGATGATCAGTGGTGGCAACTTGTCGCAGTCCTGCATCGTGGCGGCTGATGATTGTAATGTTTCTGTTTCACAGAGGTCCTCGGTTGTCTTCCAAAAACTTGTGACAAGAGGGCGGAACGAGTGTAAAAGAAAAATGAACGACAAATGTAATGAAGAGTAGTCAAAATATCTTACAAGGCTGACGCTAAAGAATGCCGGGAAATAAAAAAAAAGCCAAGCAAAAATAACGGCAGTCATATGTTGTTCCTTTTGTCCACTTTCATATGGATCTAGTTAGTTTTGTAAAATCCTCCGGGGCATAAAAGACCCTTTTGACACCACATTAAAGCATCAAAGATCAACAAACTACTTGTTGGTACACTAGCCATAACGAAGAAGGGGACTCTGGGGAGGCTCTAATGAGGCTCCTCGCTGACCAATCAGGGACCTCACCGGGTACCCATCGGGTCCTGGCTGGGTGCATAGATATGGCCTCACCAGTCCCCGTCCCCCCTATTCAACTTAGATTAGAACAACGAAGAAGCATCACCAACAGACCATTGTACCCCCGTAGGACACTCACTTACGGACGTACAGGGTCACCGGTGACTTCGCCAGCTACCTGAATCGATTCATCAACAAATCCTTAATGCATTAAGATTCACCGGAATGGTGAACCGACAGTAATGGACTCGTTCATATCAGCAGTAACCCAGATAGCATAAGCACCAACAGACTGCAGTCGCCCACTTACACGCGCTCTGCATCCGCCAATGCTCTCGAGCCCGTGATTGCTATAGCCCGTGGGTGGGCTTGAGTTTCCATGTGTGTGTGTGAAATGGTGGTTGGGTGTGCTCAGCGATGCCCAAGTAGGAGAGAGAAGGGAAGCCGCTAGACTATATACGTGAGCAGGGGTCCCGAGGCTTGCTCTACGACATTGTAGATGTAGATGAAAGAAAAGGAAGAGGACCTATTGCTAGAAACTCGTCGCAAAGGGTCCCCGGGACTCTCTTCTCGTCCGCGAGGCAGATTGACTTTTGGTATCCGAAAGGAGAGAGCCGGTTCGCTGATGTGCCTATCAGTGTCATTGGCCAACGGCATTTGTGCAGCACCGCTTTAGACTACAGGATCAACGAGCACTGACTATACGTGTGTCCAGTTATAGAATCCGAAAAACAGACAGATTCAACGGCTGCGGATGTATTCTATCTAGGTTATTCTCTAAATCTACAGCTTCCCACGACTCCCCGCCTAGGCAATCTCGGCCTCGATGAGCATCTCATACTGCTGCGGGTCGGGCCAAAAGTTGACAATCTTGAAGCCGGCGCCGGTGAGCAGGGACTCCCAGGCGTCCTTGGTGCGCTCGGCGGCCGAGAGCAGGGACATCATGTTGACGTCCATGGTGGTCTGGCTGATGCTGGCGCCGGTGGAGGGGACGACAATGTCGTAGACAAAGAGCTTGGAGTAGCCCTTGACCATGGCGGCGCGGGTGTTGGCGAGCAGGTCGGTGGCCTTGGCGTCGGGCCAGTCGTGCAGGACGGCGTGCATAAAGTAGGCGCGGCTGCCCGTGACGGGCTGGGGCAGGAAAAAGTCGTGGGCGATCGCCTTGATCTTGGTGGCGTCCACCTTGGCCTGGGCAATGATCTCGGGCAGGTCCTGCAGCACGAGGGCTCCCGCCGGCAGGTCCGGCAGGGCCGTCAGCACGTGGGTGATGTCGATGCCCGTGTTGCCGCCGAGGTCGACGACCAGCGGCTTGCCCGAGCTGAGGTCGGCGCCCTCGAGCAGGCGGGCCGGGTCGTAGATCTTGGTCCAGGGCGTCTTCCAGGCGGTCCAGGCCTCCATGTGGCCGGTAAAGGCCTCGTAGCACTCGGGGCTCTTTTGCAGACGGCCGAAAAAGTTGAGCCCGTCGGGGTCGCTGTCCGAGTGGTTGTTCTGGTCCGCCGCCGTCGGCTCCTGGTAGCCAATCTTGGCCAGGTACTTGGGCAGCTGGTGGCCGGCCAGAATGTATTGGTAGTTTCTGGGGGGGTTAGCAGATGTTAAGAGATGATTTTGAGATGTTCAGACATGACTTGAGAGACACTCACGCAGCTTCTAGCGACGCCCGCACCTTGGTGCTCTCGTCGCCAATGGCCAGCGAAAAAGGCGTCGGCTGGAACGTGTCCACGCCCGTCTCCTCGACCACGTTAAAGGCCGCCAGCAGGCGGAAGAGGCGGCGCAGCAGATTCGGCGCCATGTCCTTCTTGCTGGCCAGCTGGACCAGCTCGGCAATGGTCTTGGCCCCGCCGCCGCCGGCCGTCCAGGCCTTCCAGATGCCCAGGTCGATGCTCGTCTGCAGCGCCGCAAAGACGACGGGGTGCTCAAAGCAGAAGCCCCACGCACGCTCGTACGGGGACTCAATGTTGGCCAGCATGCGGCGGGCGGCCGCCCGCACGCGCAGCCGCTCGACCTCGTTGCCGTTGAACGAGGCGTGGCTGATGCCTTCGAGCTTGGAGATGATTTCCTCAGAGTTGGCAGTCATGGTGATTGACAAAGTGTAAGATAGAATGGAGAATGGAGAATGGGGCAATGGAGTGATGAGCTATGGGGAGGGGCAATAGATCAGCAGTACGAGTGCCGGTTAGGTGAGCTGTGCTCCGTATAAATACCTCTGGGTGGCTCACCTTGCCACATGGCTCTCCATCCACAACGTGGTAGTGTAGCACTGCCCGGTCGAGAGACGGCGGCAGGCTCGTGGTGCTGCAAGGGGGAGGGGGCGGTCAAGAGACACGAGGAAGAAAAGGACCGTATCCGACGACAGGAGCATGCACGGCATGGTTCTCGCGTGGCAGCTGCGAGAAACCAGCCTCCTGATACTGCTGCACATACGCGTCCAAGCAACACTGCGGCACCGTTGCATTGCGTCAGGTCTAGCGGGACAGCTCAAACCGCAGTGTGTTGCAGCCACGACGAGACAATGCATGCGTCTTGCCCATGTCGGTCTGGCGTGCGCCGGTGGCTGCCCGTCGTGAGCCCTTCGCAGGAGGGATCAGCCCCCCCCCTCCCCGTTTCGCTGCAAGACGGACTTGTGGGAGTATCGCCAGCCTGCAGTCGGCCGACATGGACGCATGCCCCGAGCGAGGGGGTCATTCGCAGTGGAGAAAGAAGCGTCTGCTATCCAAGGCAGAAAGATGGGCAAGCCTGGCACCCCGGTCTGGAGCCGAGTACTTTCTCCTCTTCTCGTACGAGCTGTCCTGTGGAGTACTCGTAGATACTTGGCATCGTGCACAGCAGCGGCTGTATAATCCAGATTCGTACTTATGACTCGTGCACATAAACACATTTCTGACAGGCTGGGGGCCTGGACTGCTGTGGCGTCCCCCCACGGATGGCTAGTGAAACCGAGCAAACTGCCCGGCTCTGTCCCGGCTAGACGGCGGACGTTGGCATGTCAGCCGGCGCCCATTGGCACTCCATCCAGCCGCCAGGGGCCACGGCTGGTCCCCCCCCAACGCCTGCGCGCCACAACCGTGTGACCCCAAGTGGGTTGGGGGCTAGCTGTTTTGTCAGTTTTTTGTCTAGCAGCCTGCATGCAGCACTGCGAAGGATGAGCCTTCAGTTTTCTGTGCTTCGTATTAGTTCCGACTATTCCCTTTTGGGAAGACGCAGGCTGGTCGTAAGTACCAGGATGGACAGGATATGTAGCAGCAAAGTCGTCCCTTTGTGCAGAGGGCTTCGTATGCCTTCATAAATGTGTGCAAAGGTGTGCAAAATGTGTGCTGCGCCGCACATAGTACACTTGCGGGCACGCACGCTGAAGAATGCCCCGAGCCGACTCGTGCGCCATTGGCTGATCTTGAGGCGTTTGGACGTTGAAAATATAGCGACTTGTGGAGACGGGTCAGCCTACGTCGAACGATCGGGCGATGCTGCATAGGAGGAGCATTTGGCGATCCCTGCCGTGTTTTGTCTGTACATGCTGGTCTGAAGCGGTAGGGGTTGTCCCGTTTGGGAGCTGCCATGGTTTCTCGCCTGAGCCTGCCATAATACTCGTACTGTATAGTAGTATGTGTAGTGTCCACGCAGTGCCCACGCTGGGTCTGAGCTCTGATTGTCCTCTCTGTAATACGCACCAGGCGTGGCGACAGCTTACGCCATTTCCTATGATATGCTGGTAGATCCCCCTGTTTGAACGGGAGGACCCCCAACTGCGAACCACGGATATCCTTTAAGCCTTGCGGTATCCACGTCTCGACGGCGGATTCTCTTTGTCTCTGTTCTTTTATCACCATCTACTGCCTCATCCTTGCGTCCCTCGAGAAACCTCGTCCACTTCCCGTCGTCGCGTCCCGGCCAGCAAAGACATGGTGTCCTACTACGGTGGCCTCGGGCCTATGACTAATGCCGTCCTCTGGGTCGAGGTGGTGGTCTTTGCCCTGTTTGTCTTTATGCGGCTTTACACGCGAGCCTGCATCCTCAACGCGGTCGGCTACGACGACTATCTGGTCGCTTTTGCGCTGGTATGGTGGACTGCCCCTGATGGAAGCAAGCCAGGCCAGACGAGACGAGACGAATGCTAACGGCTGACGCTTCCCTCTAGGTCCTGCAAATCCTCTACAGCGCCTTTGTCACGGTGGGCACAAAGTACGGAATCGGCCGGTACTATGCCGACATTGGCGTGGCCGCCGTATACTCTGAGGCGCTCAAGTACGAAATCTTTAGCCAGATGGCCGGCCTCATGGTCATTGGTCTGGGAAAATGCGCCGTCGGCATTTTCCTGCTGCGCATCGTCCGCAGCAAGATCCAGATCGTCGTCATCTGGGGCTTCATCGCCTGCACCGTCTTCATCACCCTCTTCGCCACCATCACCGTCCTCGTGCAGTGCATCCCCGTCGAGCGCACATGGAACAGCGCCGTCGAGGGCCACTGCTGGCTGGACTTTTCCAAGGTCGGTCTGACGGTGGGATGTAAGTCTTCCCCTCTCTCTCTTCTGATTTTTCTCTCTGTCCTGGTTCACTGACCACCAG
Organism: Harringtonia aguacate; assembly: GCA_014183095.1. NCBI lineage: Eukaryota > Fungi > Ascomycota > Sordariomycetes > Ophiostomatales > Ophiostomataceae > Harringtonia > Harringtonia aguacate. The sequence goes on from JACCPH010000032.1 coordinate 40,559, forward strand.
CCTGGTTCGTCGTCGCTGACTTTTCCTTTGCCATCCTGCCGTGGTTCATCATCTGGGGCCTCAACATGAAGCGCAAGGAGAAGATCACCGTGGCCTGCGGCCTGAGCCTGGGCATCTTTGCCGGCATCTGCGGTATTGTCCGCACCGTCGCCCTCAACGGCCTCAACGCCACCGAGTACATCCACGACACCGTGCCCATGCTGCTCTGGTCGGCCACCGAGAGCACCGTGACCATCATGTGCTCGTCCATCCCCATCCTGCGCCCCCTCTACGTGCGCGTCCGCTACGGCAGCAAGGGCTCCGGCGGCGGCGGCTCCGGCGGCCAGCAGAGCAGCTCCTACCGCCTGCCCATGTACGGCAACCACAGCCACAACCGCCACCACATGCTGGGCTCCTCGACTGCCGCCGCTGAGTCCACCGGCACCGGAGGCATGGGCATCGACGGGCCCGCCCAGCCGCACAAGACCGCCGTCCACTACAGCGAGCGCAATGCCGGCAGCGAGGAGAGCATCCTGCGCGACACCAAGGCGCAGTACGGCATCGGCAGCAGCAGCGCCATGAGCAGCAGCGGTGGCGGCAGCAGCAGCATCGGCATCGTACAGGGGGCCATCAAGCGCACCGACGAGGTATCGGTCAGCTACATGCAGTATGGCAAGGATTCGTAAGGCATGATAGGGGGTGGTGGTGGTGGTGGTGGCTGGTCCGGGGGGTGAAAAAAAAAAGGAGAAAGAAAAGAAAAAAGAGGCCAATAACATGTACGAGTATTAATCGGGCACATATCCGACAAGGGTGTATATAGGAGCATCATTTGGGTGGATGCCAGCTGGTACTTTTTTTCAGTCCTTTCCTTTAGAGCAAGTCTGCATATATTAGACCAGACTCATGTCTCGTGTGCATATTCACGCATGCACGTTGCTATGCACGCAGCAAAACTGACAGGTGCACAGGATGAGCTTGTCCAGGGAGGGCAAGGCGGCTCCTGCTGAAGGATTCGACGGGACGTTTCCGGTTTGCAGGAGAGGAGAGGAAGGGAGGGGTCTAAAATGCGCTCAAAACATATTTCCCAATTCAGCTGCGGCCGGTTTGAGGGTGTCCCGTATTGGTAGCATGGGTAGGGCACTGGTCCATATCTGACGTTTGATTCAGCTCTCCGTGCCACGGCGAGAAGCCATCGGGGCGGACACTCGAGATTGATCATTTTCTTCTTTTTTTCGTTATTTTTCATGTTTCCCGCAAAGTGAGGTTCGTTTATACGAGTGCCGTGGCAAAGCCCGATACCACCTCTCTTCCCAGCCGGGTAGCAACTAACGAGAAACTACCCCGTACCTGCTCCATAGTGTCCTGTGCTCCATGTATTACGTCCTCCGGGCACCAGTCTCGGCGGGCCCAACAGCAGTGTACCAGTGTGCCCAAAGGTGGACGCAGGTGGATACAGAGTAAAGCCCATTCGTGCCTTTTTGAGCGAGAAAAAAAACGCATACTTTACACTCTGCAGTGCCCTCTTCCCCTTTCGACCCACTCCCCCTTTACCTGCTTGAACATACAGATACGCAGTGCACGGATGCGCAGGGTAGTATTTGCGCCCCCTGTCCTGCTGTCCCCCGAAGATTGTCAAAAATGACAAACACAAACCGCACAACAGCACAACAGCACACAACTGTACACAACTGCACACAACTACGCTTAACCATGCACAACTTGTGCCACCACTCACGCACAGGAGAGAGGCCGGATCGGCAGAGCCATACGAGGAACCGAAAAAAGCCAATGCTCATGTATCTTACGAGTATGCTCGGACATGGGAAAACCCCGGCGGTTCTCCCTCCACCCCCTGCCTTGCGCTCTGACCTCTGGCACCCAGTCCCGGTGTCGGCGGGGGCGCAGAGAGCGTTGGGACTGGAGAAGGAGAAAAACTCTTTCCGTGTAAGATGTGGATGTGACAAGATATTTTGTTCACGTCCTGGGCCTGCTCTCGTTCTGCTTACTGCGTATTGGCGTACAAATATGTGAGATACGCGTACAGGTAACATATATATGAGCAGTCAATGCGCAGGTATTATCCTCCCCCAAAATCGGGTCACGGCAAATGGGCTGCTACCCGCGGCTGACGAGTCGACAAGTCGAAAATATCTGACCCCCCCAAAAAGCAAAAAGAAGCAAAAAAGCGTAACAAAAAACGAGATGGCGGGCGGGATCAAATAACACTGTGCAGTGGCGAACAGAAGATTGTCACCTCCCCCCCAAATTCCCAAATCCTCCCCTCTCCCTCCTCCCGAGCCGGGCTGCGGTGGATGGGGCCGCATTCCTTGGCAGAGGGAACTGGGAACTGGGAACGAGCAGTCCAGTTGGAAATGTAGTCGTATGCAAAGCTGAGGTTCTCGCTCCTGTATGCTGTGTCTTACGAGGCGACCCTTATGGGCATCTCGTATACTAGCACGACAAGAATCTTGTGCGGCGGTGCTGTACCGCACGCCCAAAGCCCTTCCTCATCTCTGCCCGTTCAGCACTCGTAGTGCTACCTCCTGGCTGCACTGGCTCCCTCTGGCTGCACAGGCTCCCTCCCCCCCCCAAAGTATCGGATCGTGCCACCTCCCGATCTCCGTTCCCGTGCTCCGAGGTCAGGCACCAGGTGCTAACGGCTCGGGAAATTAATAAATCAATAGGGCTCAGGATAGCGTCGGCCATCTTAGTAGACATTATACTTGAAAGGCTTCCAAACAGAAAAATCAGAGTTGGAACTTTTAATCCAATTGGTATAAGTCTACTTCCAGAGGGAATTTGCTTCATCCTCGCCCAGCTATCAAGTCAAAATCATATTTACATAGCCAGAAAAAATGTACAACGCGTGCTATGCCAAGTTGGGGGTATTACTGTTCCCTTAAATGCAAAAAGGTATCACCAAAAAAATAAATAGAAGAGTTGTGGTGGTGGAGTCCTCCCGTCACCGTCGCCAGCCAAAGAAGCCGTACCCCGACGACGTGGACGAAGAGTTGGCTGCTCCGCTGGTGGGTGGCACATGCGTCGTCGAGACCGACTTGGTGTGCCCGTTGGCGCGGCCGTCCGCCACCGTCAGGCGCCCCAACATGGTCATGGCGGTGCTGGCGGCCGATGCCGCTGCGCCTTTGGCGTGGCCGCCGTTGTTGTTTTGCAGGATGGACGACAGGTCGCTGGTCGAGAGCCCCAGCGTCTTGCGCAGGCTCTCGAGCTTCTGCTTGGCCTCCTCGGCCTCTTGCCGCGCCACAGCCTCGGCCGTCTTGGCCTGCACCAGCTCGAGCACGAGCGTTTCTTGCGGCTCCGTGTTGTCGCGGCCGAAGCCGCCCAGCGGTGCCTGTGCCGCCGCCCCCCCACCAAAATTAGGGTCCTCCCCTCCTCGTCCGGGGCTGTGCATCATAAACGACGACGACCGCTTGCTGCTGCTGCCGCTGACGCCGCCTTGCACGGCCAGCGAACTGCTGGACTGTGCGGGCGTCGACTTGCTCCGGTTCAGCTTGAACTCGCGCAGGCCTGCGTTGGCACCACTGCCGGTGTTGTTGCTGCTGCTGCTTGTGCCCGTAGCTCGCCCAAACCACTCGCTTGCCGCATCCGCAATGCCCATGCCGCCCGCAGCGGCATTGCTTCCGCCGCCGCCATTACCATGCGCAGTCTGGGCGGCATCCGCCGCCGAAGAGGCCACGCGCGCCCGCATGTCGTGGATCTGCCGCTCCAGCCGCTGCTTGTCCTGGTGCAGCGTCCGGCCGTGGGCGTGGCTGTCGCGCAACTGCTCTTTCAGCGTGGTCAGCTCCTGCTCCAGCTCGTATTCGCGGCGGTTGCGGTCCTGCCCTTTGGCCACCTCGATCTCCAGCTGCTCCTTGGCCCGGGCGAGCTCGTCGCGCAGCTGCTCCTTGGACTGCGGCACCACAGACTGTCGGTTGTCGGCCTCGGTGCCAAACCGCGTCTCCGCCGACTCCAGCAGCGTGGAAAACTCGTCGCCGCTTCGGCCGTCGGCACCATAGCCGATCATCGTGGCCACCTCCCGCAGCGTCTGCACCACGGCAAAGGCCTCTTTCCGATCATCGGCCCGGTCTTCCCGCTCCCGCTGCAGCTGGTCCTCGACCAGGGCTTGCTGGCGCTGGAGGTCGCTGAGAGCGGTGAGAAGGTCTTCGATCTGGCTGTTGAGGTAGCGGTCGTTTTCGGCATTCTTGGCCGCCGCGGCCGCGTTGTGGGCCGCAGCGCCGCTCGAGGCGACAGCCGACGACTTGCGGGCCGCATTCAGCTCGACAGCCGACGAGTCGCGTGACAGCGTGGTCGCTTCGGTGGAGGCAGAGCTCAGGACGGACGATGATGACGAGGATGTGGAGGCGGACGACGACGACGAGGTGGTGGCAGCGGTGGTCGATCCCGCCTCCACTGAGTTGAGTGTGGAGGCGAGGCTCTGCTTGGACGTGCTTCTCCGCAGCATGCTCAGAGGACGAAGTCCCGAGCCAAAGCCCGGGGTGAGGCTGCTGGACGACGATGCAGAGGGCGAGGCGAGCGAGTCGGCCGGGTCGGAAGAGGAAGATGTGTTGTTGTGGACGGATGAGGGAAAGGTTGGGGTGGCAGCGGAGGGCGGAGAGGACGAAGACGAAGACGACGACGATGACGATGACGATGACACCCAGAGTCGACCCAAGAAGCGGGACGCTGCAGTGGCAATGGCAGATGAGCGTTCCTCATTGGACCTGCTGCTCGTTTGATTAATGCTGCCGATCTGCGCTTCGCGGTACGCCTGTTCTAGAGAGGCCAGCCGATCTCTAGTGACCACGTTCGAGAAGCCGAGGAAATGAAGCACGAAATCGTCGGCGTTGTAGTGGTAAGAGTCCCAGAGGCTGCGCGATAGCAGCAGTTGTATAGCGTCTTCCAGTTCGGCGCAGCCTAGCAGACGCGCTTGGTTCTTTTGCATCAGAGACAACGCCACGCGCATGACGGTCTCGGCGGCACCTTCGGCAAAGGCCACATCGAACATGCGAAACAGCATGGGTAGGGGGCATGTTACGGCAAAGAAGGATAGGAACCACTGTGAAACATAGGAGGCGGGGTCGACCTGCAAATCGTCCAAATGGGACGATAATTCGGGCAAAGTGGTGCGAAGGAGGTCGCGGAATTGGAAGATGCGGACGTGCAGCCCAGACAGATCGACCGTGTAAGAGCTTCGCAGATCGTAATTTTCCATGAGCCTGGGGGGGGGTGGTCAGCGGCATTCCGAAACAGGAAATATCCGAGGGGGGAATTAGAGCCAAAAACCAAAAGCTAAAATAATAGCCAAGCCAAGACAAGAAACAAATGAAAGCAATGAAAGCAACGAAACAAAATAAAATGCATCTGTTAAAAAGAAAAAGAAAAAAAGGAAAAAAGGAAAAAAAAAAAAAAAAGATGATGAAAAAAACTCACTTCACAAGCACGCAAAAGGCCTCGCGATCCGGCATGTGCATCAGCAGCGGACCCACGAGAAAGGCCAGGCCCTGGCAGTAGCCGATGCGCGGCTCGTGCAGGCTGTAGCTCTTGAGCACGCGTCCCAGCATGCGCTGGCCGTCGCCGTCTGCCTCGCGGAACATTTCCACCCCGGGAAAGCTGCGGCCGAGGTCCTTGCCGATGATGCCTTCGTAGGGGCTGCTGGCCTCGCAGAAGCGGTCAAACTGCTGCAAGAGGTCCGGGTCGTGGGTGGCGCCCGTCATGCTCTGCCACACGACACCGCGCAGGGGCGGCGGAATGCCCTTGCGGATCTTGTTGGTGAGCAGCGTCGGCAGGCGCGCGGCCGTCTGGTGGTAGTCCTGGACGAGAGCGGCGAAGAACTCGAGGTCGGTCATCGGCGGCGGCGGCAGCATCGAGTAGCGGAGCGCGGGCGGCGTCGGCCCGTGGACCATTTCGCGCAGCTGGGCCATCGAGGGCGGTCGGGCGCGGCGGGGGGACGGCAGCGCCACTGCGGCTTCGGGGCTGTGGACTTTGACGCTCTTTGGATTCGTGGCCAGCTTGGCATTTTCCTGCTCGAGACGTGCCAGCAGCATCGCCGTCTTTGTCGCGTTAGCACTTGGAAACAAAAAAACTGTCATAGATGTCATAGGTAATAGGTCATAGGTCATTCTCACATTCTCCGAGCCCTGGCCGCTGGACTCTTCGTTCTCGCTCCGCTGCAGCTGCTCCCAGTCCACTTCGCTCTCTGTCTCCTCTCCCTCGTCCACCGTCGGCATGGTGGATCGCTGGCTCGGCGTAGGCGTGCGCGGCTCGTCCTCCGGATCATCTGCCAGCACAATGGCCTGAGAGCTGATCCCCGTATCCACCATGAGCGCAGGCGGCTCAGACAGACGCACAGTGACGAGGGAGTCGTGCTCGTCCAGTCGCGTGGTGGGCGGCACGTGGTCATCTGCTGCCACCGTCGCTGTCGCTGTCGCTGTCGCTGTCGCTGTCTCCGACGGAAGCTCCTCCACGTCGTTATCCGTGCTGGGTGCGTCTGTGCTTGGTACATCCGTGGTCTCGGACTGTTCTAGTTGTTCAGGCTGCTCTGGCTCGGCTTCCTCTCGCTCTGTCTGTTCGGACTCGGGTTGTTGGGGCTCGGGCTGATCGGCCTGTGGCTCTGGTTCTGACTCTGACTCTGACTCTGACTCTGGCTGCACCACATGCTCGGCAGGTTCCGCTGCTTCGTGCTCGGGTAGCGCATCTTCAACATGCTGAATCTCGGGATCTGCGGGAGCCACCGCTTCCTTGGCAGGTGCTATCGGCACCAGCTGCTGTTCCGGTACGTCTGCCTCCAGAGTGTGCTCCATCGTGGCGCTGTTCAGGGGCTGCTTTCAAGGCCGGCTGAGGAACACACAACAAACGAAAAAGAAATGGCGGTAGGACAGGTCGTAGTGAGTCCGTCTTCCCAGGCAGGCGCTCACTTGTCCCCCCCTGTCCTTGGGCCCTCAGATAGCAGGGACGGAAACACGCATCGAGTGTCGGGGAGAGCGTGTTGTTTGTTGAGGATCGTCGATGCCGGGTGTTGTCTCGAAACGGCTGCAGACAGATGCCAACGGTAAGGCAGGAAAAGAAAGTTCGAGGCCGGAGTGGTTGCGATCGGCAGTCGGTGGGAATTCAGTGCAGAGTGCAAAAAAGAGTGCGCACACACACAAGCAAAGGTGGCTGGTTTGCGTGCCAGCCCGGTGGCTCCAGCCGCAAATACGAATGCACAAATATACGCACGCACGCACGCACGCAGACCAGACACAGACCACACAGACACACAACGCACGCAAACAAAACGGCAGGTGCGAGAACGTGTACGGAGGTGCTCCTGCGGCGCGTGTGGGAAAGAAAACTCCAAACAAAAATAAAAGCTTAATCGGCCTGTGTGAAGGAAGGCTGTAAGAAAGAATAAAAAAAATAAGGAGAAGCTGTGCCGAGGTGAAACCAACACGGCGACGATATGGGGGGGGAGGAGGGGGGTTAGAGGGTGGTGCCGGTTTTGGTGTAGAAGAAATGGTACGAGCGTGCACGATAAGCAGCAAAGCAAAGACGGAAAAAAAGAATGGCTCCTGCAGAAAATAGAAGCCCTGCAGAACAATCAATCAATGGAGAAGCTAGCTCTCTGTACGGAAGGCCAGGGAAATTGAGAAGTAAAGCATGGCGAGGGGCGAGATCGTGAAAGGCGAGCTGTCACCCAACCGCGCCGTGCTCGCGTCCAATAGCAGCTCGCGTTCCCCTTGCAGGCTAGCATTTTTCATTAAACGGAAAGCGTTGCAGTGGGCTAGCGCCAGGAGAAGGTCGCAGGAGAGAGAGGACAGCCTTTTTTTTTTTTTTTTTTGGCCTTCTCCCCCCCCCCCCCCGACGCAAGCGGCGCCTTAAAACGGAATAGCGGGGCCGTTGTATGCCGCAACGTCACAAGACCGAAAGCAGACTGGAATGGTCAGAGGCTGGGGCTGGTTGAGCACGACAGGCCCAGCCGCCGGCGGAATAATAATACCTGCTGAAGAAGAATACGACATGCGCAAACCCAGGCGTCCATTTTCGCCAGCAAACAATATCTTCCTTGCACGAGCATTATTGGCTCCGTCATGCTATGTCCGTCGAGAACTTGCGGCACGGGGCAGTTTTTTGACCTCGCTACCCCTGATTTCGGGACCCCCATGGCGCGTTATTTCTGACGCGCGACGAATTAAAAGTGGACCTGCGACCCACTGATCCGACACGTCCGTCGCCTCTTCCGGCATTCCAGGGCAGCGGTCGCGCCCTCACCGCATCTTGCCTCGCTGCACACGCACGAATTTCGTATCAGCGGATCAACGGGGCGGGGGGGTTCGTGTTCAACCTGCAGCACGCAGCACCACATACAAGATATAATAATACGAGTAATACTCCTGGACAGATAAGGTCTGAGCAGCCAGGCTGTTGGACTTGGACAGAAGAAGAAAATAGACAGAAAAAAATTAAGGGACCCCTTCTGAACATTCAGCACACTCGCTCCGTTTCTTCCTTAAAACACACTGAGCGAGCTACAGGGGAAAAAAATACAGAGAGTATTGCAGATAGTACACACACATAACATATACAGGAAGCCTGCCAGTCATTTCTTTTTTTATATCTGACGCCCATGCACCAAATACCACCCTGCACAAAAACCACAAAAAAAAAAACCAGCACCCTCGTTGGCACGTTGCGGGAACAATAAACAGGGGACAATAAACACAAGCCGATATGAGAGACGCGTAAAACCACACGTAAAAGCCATAAAATGAGGGCATCACAGACGATTATGCCATCGGAACGCCTTGCATGGGGCCGGGCGGCCCCGCCATCATACTCATCTGCGGCGTCCGCTGCGGCTGCGGTACGGGGCTGCCTTGGTTGACACCGCGCGGCGGCATGCCTCGGTTGTTGTTGTATGCAGAACCGGGTGCCTGCATCATGTTGGGACCGCCGGGACCGCCGGGACCGCCACCGCCACCGGCTCCTGGATTGCCATGGCCTGGCTGGCCCGACGGCGGGGGAAATGCAGGCTCCTTCGTGTAGTCGACCCCCGGGTAGAAGCTCTGCAGCTTGGTGTACAGCTCCCGGATGTAGTTGAATCGTTCTTCGCGGTCGCTGTTGGGGTCGGCCGTGGCGTCGGCGCCTGCATCGGGTCCCGAGGGCGGGGCTGGCCGCAGCCTGAAACTGGTGCTCAGCTGTGGCGACATCAGAAAGCTAGGGCCCCTTGGGGCCTGGGCGGTCATCTTGCGATCTGCTAAACTCGCAAGATACGACAGGTTTGCCTGGATACGTTTCATGCACCTGGCTTGTTAGCTTTTTGGGGGGGTCTTTTTTTGTTGTCGCCTTCCTTCGCTAGCGCGATGTGGAACAACGTACTGTACATAGTCACCGCGGACAAGCTTCTCTTCCTCCGACACTGGCTCAGATGGCTCCGTCGTGGCGGACTCGTCGAGCCCCGCCTCGGCTGCATGTTCTTTCTTCATTGCAATCTGCGTGTTGCGCAGCTGCACGGACTCGTAGAGCAGCTCCTGGTTGATATTGAGCAGGGTTGTGAACAGATCCTTTTCGCGGCTCTCGCTGCCGGGACTGAGCGGAGGGCCGTTTACAGCCGTCGGGCCGGCTGCCCCAGTACCGTTAACCATGGGACCGCCCGCGCCGGGACCGTGACCGCCAGGGAACGTTGGAGTCTGCGGGGTGGAAACACCAGCGGCTACCGCGGCATTCGCAGCATTTGGGCGCACTGGCGTGCCTGGCGCTGCGCTCTGTGGCGGCAGCGGTCCGTGGGCGCTCTGTGGCGTACCCATATACGGCGATCGCTGCTGTTGTGGTTGCTGGGGTTGCTGCTGAGGAGGTTGCATCTGCTGGCGCTGCTGGGGGTTTTGGTGTTGCAGATGGGGTGGCGGTTGCTGCTGATGTTGCGGTGGCTGCTGTTGCTGCTGTTGGAGTTGGAGCTGTTGCTGCTGTTGCTGCTGCTGCTGTTGCTGCTGTTGCTGCTGTTGCTGCTGCTGTTGTTGCTGTTGCTGTTGCTGTTGTTGTTGCTGCTGCTGCTGTTGCTGAATCATGGCTGCTTGCTGCTGTGACATGGGCATCCCTCCCATGGGAGTACCGGGGCCTTGTTGCATTGGATTATATTGCCGCTGTGGTGTTGCCATGCTTTGTTGTGGCGGCTGCATGCGTTGCTGCTGCTGCTGTTGCTGTTGTTGTTGCTGCTGGATTATGGCGGCCTGCTGCTGGGATATGGCAGCCGGGTTGATGCCAAACCCCGGCATCGTACCTCCAGGCATCATATTGAAGTTTGGGGGCATTTGCGGCTGAGCAGCACTAGTAGGGATGCCGGGGCCAAAGGGAGAGCTGGTGTACGGTGGTTGGTAGGCCACTGTACGAGTCATGCAGGTTAGTCCAATGGCCACGAGGGAAAGAAGCGAGAGACGGGCAGTGAGTGAATAAATAGAGAACGCGGACGACTTGGACAGACTTTTTGCCTCCCTGTTCGACCGCAGGTCCGGTGTGACACACGCACTGGCCGAGTCACATCACACACGCCATGCAGGCCGGGGACGGGAAGGAGGTGACACAAGAGATACAAAGAGTGGATGAGAGACAGCAAGATGCAGAGAGGCATAAAGAGGGTGGCAAATCGGAAAAAAAAAGACAGTATGCGGCAGAGCAGAGAAGGAGGGACAGGGAGGGACAGGGAGAGGGTCACAACAGGAGGAATCCGGTCTGCAAAAGGGCTCGTCACTCACTTTGACCATTGGGTGCCATATGGGGCATGCCGGGATTCTGCATCATGGGCGAAGGTCCGGGGTTGCCCATCATGTTTGGGGTACCTGCAGCGGCCATGTACGGACCCTGGCCACCGGCCATGGTGAAGGGTGGGCCATACATCATCTGCGGCTGGCCAGGCATGGTTCCTGGTGGCATATGGGCGCCAGGCTGTTGTTGAGGCGGCTGTTGCGGTTGCTGCTGGGGTGGGGGGGTGTTGAAGGCCGGACCACCAGGAGGAGCAAAGCCATATGGGGCGGAGTACATCGCTTTATGTTGTGGTAGGCCGGAGGCCTACTTGGACGAGCGAAGTCGGCAGATAAGGGCGAGCACTCGTACGGAGTAGTAGGCAGCAAGGGGGAAGGGAGATGGGGGCGGCTGGCATGCGGTTGTATGCACGACAAGAATCCCTCACACACACACACCGTAGATTTACTCGCACTCTTCTCAGACGAGCCAACGGCCGGTCTAGTGTGTACTCGTTACTCTCCTCGCCCCTTCGCTTCTCGTACAGATGCGGGGCAAGGGAACGGATGGTAAGCAGGACGTGGAATACGGGGAGTGAGTGGACAGGGGGGGGGGAGGGGGATAAGGTAGGGGGGGGGGGGTTGGAGGGTTGGGATAGGGCAGGTAGACAAAGGCAGTGGTGGTCGGTGTGGCCGGTGGTGTGAGAGGTAGATGGGAAGGAATGCGAATGAGATCGCGTGCGGGATGGGTGGACGGGTGGACAGACGGGGTGGTTGCTAGAGCGCAGTCGTGGTTGAAGGCTTGTGCGACGGGGGAAGGTGGTGGATTAGTGGGAGGGTATGACGAGATGACACAGTCGGCGGTCGGCGGATGCGCTCAGAACGTGGCCATGTGTCTAAGACGAGACTCGAAGTGTGATTGAGCTGCTGGGCGATGGAGAGAGAAGCGGAAACCAGACGATGTGAGTGGGGGGGGATGCGCCTGCCGGGGTCATCCGCTTTGGTGTCCGTTGGCCTGGGACGGGTAGGAATGGATATATGTTACTCGTATGCTATGCACGGCGAAGTATTGAAAAGAAGTATCCCCGGCAAGCTGAATGCGGGACAGGATGGCGGCTGGGATGAGCGAGTCTTGTGCCAAGAGAGGGGAGGTGGTTGCCAAGGCAGAGGAAGGTTCAGGCGACAACAGCGAGGCGTGGCTTGATCGACAGAGACAGACACACGAAGCAGAAGGACCAAAAAAAAAACGACAACGGCCCGAGGGACGCGAAACAGTAAGATACAAAGCGCGCGATGGAAAGGGATGGCGCGAAAGGGCCGGGGCAGATAAGTGGCAAGGACGCGTCCCACAGACGGGGTAGCAAACAAGAGACGACAGGAGGGAGGCAGGAGGACAATCAATAAGGGAGGAGGAGGAGAAACGGATGGAGTTTCTCTGTCTAGCTGCTGGTGCTTAATGCCGGGGGTGCCCTTTTCTGCATTTGCCAGCGCGGAGGGAGGGCAGTGGGTGGTGGTTGTGTTTTTGTGGTGGTTGTGGCGAAAGAGAATTTCGGTAAAGCTGGTCGTATTTGCCCAGGTCCATTTTTTTCCGGTTCTCTTTGAGCCCCCCTCTTTCTTCTTTCTTCCCATTGCGAAGGCGAATCAGAGAGCGGGACGCGTCGCAATGATAGCGGGTCGCGCTCAGGAAATGGGGTCCACTCGCGTTTCGAACGATTATGCAGTTAGAAAAATGATATCGATATCGCTGTATGCCACATATCTTACTTTTGGCGCTCCCCAAATTCTGTGTCCTCTGCTCTCCTCATAAAATGGTCCCGTACTCGCACGCCGAGCTGCCGGCGACGGCGCTGGAAAAGTGCTACTAAATACATTTACCTGTCTTTCTCGAATGGTAACGTTCGCTGTATTGCAGAAATGTTTGTTCCAGCGGCCTCGGCCGCCGTGCTGTATTCAGAGCTGTTGGTCAAGTGGCACAGGTGGCAACAACCAGTTGCAGTCGCGGGCAGGGACGCGGGTGTTTCCATGCTACTCAACGGCTTGCCGCTGCATTCATAACGGTTTGGAAAACGTCAGAAGGGAGGCTGTTGCCCTTGTTGTGGATGTACGAGTACAAATAGCATTTCAGGTGGTCATCGTCTGTGGCTGTCTCTGAGCATACCGGGGTTTTTGAGGCGCAGCTATCCATTGAGTCTGACGTTGGGGCAACCCCAGTGTCTTCATGCACGCAGCTGTAAAGCAGATGCAATCTAGGGTGTGATACAACTTTCCCAACGGCGCGGGGCGTTCGCCATAATAACGGTGACGAGCTGCTCGGCTGGGAAGCTGGCTGGGCCGTTTTGTTAGCGTGCGAATTTATGTGGCGGGCGCACTGTCACAGGCCAACACAGCCCGTGCTGTAGTAGCCCAGCTTGCGTGATGGGTCCAGACGATCTCAACGGGGCTCTACGAGTAGACAGGTCACCACGTATTATTTCATGTACTCGTAGCGGCGGTGCATTGTGATGGGTGGGATATCGCCAGCCGGTCAAGCGGTTCTCGGGAGTCGTCTGCGAGTTAGTCAGTCGTATCACGTGATGAATACAGACGTTCATCGTCTTCACCCCTCCATGCGTGGGAAGATCAGCAAGATCAGCAACGTGGTGCACGTTTGTAAGGATATTATTACTAGATCACAAGTCAGGAAACCGCAAACGGTCCCAGAAGAAGCTGATGACATGTCTCAATTGTGGTGGGGAGCTGGCTAGCTGGGCCATTGATGTTCAAGCTAATTGAGCTACCATAAAAATAGAGTAAAAAAAATCCCCCCCCCCGCTATCGGCCGCACCACAGGGAGTCATATCAGGCCGTCTGTGACTCGAGCGACCCCATCTGCCAGCTTTTGCACGGGCAATCGAGCAAGAAGTGCTGGACCGCGAGACCAATTGAGCGTCCCTACCCACCACCCGACGACAGAACGACAGACAGACGCAGTTCTTTTCTCTTGTCGACCATGTCAGCGTTCAACCTGCAGACGTGTGCGCGGCCGAACATTTTGAAGCTGGAGCCGTACCGCTGCGCGCGCGAGTGAGTCTTCCCCCGTGCGGAGAGGAGGAGGCCTAAGCTGACAATCCAGTGACTACAAGGACGACGGCACCAATGTGCTGCTGGACGCCAACGAGAACGCGTTTGGGCCGCCGCTGAAGCACGCGCTGGCGGCTGAGAGCGGCCGCCTCGAGACGCAGGCGCGGCAGGCCGGGCTGGACCTGCTGGGGCTGCACCGGTACCCCGATCCGCACCAGGTGGAGCTGAAGCAGCAGCTGTGCGCGCTGCGGACATCAAAGGTGAACGAGGGGCGGCCGCGGCTGACGGCGGCGAACCTGTTTGTCGGGGTGGGCAGCGACGAGGCGATCGACGCGCTGCTGCGGTGCTTTTGCGTGCCGGGGCGGGACCGGATCCTGGTGTGTCCGCCGACGTACGGCATGTACGGGGTGTCGGCGCAGGTCAACGACGTGGGGCTGGTCAAGGTGCCGCTGACGGCGGCGCCGGCGTTTGGGGTGGACAGCCAAGCGGTGGCGGCGGCGCTGACAGAAGCCGCGGCCGCGGCCGACTACGACGTCAAGATTGTGTACCTGTGCTCGCCGGGCAACCCGACGGGCCAGCGGGTGGCGCGGGCGGACGTGGCGGCGATCCTGGCGCACCCGACGTGGAACGGCATCGTGGTGGTGGACGAGGCGTACGTGGACTTTGCCGAGGAGGAGGCGGACGGCACACCGGCCAGCATGGCCGAGTGGGTCTGCGACTGGCCCAACCTCGTCGTCATGCAGACGCTGTCCAAGGCCTTTGGCATGGCCGGCATCCGCCTCGGCGCCGCCTTTTGCGACCCGGCTGTCGCCCGCCTCCTCAACAGCCTCAAGGCCCCCTACAACGTCGCCAGCCCCACCAGCGCCCTCGCCCGCACCGTGCTCGGTCCCCAGGGGCTCGCCGACATGCGCGCCAGCCGCGCCCTCATCGTCGCCCAGCGCCAGCGCCTCGTCGACCAACTCGCCCGCGTCCCCGGCGTCGGCCGCCGCCGCGGCGGCCTCGACAGCAACTTTCTCCTCTACGAGATGCTCGACGCCCGCGGCCGCCCCGACAACGCCACCGCCCTCGCCGTCTACGAAAAACTCGCCGAGGAAAAGGGCGTCGTCGTCCGCTTCCGCGGCCGCGAGCACGGCTGCCTCGGCTGCCTGCGCATCACCATCGGCACCGCCGACGAGGTCACCCGCTTCCTCGCCGCCCTCGCCCAGGCCCTGGTCGAGGTCCGCGGGACCGCCGCCGTCGACGCGGCCGCCGAGGACAAGAAGGAGCAGGCGGCCAGCGTGGTAGTAGACTAACATGGAACACACACACAAAAAACGGTGCATAAGAGGACAGTGCGAATAGACTACACAGTGCAGCATCTGCACGGATATGACTCGTATCAAACGCGAGCCTGAGATGGCTCTTTCCTTTTTTGTGTTTCTCTAATATATATATGCCGAATGAAATCCCCCCCAACGCCATTGTCAAGCAGGAAAAACCAATACACCACATCATGCCAGTCCCCAGGCCAGCAGCCCGGCAGCGGCGACAACCCAGCTGAAGGAGCCCAGACCGGTGGACTGCATGCTAGATGCACCCGCTGTGAAGACGGCGGCGGCTGAGGTGCTGCTGGCTGTGGTGTCGGCAGCGGCTGTGGCGAGGGCCGTGGTGAGGGCCGTGGCCGTGGCGGCCGTAGCAGCACTGGCTGCAGTGGCAGCACTGGTCGCAGTAACGGCGGTCTCGGTGGCGCCGGTCGCGGTGACGGCACTGGTGGTTGTGTTGGTGACGTGGGTCGTGGTGACGGCACTGGTCGTGTTGGTACTGTTGGACGAGGCCACCGTGCTGACCGTGGTGCTATTGGCGGCGCTGCTGGCCGTGGCCGTGGCCGTGCTGGCCGTGGCCGTGCTCACCGTGCCCGTGCTCGTGCTCGCGCTCGTGCTCGTGGCATTGCTGGTCACGGCGGTGCGCGTACCCAGAACGTCCTGCAGCAGCAGCAGCCCCTGGACCGTCTCGAGGGCGCTCATCTGCTGGCCGAGGCCGACGTTGCCGTCGTAGCCGCCGACGTACCAGCGCTCGCCGCAGGAGGAGCCGTCGAGGGCGGAGACGGTGGCGTTGGCGCCGGTGCAGGCGAGGCCGGCGGCCTCGGCGGAGGCGCGCATGTAGGTGCTGACGTTGGCGGCCAGGCTGGGCTGCAGGGCGGCGGCGGCGTACATGAAGCGGGAGAGGTAGCCCTTGAAGGACTTCATGTCGGTGTTGCAGGTGTTGACGCCCTCGCAGGCGTGCTCCCACATGATGTTGGTGGCGTTGTCAAAGGGCGAGAAAAAGGACTGGGCCGCGTCCAGCAGGCCGGCGGCGCGCTCGGCCCAGACGGCGCTGCCGGTCGTGTTGGCCATGACGGCGGCGCCGTGCAGGTAGATGCCGGCGGCGTACGAGAAGCTCAGCTCGTTGACGGTGGAGCAGTTGTCGTTGGAGTCGACGCCGTCGTAGACATTGTAGCTGGCGTCGACGATGCCAATGGCCGTGCTCCAGTCCCAGATGCGCTCGGCCCAGTCGCTGTACGTCGTGTTGCCCGTCAGCCGCGCCAGCCGCGCCGACAGCTGGAAGATGCCGCCGTTGCTGACCGAGTTCTTGTAGTGCAGCCCGTTGGAGTTGCTGGCAAAGATCTGCCAGTTGAAGCCGCCGCCGCACGACGTCGTGTTCCACCGCGCCACCACGCTGTTCCAGATGTTGGCCCCCAGCACGCTCCACGTCGGCACCCCCGACGGCGTCAGCGACGCCGGCTGCGGGAAGTCGCGCTCCGCCGCCGACAGCACCGCAAAGCCCCAGAACGCCTGGTCGTCGTTGCCCTCATCGCCGTAGTGCGCTGGCAGCATAAAGTCGTTGTCTGGCCCGGCCTGTGCCATGATGGCCGTCGCAATCGTGTCGTCGTACGTCGTGTCGCTGGTGTAGTTGGAGTAGTCCAGCATGGCGCCAAAAAGGGCACCGCACTCCCACCAGTAGTATGGTGACGGGAGGTCCTCATAGGTCTGGAAGTCAGAAATGGCAATATGGCATGGCATGAACAGGGCAACTCACATCGGCCGAGCCGGGATAGAACGACATCACGCCGGCCGCCAGGGTCTTGGCAACATCAAGGACGGATTCTGCTGGTCAGCCACAATCATGCTCGTAGGGACAGCCGCCTCCTGGTCCTCTCACCTGTGTCGTCCACCTGGAGGTCTTTGGGCAGCGTGGCCGCCACGGCCGACGCAAAGAATAGAGTTTTGGGGAGCATATCGAGTGGGTAGAGAAATAAAGTTAAAAAGGTAAAAGTAGAAATAGACAAAGCAGCCGAAATTGGCCGTATGGCAGAGAAAGTCAGATCGAAGCTGGCCGTACGACTAGCCGTATGGCAAAGAAAGTCGGTAGTAGAGAATGAGCGGAAGCTGAGGTCAACTCAGAAGCAGAAAGTAAACAGCTGGCACGGTCAAACGAGCGACAAGCAAACGTGCAGAGCCATGGAACAAAGAAGCAGAGAATGCAAAAGCCGGTGCATGTCCGCGCCGCAGCTGCGCTTCGAGAATGGGATGACAGAGCTTATATCGTGGGCAAGGGGGCAAGGCTGCTTGTTGGCGGAGGAGGTGGAGGCCTGCCTGGGGGGGAGCATCTTAAGGTTGAAATGAATGGCACCGCCTCAAATCAGGATCTGCCCTGCCCTGGACCGACCGGTCGATCCCCTAATGGCGCATAAACAAGGTCGGCGGTGGTGATGGTGCTGCTGCTGCTGCTTTTCGCCCACTCTTTTCCCTTGTCGTCCCATCATCTGGCGTCGTTTCATGTTTCCTGGTGCGCCGTCCTGGTTGCTTTCGTCTACGGAGCCGTCACCCCTGAACACCGCACAAACGACCACTGCTTGAAACTTGTAAGCCGGGGCGCTAACCGCATTGGGGAGGACCTGCCCTTCTAGACGCTGTGCCTCAGGGGGTCGAGCCAGCTCAGTGGGGGTAATTGGCTCCGTGCTATGCAGTATCTTGAGATAATACCACCCATGCTTTGTCATCGCTGTGCTCTCGTGCTGCGCGGCCGCTGTCTCGGCGCTTTGCGACAGCGCACCGCAGCCTGTCGTCTGTCGCCCGCGCCGCTAGCCGTTACATCTTCAACGTGTCGTGGCCAGTGAAGCCGGTGAAGCTCAGCCGCCGGCAAGGGCGCCGTTAGCTTGGAACCCGTTTTTTTTTAGCGGTATGAGCCCTCCCTCAACCTGTATTATTTGGTATTTGTATTCCTCGCCAGGTCAGCTCAGCTTGTCAGCGATTTCAATCTCTCCCTTTTTCCCCTTGGCTTTCCCTTTGTCTTTCCTTTGTCATCCCTTTCCCCTTCCATCGTTTTGATCTCGCTTTCATTATGTATTATCTGCCTGCCTTCCATGTCTTTGTATGCACAGGTGACGTATGCACAGACAGTGTCCCACATGCTAATGAGAGCGAGCGTTTGTTTGTATTCCCCAGAGGGCCAATCAGCCGTCCCCTCATTTGTGTCCGTCCATCGCAAGCGCTCATCTACGCGAGTGCACGACAAAGAGGAAAGAGGAAAAAGATGTCTGTGTCCGATGGCACAGCCAAATGAATACCTTCCTAATCTGCGCCCCAATCAAAAAAAAAAAAAAAGTGAAACGTGGGAGGGGCGTTACCCTGGGGAGTAGGCGGGGGAAGGGTAAGGGGGGAAAGGGGAGGGGGGAGCAGCATGGGTTCGCCAAGAACCTCAAAAATCTGAAGAGGCGCACAACATCGGCCGTGATACGCGCACAGCAGCGACGTCGGCCGGCGTGTTCCCAGGCTGTGGCCGCCCAAGGGTGGAACGCTGTCGTTCGGCAGATGAGACATTGATCGTTGATGACTGTCGATGGTCGATGGTCGATGGTCGATGGTCGATGGTCGATGGTCGATGGCGATGCCGATGGCGATGCCGATGGTGGTGGCGGTGGCGGTGCCGATGCCGATGGCTTTGCATGGCCGGTCACACGACGCTATGAGAAGACGAGACACGCGGTCGCGGCGGCGAACATGGCGGCGGACAGCCACAGAGACGATGCGTGCTGGCGCGCGGCGGCGGCCGACGTCGCCGACGCGGTCGTGTACAGAAAGCCCGAGGTGGGAACGACGTCGCCGGCGCCCGTGTCGGTGGGCGTGTTGGCGGTGACGTCGAGGCCGCCGTCGGTGGAGGAGGGCGGCACCGACAGGGTGAGGACGCCCCACTGGACGGCCGAGTCGGAAAAGGTGCTGGTCCAGCTGGTCTCGGAGCCGGTGGTGGAGAGCTGGTCGGGGACGAGAGCGGGACCGTAGGAGGTGTAGCCGGTGCAGGTGGCGGCGGTGGTGCCGTTGAGGACGCAGGCCAGCTCGGCGGTGCTGCTCAGTTAGACAGGACAGACAGGACGGACAGAGAAGAGAGAACTGGGCAGAGCTCACATCGACCCCGGCGCCTCCCCGGTGTAGTGCAGGGTGGAGGGCCCCTCGGCAAAGACAAACGGCAGCTCGTCGGCGAGCTCGCACGAGCTGGACGACTGGTCGTTGCAAAAGATGGTGTAGGTGGTCTCGGCGACGGCGGCGGCGGTGCCGCTGGCGCCTGATGTGACGCTGCCCACGATGCTGCCGCGCAGCAGCGACCACTCGTCGGTGGGATAGCCGGGCACGTAGACCGGTACGGTGGTCGGCGTGGACGACGACGCGGCGGCCCGGGCGGCGACCACGGCAGCCGCTGGCGTCGCCGTCGCAAACGTGGGCACGGCGGGCGCAGCCGTCGCCGGTGAGCGAAGCACACGGGCGGTCATGGGGAGACGACGGACCGGAGCAGCAGCAGCGACAGCGGCAGCAGCGCAGAGGAATCCATTCGCCGGTGCCCAGGCATCGGCAGATGTGTGTGTATGTGTGCTTGTGCTGGTAAGGGAAGAGGAAAGACACGCAGCCGCAAAAAACGCACACGCAATCAGGTCGGCCGTGAGATTTATTTAGCCCTTCTGGCGTTTCATTTATTTGCCCTTGCCAAGACCTGCCGCTCAGTCCGCCAAGACCCAGCGTCCTCCTCCGCCAAGGCGCCTTCCGTTTTAGCCCTTCTCCCACAGCGGGCGCACCTGCTGGAATGTCGACGATCGGCTGGCTGTCACAAGACCACAGGGCCACAGGGCCACAGAGCCAGCGGGCCACAAGGCCAGAACACACGATCGGTGATGGCAAGAGGAAAAAAGGGTGGCGCCTATTGGTGGTTATTTCTTGGCGGCTCATTACGCGACGCATTACGATGGCCAGCAGCGACAGGGTCATAAATGGAAAAAAGGAAAGCGGAAAATGGGACGAAATAAGGCAAAAATGAGCAAAAAAATACAAGAGTCAAAACACAATAGCCAAAAGCCAAACCAAAAGCACGCTGGCAGCAAATGCAGCAACATGCTATGATGCAAAAGTAGAGCAGTGCAGATAAGATGCAATGGGACGGCAATGATGCAACAAGACGACAACACAACAAATGCAACAGGACGACAATGCAACGGCTCTCCGCCCACCCCAGCCACCATCCCGCCGCCGCGTCATCACATGCCCGAGCGACGCTCCTCGCGGCCGTCCAGCCAGCTGGTGCAGTTGACGCAGCGCTTGGCCTTGACGTTGATGCGCTTGCGGCAGTACTTGCACTTGACCGTGTGCTTGATGATGGGGTCGTGGGAAAAGTACTGGTAGGTGGCGGCGAGGGCGTAGAGGGAGAGGCCGACGCCGAGAAAGTTGATGATGCGGTTGATAAAGATGCTGGGTCAGGTGTCAGATGTCAGGTTTCAGTTGTCAGGTAGTTCAGGTAGTCCGGAGAGAAAGTCCAGTCAGAACTCACCCATACGCCATCACCACCGCCCCGTCGTCCTGCGCAATGTCCAGCGTGTTGTAGCCGTTTTCGCGCTCGTAGTTGGGCCCCGGCTGCAGCACGGCAAACTTTTCGTCCAGGTTCTTGTTGAGCGGCAGCAGCACCGACAGCGGCGGCAGCAGAATGTCGCTGACAAACGAGTTGACAATGGCCGTGAACGAGGCCGCAATTATGAGGCCAAAGGCAATCTCCAGGATGTTGCCCTGCAGCGCAAAGTCCACAAAGCCCTGGAAAACCGTCTTGATCGCCCGCTCGCCCACCTCCAGCACGCCCTCGTCCTCCTGCAGGTCCTCCTCGTCGAGGAACGGGTTGGCCGCGTTGGGGTCGTCGCGGAACGGCAGCAGCGACGGCGCCATGCCGTTGCGCGCAACCGGCGCCAGCGGCTGGGCTTCCGTGTCAGTCATGGTGAGGGGGGGAGGGGAGGGGAGGGGAGGGGGAGGGGAAAGACAGGAGGGAAGCTAAATAGGGGTGAAGTGACAGAGAGAGCGTGGAGGAGTGACAAGAGGAAGAGACGTGAAACAATCGAGTACGAGGAGAACAGAATACGAGAGCAGACAACAGAACAGGCAAAGCCAAGGGGAACAGATAAGATCCCAGCTGACCACGCCTTGCCAACACCACTACCCTGCCAGCTGAAGCCTTCGTGGGCAGAGCAGAGCTGCTTGCTCCGTGCTCGTACATACGCGCTCAAGCCATCGCTCCGCCTGCCAGCCTTCTTTCGGCATAGCCCGTCCGCTTATCAGGGGCGGGGGATGCTGCACGTGATTGTCACGGCCCCCAAATAGGAAGGGATCCGGGCGGGCGTTGTCCACATGCCAGGACATGTGCCATGGCCGGCGAACGGTTCGCGAGTATTGTGTGCATGTAAAAAAGAGTGCAATCTAACAGCTAAGGTTAAAAAGGCATAAAAAACAGCGCCGGTGCTGCGTTAATTCCTGCTATTATCTCCCAGAGAGGGGAGGGTGTGTGTGTATATCTCTGATGTGTGGGTATGCACTAGCCCCATTATGGCTAGCCTGAAGAGTACTCGTATCGTATCTCCGATTCCCGCCGATTTGTCGATTTGTCGATTTCCTTGTCTTCACGCTGCCGCCGCCTCTGTCTTGGCCGAGGCCGCGGCTGCTGCTGCTCCTGCCGCCTTTATGGCGTCTGTGCGCAGCTCGTTGACCCAGTAGAGCGTGTCGATGAGCATAAACGCAAAGGCGGCCCACGTGAGGCTGGCAAAGCGCGTGCCTTTGGAGGCCTGCAGGCCGATGGTGTCGGCGCCGAGGCGGTTGATGGACGAGACGGCGGCGGCGGCGCCGACGGTGACGACGAGGCCGGCGACGAGCAGGGCCAGGGCGGCGACGGCGACGGCGGCGAGGTTGGCCAGGACGGTCTCGCGCGGCTTGCGGGCGCGCGTGGCCAGAGCAGCGGCCGGCAGCAGCACGCCGAGGGCGGCGCCCGTCACGCCAAAGACGTAAAAGACGGCCACGGCCATGCCGATCGTGGGGATGCGGTCGAGCGCCGCCAGCAGGCTCGACGACGCGCCCAGCGCCGCCAGCCCGCTCTCGCCCGTGAAAGCCGCCCGCAGCTCGTTGTCGATCAGCCGCGACAGGTTCAGCGGCCGCGGCGCCATGCCGCTCGTGCACTGCGACACGTTGCGCCACGACGACACCGCGCTCGCGTTGGGCGAGAAGGTGCCCTCGCACGCCCCGATCACGTGGAGCGAGTAGAACTCGCTGATGCCCAGCAGCGCCGCCATCTCCACCGCCGCCTGCTCCGCCGTCAGGCCCGCCAGCTCGCCCTCGGCCGCCGCCAGCGTGAGCTGCCGGCTGTGCACCGTCGCGTTGTCCGCACCCACACCACGTGGAATCACCTCGATAAACGGCCGCAGGTCTACCCCGCGCACCTTTTTCCGGCTGCTGCTGCTGCTGCTGAGGGCCGGCACATACTGGCGGCCGAGGATGGATGTGTTGAGCTGTCTGTCAGCCGAGAGTAAGCATAACGAAACCCGTCTCCCTCCCACTCACCAAAATAACTTGGTATTCCTCCATGAACCCGGGGGTGTTGCCGGCGAAGAGGCCGAGGATGGCCAGGATGAAGCCGATCAGCGAGATGGCAATGGGGATCAAAAAGGTGAACCCGACCATCGTGTAAGAGGGGTTCTCCTGCAAAGGAGTGACGCCTAGAAGGGGGACCTAGAAGAGGGACCTAGAAGAGACGAGAAAAAAAAGACAGTAAGAAATTCACTTGTCAAAAGGGCATCAGCAGTACTTAGCAAGGCTTGTTTGTATTTTCATATATATTAATCTCGGGAACGGCGGAGAGGATCTGAGACACGGGCGGAGAGTTGGATAGAGTTGGAACAAGAGTTGAGTAGCAGTCGGCTGTTTGGGCTGCAAAGAGCAGCATATGTTGGCGAGGTTGGGAGATGAGAAAGGACGAGGAGGCTCACCTCAATCCGGCCTGCTCCCTCTTCCTCGCCTTATAAGTAACCGCACGGATTCTCGTGGGTGGCAGGGCAATGGTGCCGTGGATTCCTGGGCATGCCAATGGCCGAGAGCACGAGGAAGCTATCCGAGCTACTGGAATGAGCGGCAACCACATTCCAGTCAACCTGGCCGTGCATTCGCCAGATCAAGCGGAGAGGGCTGAGCCAAGACTCAGCTTAGGGGAAAAAAAAGACAACAAAAATGTAGATTGCACAAGTAGACAAAACTATCGTCATGGGTTATCATAATCGTGATTGATCGTCGGACCGGGATCGACAGAGGGCCTGGCAAGGCTGCCCATCTTGTGGGCGCAACGCATTCTTGATCTGGGAAATGCTTGGCACCACATTTCCGGTATTTTTTTTTTAGTTTTTTTTTTAGCTTTTTTTTTTCTCTCTCTCATTCCAGTGCTCAGCTGCCACTGCCGCTGCCTCTGTCTGCTGTTGATCTGTCCCCGACAACCGTGATGAACCGGCCTTGGCCTGCCCGCTGCTGCCGGATGTGCCGCTCGACCAGCTGCGCTTCGCTGGCCGCGTTGACCTGTCGGGCCACCTCGCCCGGGCCGGCCTGCGGCTGCAGTTGTGGCTGTGGCTGCTCGACCTCTGCGGTGTCGACCACCCTGTCGACCACCCTGTCGCCGCCGCCGCCGCCGTCGCCGCCATAGCACAGCACCAGCGTCGTCACCTTGCCCCAGTCGCCCACCCAGTCGACCTCGTCGTAGTCCTCGCGCTTCATGAGCGCCGGGAACCACGCGGCACAGCCCGTCAGGTCCAGATACTCGAGCCCGTACAGCGCCTTGCTCAGCTTGCGCACCACCAGAATCGCCTCGGCCCAGTCGTCGTCCAGCGAGTGGCTGTACGGCCCCGTCCCGCCAAACTGCACCCGCCGCCCCTGCGGCGACACCACCGTCGTGTACTTGGCATTGGGCGTCAGCGACGGCTCCGGCCAGTACGCTAGGCTCAGGTGCGTCAGCGTCGGCAGGTGCGCGGCAAACGACAGCAGCTGCCGCCACGACACTCTTGAGGAAGAGGAAGAGGACGACAACCATGACGATGCTGTGCTCCGCGGCTCCTGCGCCAGCGACAGGTGCGTCAGGTTCGGCAGCAGCGGTCGCGGCGGCGACATGAGCTCGGGCGCGTCCCACGAGTACTGCAGGCTGCTGTGTGTGTTCTCCTTGTCCTTATCTTTGCCCTTGCCCTTGCCCTTGCCGTAGCTGTTGGCTCCGGTCGTGCCGGCGGGGAAGAGCAGGTCGGCGAGCTCTTTGAGATGGATGGAGCGTCCGACAGACACGCTCAGATCGAGATACCGAAAGTCCTCGTTCAGTGTGCCGGGGCTTGGAACACTGTCTCCGCTCGAAGAACCGTCGTCGTCGTCGTTGTCGTCGTCATCGCCAGGTGAGGACGGAGGGCGGGCGGCCGCTGCTGGCGGGGGCAGCAAAACCGCCCGGAGGTCGGCGATGGACACGCCTTTGCCCTCGTGGCCCCGTGTGCTCAGATGGGATATGAGGGCGGCCTTGAGCGCACCCGGCATGTAGGGCAGATAGTGCTGGTTGTAGTGCCTTTGGAACTCCCAGTCACGCACCATCTGGTTCAGAATCAGATCCACGAGACTCATTCGTTCGGGAAGAGAGACGCCAGGCATGTCGACGATTGCATTCGCAACGCCTTCTTGCCTCCTCTCCCCCGTCCACTTTCCCGCCTTTTGGAACCGCCTGGGAGCATGCACAGACTGGGAGAGCCACGAGGGGGGAGGTGCCGGCCCGGCTGGTCCACGGCCACGGCCACGGCCGCCACCAGCCGCTCCCGCTCCCGCTCCGCCTCGGCCGGCGGCCATGCCGCCGCCGCCGCCGCCGCCATTGACAAAGCCAGCTTGGACACCTCCCGCTCCCCGGCCGCCCGGGCCGACGGCAGAAGGCTGAAGAATCTGGGCGATTTCGGGTGGAACGCTGGGGCCTGCCACATGAAGAACAGGCAGCCCAGCGCCAGCAGACCCGCCGCTGACACCCTCGCCACCGGAATCGGAACCGCTCGTGGCAAGCTGAGTCCTACGCAAGTTGGCCAGACGGGCGTTCACGCTGCGAGCTTGAGGTTCATCTATTGGCATGGACACAGATCACGGGCGCAGGTTAGCTTCAGCATCGAGATGCGAACCAAAAGGAAGAAACAGCCGCTGGTGGCAAAAGACACAGCACAGGTGACGAGCACGCATGAAAGAGAAAGAGCACAGACAAGGTCTAGGAAGCAGGCCACAAGAGGGAGAGGGGGGGGACCAGGGCGCACAGCAAGCAGCAGGGCAAAACAGAAACAGGCAGAAACAGACGAGACAACAAGACAACGAGGGGGGTGAGACCGACCNGGGGGGGGGGACCAGGGCGCACAGCAAGCAGCAGGGCAAAACAGAAACAGGCAGAAACAGACGAGACAACAAGACAACGAGGGGGGTGAGACCGACCATGGCGGAGGTGACTCTGGAGGCCATGACTCTCCAGCGAGTGGGGCGCAGTTGTCTGCGGCTTGGTGTACCTGGCCCAGTGCCGTTTCTTGGGCATAATAGTGGGAGTGGAGAGCAGGAGGGAGAGGGAGGGAGGGGTAGAGGGGAAGAGGAAGAGGGAGATGAGGGAAGAGAGGGGAGGTTGGGTGTTGTGGCAACACCACAGACACCAGACAGCCCCAACGAGACGGCCGAGACACGCAGCAAGAGCGCAGAAAAGCTACTGTCGAGACGGTAAGACAAGTAGGACACAGAAGGGAGGGGAGGGCGTCGGTAGGCGAGAGAGGGAGAGAGCGAGGGCGCGAGGCAGCAGGGCAACGCAAGGGGGAGTCGGCTGGCGACAGATGCGGCAGGTGAGGCAGACGAGCGACGGCCCCGGCAGTTGGCTTTTTTTTGCTCTCAACGCTACCTCTGCTGCGGCGGCGATCGCCGTCGTCTCCGTGTGCCCGATGGGTCTCTGGTCTCTCTCACGTCTCACGCTATCGCCCTGCTCTAGACCGGGGCTGCGCTGCACTGCTCGTCCAAGCTCCTGCGGGCTGGGCAAAAGCGGGCGCAGACAAAGCTGCGTCTTCGTGTCGCCTTGATGGTGCGTGCGTTGTTGTGCGCGGATGCGACTGTGCGTGATACGTGTTGGCCGGATTTCGCGTTTTGAGCGCTCCCTGTGCGACGCCTGCAAAAGAGCCAACGCAGACAGACAAGGGTGGGAGGAAAAAAGACGTGCGGTTGACGATGACGGCGATGAGTCTTTGTGTTTTAGCGCGACGAATCAGGCAGCCGTGCGGGTGATGTGCGCAATCCTACTGTGCACTGTCCTGGCACTGTGCATGTAGTGCATGCACCTCCCCCAAGCCCAACCTTCTCCCCCCCCTGAGATCGTCGATCCACGAGCTCGCCCACAGCACAGCCAATTCTCGGCCAGTCACCTTGCAGGCTGACTGTTTCGAGCTTCCTCTTTTGAACATGCGTCAGCATGGCTGTCGGTCTGGTGGAAACTGACAAGGTTTCTGTCAGGCAAAAAAAAAAAAATCCTTCTCCTTGTAGGGACAAAGAACGGAACATGGCGGTGATCGCCCACGAGGGCGCTCTCCGGCCAACAGCACAAAAATTATGGGGATGCTCACTCAACCAACATTCAATATTCAGGGGGCTTGGCTTGGCTTCTCGTGCGTCTTCTGACAGCAGGAGAAAACTTTCGGTCCCGGAGGCTTCTCTCGGCCGCCGTGTTTGATTTCTTTTTTTTTTTTTTCTTTTTTTTATAGGAGACACAAAACACAAAAATCAACGGCCGACGCGTGGTCGACAACGCGGCAGTTCCTTCTCGGAGGAGGCGTGACGGTCCTCCTGCAAAAGACGACTGATACAAAGATGCCGATCGAAAAAGTCGGGGCAAGGGTGTCGATCTAGACAAGTTGAAGGGGGGGGGGGCAAGCAGCAGCCAAAATCACATCGAGACTTACTCAGTACAGAAATGAGAGGCCAGACGCAGGGGGGGGGGGAGGGTGAGAGGAGGGGTGTGGGCAGCGGCTTGATGAGGCGTCGTCTTCGTCATTCACCTGCTTCTCTTCTCTTGACAACATGCATGCTATTCACCCCCCCCTCGCTCCCCACACCACCATCGCCTTCCCCGAGGCCTTCATTCGCTTCTTTTCTGGATTATTCTGCACACGCAAGTGCCGAAGGAAGGGGGTGGGGAAACAGGCGGAGTGAGAGAAGACGTGGTGATGGCCCCAATATCATATGTATCTGACACGGACTATGGACATAGGAGGGGGGGCATCGCGTTCGTTGACTGGACGCACAAGTGAGACATGTCCAGGAAGGCATCCAGAACATTCGGGGGGATTCTCGTCAGACGGGACTGCCTTGGGCCCGAGTGTTTCCTTGCAGGGGGAAGAGGGGGGGAGCGGGGACGACCGGTTGCGTTTCCAGGTCAGCCAGACAGTCAGCACCTCCCGACCTGGTTGCTGTTGTATGGAGACACAACGAGAACGAACATGGTGCAGCGTCGGTTGAGAGAGGCAGGTGACGCTGGGGAAGAATGGATATCCCGGTGCCAGCAAGGTGATGAACATCTGCCGTGGGTTCATGTCAAGATTCAGATAGAGTGTGACACCATCAATACTGTGAATATTTGAACACATGACGACTGTTCCATGCCTCGAACTTCTGCAGGTTTCAAATTCTTGCACGCCCTCACCCCCCCTGATTCCGCTCCGTCCCCTTCTGACATTTTGGGGGAAGAAAAAGAGAAAAAATTCCAATGGAAGCAAGCTGTACATCACAGGTATATGTCACTCGCTCTGGTATGATAGCTACTTTAGTCCGTATCGGTCCTTTTTGGGGCCTTGCACATGGAGCTGAGCAAGGCCCCTGGAACACATCGCGAGATTCTGTGCACTGTGACAGCTGTCTTATGGCTCGGAGTACTGCAGAGCGACGAACTCTCCAGTTTTGAAATTTCCGACTCAACACGACGAACACAGGCTTGGCCATTACGTCCACCGTAAGCAGGTCATGAACCACGATAAGTAAACACTTGTTTGATTTTAAACAGATGGTATGAAGCCCAAGGTTATGGCGTCTTCTGGCGTCTTGAAAAGATGGTGGCTCGCCATCTTTCTGTATAGAACGACAGATGGAAAGCATACTGTCTCTGAACGGGTGCTCATCGAGCAGCTCCACGAGATCATTTTCGCCGCCACAACGGTGGCAAGCACTGGAATGCTGTTTACAGTCTGAGTTTATTCTTACGTCTACTCTTCACATCGCCCATGGCGGCATCACGAACTCGTCTCTCTCTCTCGGAGAATGACAGCATGCTGTGTACTTTGAATCCTGGCCGGTCCCCAAATCTCAGCAAACAACCAAAGTAAACAAAGCCGACAGTCCAAATTTGGAAGTGGTTAGCGAACCAATCTGGAAACCCAATGTTTCAAGTTGGAGCTGGAGCTCATCCCGGTCCCACCTCGAGAATGGTACAGCGTGCATGTAGAAATAAAAAAATAACGAATGCAGAATGCATAACATACGTTACTTTGCGTTAGTGAGGAAACCTCGACCGTCATTATCCTTGGTTAACAGTTTTTGTGTTCGCATGCAGGGTTTGATTCTAATATTTGTCGGTGTAAATGGAAGAGAATGCAAGTACAGGAGCGTGAATCTAGATTGCTGCAGCACTCGGCAGCAAAGAAAACGAGAGAGAGCGAGCGAAATAGCAGCCAGTGGATCACCGAAGCAAGCTTGTGTGGGCTGGATGCTACAGAGCCGCACGCATGCCATGTTGTGCTGATTCAAGAAAAGGCCGAAAGATTGAGCGAAAGACCTGAGAGACACTCTTCTGGCCTGATGGACGCATTGTGCTTCCCATTCGATGGCCATGACACAACGGGAGTGAACGACCCAGGCTGAGAGTCCCAAAAAGAGCAGTCGGACGTAGATGAAGTTCCTGGTAGTGGATCATGGAGCAGCATGTATCTTACGCTGCTATTCCGACCACAACGTCTCGATGCATTGCGTTTTGTTTACTAGTGATAGAAGGACAATTTAGGAGAGCCGTGCGGTGCACCGTCGTATAGCATAGGGAGCAGTATGTGATGCGATGGACCAAAGCAGGTGAAGGATACGGTTCAGATGGAATCGAGGCACGCAAAACGAACGAGTGCATTGGCAGGAGGAACATGTCTGTCCACGGCGAGACGTAAAAATCAAGAGCAGGCTATTATTGCACAGCCCACAGCCCAGATGCTATGCACTGTGCGAAGCTGATGATCTGGTATCGCCAGCTTCAGCAATGACCTCGACGTGCAAACCAACCAGAAAGTGCCGGCCGGATAACGGGTTTGGGAAATAGCCGGTGCCCTTCGTGCGTAGGCAGCAAGGTCAGTCCACTCACACAAAATGTCCAACAGCAGTCTTTCAGTATTGTCCGCGGAGAAGCGTTGACCTAACTGGCTAGCGGGAAAGAGCAATGGGCTCGCATGGCTAGCGCCTGCCTAGGCTGGTATCTTTTTTGTCTCTGGCCAAACGCTGGTTTTCCTGCATCATAACCTAGAAGATGCACCTTTATTCAGAACGGGACCCCACGGCAAGGAAGACAGGGGTGAGAATAACTCATGTGCCTTTCCAGGTCATTGGGAGTACTTGAAAAGTTCAAGCAGGTACCAAATGAGACATCAGGGGGTGGTCTCGTTTACTTCAGGGTCCGTCTATCGGAACGCTGCCCATAAGCATTGTTTTCTTAGCTGGAATCCTTCTTGTGCAACCACACTGCTGATGTTTCGTTTGGTGTGGTCAGGGGCCGGGACCGGGTTTAGAAGGCCAGGTATGTGATGTGATGTGACAGGGTCCAACGAGTTTCCCCCTCTGAGCAAATGAAGGAGGGGGGGTGGTATCTTGCCAAGGAAACAGGGTTGGCAAGGGAGCGTGCTTGAAGAGATAGTCCTCCTGCAGCCTGGCACGCTTCGGTGCCGAACGTTCTACGTCAGGCATGTCAGGTTTTTTTTTTCAATGCCGCAAGCAAGCCATTCCGGCTTGGCCGAAAAGAGGGCAAATTAACGAAGCGCACTTGACCTGCGGCCTGCGGTTTGCTTAGGCCATCACAAATACGTGGGAATGTCTGACAAACAAACAAGGCACGACTTGCCCCCAAAAACAGGCGCGCTCTGCATCCTTGCTCCAGGGGGGGGGGCAAAAAGCGTGGCTGGGTCGCACTCTTCCAGTTCGTCCTGTCTCTCTTCGAAACACATTTCTTGCCGCTGCTGATCCCCCTCTTCTCATGGATCGGGGCGTTTTTCGCCGACCGCAGAGTTCTCTCTTCTGCTCCCGCTGCCCCTTCTTGTCGAGGACACCAGCACACCAGCACACCAGCACACCAGCACAGCAAACCAGCAAACCAACAAATCAGCAAACACTGCTCCCCCATGCATGGCTGCCTAGTTTTCTGAGACGACAAGGGAGGGTGGCTTACACGCCACATCCTCCAAAAGCCAAACTTGGCAGGGTCGAGGAGGCCTCTTGATGCATACGATTGCTTTTTTTCTCTCTCTCTTCCTTCGGGAGCAGTCCCCTCGTCCCCCCTCTGCAAGAATTGGCGCTGCATCGTGATGAAACGATGCCGGTGACCCATTCTGGATTAGCGGCGGCATCCAGCTGGCATACGGGTTACATGGATAAGATGAATGCTGAGCCTAATCCTCCCGATACATCTGCCTCCCGCTGGGGGGGGGCTTGCAGGGGTGGTTGGTGGTGCAGCCCAACCATGGGTCCATCTCGGTGGCGGCGGCGGTCGGTGGGAAGCTAGCGGGACGCAAGGCTGGCTGGCCCAGTGTTTGCTGATGAATCTTCGAGTTACCGTATCGGTGCGAGGAGACCCGGAGCAGGCTATTTACGGAGCACACGGTAAGATACGTCGTCGACGGCTTCGTTGTGACCAGCTCGTTGTGACCAGCTCACGAACAGGTGTCATTGTGCAATTTTTCACTGCAGATGCGGATGTTGTTGCTGCCGAAAGGCGCATGTGCTGGTCTGCAAGACAAGAGCGCGCGTAGGGTGCGGTCAGAATGGGGAGGAGGGAGGGGGGTTGGGGGAAAGGGGGTATGTGTGGATAGCCTGCGGGCTTCCGCGGGCTCCATCTTCTGGTCTCTGACCCATACCATCCGACGGGCTAGGTTCATTCTTGGAAGACGATTCGCTTCTTGGTCGGCATCAACGACGGAAACGGGTCACGGAAGCGAAACGATCGGGATGCTGTTTCCCGGCTGGTCCACCAGCTGAGCTTCAACACGAGAGCCAGCAAAGCGGAAGCGGCAGAGCTGCAGAGTGGCAGAGCGGCAGAGTAGTAGAGTGGCAGAGCTTGCAGAGAGTGTTACGGACAGAACAACAGATAAATTCGAAACAGCAAAGTGAGGCTTCAAGAGGGGTGTATCACAGCCATCGGGACACACACTCTTAGATCGGCCACCTTTTCCATAGCTCTGATGATTGGTCTGCCTTCCTGCATGCCGCCTTGGGTATTACTCACATGCGGACTTCTCGCCCCGTCTGGCTCGTGTGTTTGAGCTCTCTCCAACTATCGACAGACGCGTACACTTGTGACACCCTCCCTCTCCCCTTCCTCCCCCCCTTTCCCCCCCTTCCCCTTCCCCCCTAGGCGTATCTGGGTCTGGCATCCACCATCCACTGGATGACGTGCCTCCCGGTGATCCCATGTGATCTGGGATCAAGCTCGTATTGTGGCCTGTCCGTTTTCGTTCCCCCGTCATTTGCCAGCCCCCTCCTTTCGCGGCAAGACATTAATATGGAAGGAGACAAAAAGAACAAGGCCGTTGAATGTTCTATTCTGACAGGAGACGAGCAAGCACCCTGACAGCAGAGACACGAGGTGAAAGCATACATTCTCTGACAGCCTGATTGCCGTCTTCTTTTTTTTTCTTTTTCCTGTCTCTCCATGCTGGTGACATGTCACATCGCACCAGATCTAGGAAATCTCAACGCCTTCCTGCCCTTGCACTCCCGGCCATTGTTCCCTGGGAGAGATGCGTCGCAGCCCAGCGCTCTGAACCGCCAGCCAGTGCTGTACAGGCAGCGGGGCACGCTGGAGCGCGAATGATATGGCCTGAAAAGCATCCCCGATTCCGTGGAGGCGCATGCAAACATGAGCAATGCCGACACCGCTCGGTGTGCTGACGCAGGCTTATCTGGGTCCCCCCCAAGTTAGGATGCACCGCCACTGAATGGCAGAGTGTAACGCCGGGCCTCTTCTTCTTGGAATTAGTAGCGGTGCTCCCGTTCGCTCCCAGCGATGATTTGCATCTGTTCGCAGCACAGCATTCATCACTGCGAGGAAAGCGGGCACTCTCCCTTCCACATCTGTTCACGATCTCGCCGTGTCTCCTCGCCGAAACAATTGATAACTCATATTCTACGCCGAATTACGGCCCGATCCGGTGGGAATATGTAAAAACGACGGAATGCTGCGTGGCTTTGGGCAGAGAGAGAGGAACAAAATCTAGAATGCAGCAGTGGTTTACCACGCAGAGTGGCCAATACGAAGGAGACCTTGGGCAGGATAGGATCGGATTCTGCATTCTATTCCCAATCCATTCCTGTCCTCCACACCTTCTCTCTTGCTTCAAATTCCCCCCCCCCCCACGAGTCCGAGTACTTCTCGCAGTCCTCGCGGCAGAGAATCATTGGCCGTATGACGTGGAGAGTGGACCGATCCTTTGCCCGCAAGAAAGAGAAGGGGGGTGGGGGGTGGAGGAAGCACTTCCAATCAAGCTGAAGCTGAAATCGACAGAAATCAAGATGAAGGCGAGACAATTTAGGACGTGTGTCGGAGACCGCCCTGCCGCTGTCCGGACGGACAGCTCGTATGAGCGGTGGCGGGATGCACGCAGCGGTTGTTTGTCGACTCAGCCATGCGGGTGCCTGCACAAGCAGATGGGGGCCAGCAGCCATTCACATCCCCTGCCGGCCGCCATCAGGACAGGCTGACCAGATGCAGGAAGGCGGTCTCGTCAAGACGAGCACATATATACATAGTAGCACTATTGTAAATAAAAATAACGACGGCAGGGGAGCAGGGATGAACACGAAGCTGACCCTGGAGGAGCTGCTGTAAGAAGAAAGTCTGGTATTTTCTGGTCGTCCGTCGGTGACAGCGAAGCGGAAAGACACAGAACAGACTGACAGGTGGGTACCGTCCCGTACCAGCAGGCAGCAGCTCAAGCACGAAATAGCCTGCTGCCCTCTGCTTTGTCTCTCTGTCTACAGGTTCTATTCCTGGAGGAGCCATCCTTGCAAAGCCCTGGTCCGCCCGCCCGTAGCCACACAGCTGTCGCAGCAAGAAAATGACAAAGTGGCGCGGTCTCTTCTGCACGGTCTGCCGCCCACCTTGTGGCCCACACCTCTTTCTTTTCACCCCTCTGCGTGAATCGCCGACAGGCAAGGAAACAACCGGGACCAGCGAGACCAAGAAAAGCAGAGGCAGATGGCTGGGAGGCGAACAAGGCTGCCCTCGTTCGGATAATGCCGTGCTTCATTGGTCCGGGGAAGGCCTGCTAGGAACAGATATCGCCGGGGGCCCACTTTGCATGACGAACGAAACAAAATATATATATATATAAGAAAAAAAAAGGAAAGAAAAAAAAAGGGGGGGAGGGGGGGTGGCCGGCAGTGCAGCGATCGTCATCAAAGGATGGAAACGTCTGTTTGGCGGTGACCCCTTCGAAACGAGACGCCCAGGCCACCACCACCACCTCTCTCCTCCGCCAATGACGGGTCGAGCGGGTCGCAGAGGCCGTGTCCGCGGGCATTCGCCACACCTCAAGAGCCAGAGACAACACAATTGAAACACAGCGCAACAACAACCATCAATGCCCGCCTTGCTCTGCTTAGTAAAAACCCCGAATATACAGGCGAGTGGTTTTCCTTCCTTTTTTTTTCTTTTCCATTGTGCAGTCGGCCTCTCTGAGCCCCAGGCAAAATTAGGCCGAGGGAGGACGGGCAGCGGAGACGAGGCAGAGGCAAAAACGGAAACAGCAGAAATAAGCGGGGAGCAGGGCAAGGGAGAGGAGACGTAGACCCAGTCGGGTTGGCCTCGTTTTTTTTTTCTCTTCTTTTTTTAACCTCGATTTTTTGGTTTGTTTGTTTGGCTTGTTTGAAGTTCCAACCCCCCCCCTCCAACTCTCCTCCCCCCTGCAACAGCATCCTGCGGCCGTTGGCTGCGTGCTTCTCTCGCCCGAGTCACACCTTCTCGCCGGATCCCACGCATCTTTGATTCGCTCCTTCTCCTTGTCCTTGTCCCAACGGTCTCGCCCAAAACAAAGAGGCAGATAGTAAACGGCGAGCCAGAAAAAGAAAATTGTTGATTCTCAGGCCACTGCGGCCAGTGCCGACGAGCCAGGCCCTCGCCGGGATACTGTGTACGCGTCCAAACGGAAAGCCAAAGTAAAAAGAAAAAAAAGAATGGTATCTGCTCGTGACATAAAAATAGAACAAAAGGTCCCCCCATCGCTCGTGACTTGCTCGCGGGCAGCAAATCGTTATTTCTACTGGTAGACCTTCCGGCCTTGTTTTTTTTTCTTGTTTCTTTTATCTCTTTTCTTTTTTTTCCTTTTTCTTTTCTTCATTTTCTTCATTTTCCCAAACGTTTACGGCGGCTCGCCCTCGGGAATGTCCAGGCGAGACGCCAGGTTGGACCCTTGTTGTTTTCTGGGCTGTGCCTTGTTGGCTCGCACGTTTGCAGACGCGCGTGTATCATGTATTGCCATGGGGGTCATACAGCCGGGGCACGACCACGGGTGTGAACAGGTCGGCGAAGCAGCAGAGTCATGAGCTGACGTGCAGCCCATGCAGAGGAGCTGCTTTGGCGTCTGGTTGGCTGCAGGCCAAGCGAGAGACGGCAGTTGTCGAAAAAAAAAAAAGGACAAACAG
The DNA here is from genome assembly GCA_014183095.1 of Harringtonia aguacate. Classification (NCBI taxonomy): domain Eukaryota; kingdom Fungi; phylum Ascomycota; class Sordariomycetes; order Ophiostomatales; family Ophiostomataceae; genus Harringtonia; species Harringtonia aguacate. Next base: position 75,561 of record JACCPH010000032.1, read on the forward strand.
AAATGGGTGGGGTTGGGGTGAGAGTCCGAGAGGGCAGGCGCGGCCTGCGTTCGCGGACGCCGTCTTTCTGCCCGTTCGACACAAGGTCCGTGCTTTGTCTCTTTTGTTTGTTTGCTCCTCCTTCAAGATTAGTGGTTTGAATGCAGGGCATCGGCATCCGAAGCAGTCAGGACTGAGATGAAGGAGACAGGATTGGCGGAAAGCAGCGGGAGTGTGCATAGAGAGGAACACCGTAATGAGAAGGGGGGAGGGGAAGGGAGATCGCCCGTGCCGAGCACACGCCAGCCCAGCCAAGCAATTTGCAGCTTACACGACCCTGGTGGCCACAAACCTTGTTCAGTCTCGGTGGCCTGTTGCAAGTTGGCCGCCCGCAGGCTTACTGCCGTCGTTTGCTGTCGCTAGGAACACCTGCAGATGCATGGGCCTGTCTGATGACGAACTTGACCTCCCTCCTTGTTCCCTCTTTCCCTCTCCTGCAGTCTGCCGCAAAGCCGTCCCTCTCAGACTAGTCATTCCCCACTCTCACCAGGGATCATGTAAATACAGATGCCGCCTGCTCGCTGGCAAAGCCGAATCAGAGAGTAAAATGGCAAGAGTATGAAGAGTAGCTTCGTTTCCCGTCACGAGAAAGGTATGGAAAGGGTGTAGGAGGGGCAGCGGCAGACCCGCAAGCAGGGGCCAGAAATAAGAAAAAAAATCTCTGCTATGGAGGGGTCGCAGAATGCGGCATGTGTAAGGAGGGGGAGGGGCGCAAACGTTAGGAAACCGAGCGTGACGTCCTTGCAGTGCTAATGCTCTTTAGACAATGGGGCTTGTTCCAATACCCGTACCAGATGTCTTGTATCTTGCGGCACACATGAAAATCATAACCATTCGTGAAATGTAACCCCAGTAGGAAACAGGAACGGCTGGCAAGCGTACGCAGGAGGCATGCTATGCGAGGCTCAATGTGGCACTGCTTATTTTGACAGCTATTATCACAGAGGTGGAAGAGAGGGCAGATATTTGTTTTCAAATTTCCTTAACGGCTGCAGGCCGGCAGAAAGTTGGAGGTTGAGCCGATTTTTTTTTTAACTTTATTTTGTTTCGTTTTCGGCTTCACTTTCCTCTTAGAAGCACGAAGAAGAGCGGAGGAGTTCCTCAAGACTGGCCAACGAGCAACGGCCTCCCCTAGCCTCACCCCCAAGCCGGCGGACTCAAACTCTACCTCCATAGCTGGATTTAGCCAAGTAAGGGGAAGTAGCAAGTATATTGCAGAAAATTCCAGAGGAAAATGGAGAGAAGAGAACAGGGATCAGCCATCAGCCCAGTGGGAAGGGGCCAATGAGGTGTTGTCACGGCAAGACATGGAGACGAATTTGCTTGACAAGGAACAGGGTTGCGTTGCCAATGACAGACGACAAAACAAAGATATACATGCAAGAGAAGGCATATTGCACGGGAGCGAGTACGAGTACTCGACGGCCCCTGGTGCCGGATCTATTTGTTTTGGCTCTGGCTCTTCCTCACACTTTCACACCGTACAAGTACCCATAACGTACTCATACCTACAAGCACATCCATCACAGTCACATACGCACGCCTGGATAACAGGCCCGCCGCGTCTAAGCATGCCACCACCCACACAACACTCCGCAATTTATTCTCGGAGCTCATTTATTATTCATTTTGTTTTACGTCCGCTCCTGCTAGTCCCTTTTTAGTATCATCAGGAATACCGAGATATCCCATGCTTTTGCCGGCGCAGACGTCCAGGAACCAATATAAGAACCAGCAAGCCTCATGCTGTTCCTGCTCCGCCTTCTCCTTCTCTTCCCCCTGTCTTATCCTTCTCCCTCATACACGTTCTTACACATGACCCCTTGTCTCAGTTATCTGGTCCTTTTGCACCACTTCAGCCATTCCAAGAAAAATAATACGCCCGGACTTCACTGTCTGATGTGTCTGGTTGCGTCCTTCTGTTATTCCTACTTCAGCACCCTCCCCTCCACCCCCTACTGTCATTCCATACCGGAGTCTCCTTACAGGTAGACAGGTAGATCTTATTCACTCTTGACTGTCTGGCCTGCTAGAGGCACATTTTCTTTCACCTTGTCACTCTTCTGTGCACCTCTTGCAAGCACATTCTGGACAATATCTAGCCACCATCCCCTCGCATTTTCCCACTGCTAGTTAGTATCACCTCAGGCTTCTTGAAGCCTGTCCAAACAATTGCCTTTCATTTCCTATCTCACCCCCCCCCCCCCCTCTCTCCTCCCCTCAAGCCAACCCCCCTCACACCCCCTCGGCCTCCGCTTCCTTTTCACTCGTGTCCTTCTCTAAAAAAAGCCCCGGCCACGTCCGCCTCCATCACTTTCTCTGAGGATATATAGATGTCTCTGTTTCTCTTCCAGACAACTTTGGCTTCTTAAATCCCGCTCTCTCAGCTTTTCCCTCAACAGGCTACTGCTTCTTTTGTTGTCTTCCCATTCTTCCTACCACTCTTCTCATCACCGGAACCCCAGAAGTAACAGCCCCATCATATTTCTTCTCATCATATTTCTTGGGAAAACAGAGTAAAACCATCACTCAAATCCACACGTTGCCTCAGTTGTCTTGTCGACATTATTTACGACTTTACGGGCTTTCCACAACGGCACGAATTCATTGCGTTTGTGTGAGTGGCATTCCTCTGTGCTTGTTTGTCCGAGGAGATCCTGCCGTGGGCACGATTACAGCAAGCACGACGTCGGACGCAGCAACAATTCCAGAATAAGAAGGAGCCACCGATAAATAACAGACACGCCACTTCATCTCCGCCTCTTTGGGAAATAATAGGTAAGCTAGGCCGACCCAAATTCCGTTGCTGTAGGAGGAGCATTGCGCGTATTGTCCTTCGTCCCTTCCTGTTTTGTATTTCACCAGTCAGGTTTCGCCGCTCCCCTCATTTTTGACCCTCTCTTCATTTCTTCATGTTTCCTTACTGTCTTTTGATGATTTATTTTGCTTTGCATATTCACTTTTTTACTTCCAACCGCCTTTCGCTTTTCATCACATCTGGAGGTTCCCCAAGCCAAGGCGGAACAGAAGCGGCCTCAGCCTTAGTTGGATTGTTTCTAGGCGGTCCTACTTCATCAACACGAATCATCTTTCAGCAGCCGGATTCAAAAGTCAAGAAAGCAAAAACGCCGTACTTTTTTCAGCTGCCTATCATCATCGCTAGCAAACCAGCACTCCGCCACAGAACGTCGGGCTCTCGAATAACAGGAATTCACGGCACAAGGAGATACGACTGCTTGCTTACGTGTAAGGAAGCAGAAGCAGCACCAGAAATTCGATTCTTCAAACATCACCAGACCTTTCGGTTGGTGCACACTCACTTGCGGGCGATCCTCTTAGTGCAGGCGTTCCACCACCATTTGCTGACGTTGCCTCGTCAAGGCTGTTGGCATCCGACAGCTTGTGTTCCATTCCGGTTGCATCACCAATAGCATTGTGTGGCAAACCTCCTCGTGCTTTCTGCGGCGTTGCTTTACAGTATTTTTTGTGTCTGCTCTTTCGTCTCGCCTTGTGTCTGTCTTCGCCTGCGCAAGCTGCTCTGGCTTAATACAGCAAAGGACACCGAGAACAAGATATTTCCCTCTTCACTCCACAAGACAATAAGCAAGATACACAAGAAATCAGTGCTGGACACGTTGACCCATCTAAGCAGTGGGCAGCCTACGACCAAGCAATCTTAGCTACGATTGACAAGACCTTTGCTGACAAGCAATGAAGCGGGGTTGAACAGGGATCTCGATATTGACAGACTGAGCCAAAACAGAAAACGAAAAAGAAAGAAAAAAAAAACCAGACCAGTCGACAGAAACAATAGTGCAGAAAAGATACCGGGACAAGGCGCACGAATGAAACAATACGGTAAAATCGTCAATATCCGAACATAACTCACGACTTCAAGAGCAACAAGCGAGCTTCAAGACCGCGCAAAAAGAAAAAAGAACGACAGTGCCTGGTTAGGCTTAGCGTGTGATCTGGCCGAGAAACTTTAAGTCGTGACCTGACAGGGGTCCTCCACTACTTTGGCTTGACCAATCCTCTCGCAGCCAGAAGCAGCATACCTGCGGAACTAGGTAGCGATCAGCAGCGGCAAGGCTTCAGCGTAAGCACGACGCATATCCGCCTGCAGTGGGCGGTCGATTCTGGTCCATTTGTCCCGCTAACATCAGCACAGCAATTGGGACGAAGCAAATGCCCTGCAAAGGACAAGGTCTGAAAACACAGTCACAAAAACCCGGGCGGGGCGTGTCAAGAATATCTACGATACAAGCAAGGAGACACAAAACGGCCCACAGCTGCACAGATCCAACCCACGGGCCCTTACAATCCTTACATCCCACCGAAGCGACTGGGCCTGCCCAAATTGGATAGCAGTCGCTAGTTCCAACGAGCCGACTAACCAACGAGTCTAGCCACCGACAGGCCAACGTCACTCCCAGCAGACAACCTCTCAGCCGCGCTAGCCAGATAGCACCAGTTTCCCCGTATGAATCAACAACTCCCAAAGGTAAGTCCGTCTGGGTTCCCCCGCTACACAAGCCAAAACCAAAACCGTTGTGCCACCTTCCCCCCTTCACTCTTCCTTAAAATTTCCTACAGCCTTTCCACCCCACCGTTCCATCACCTTTCGCATCGTGAATTCCTCAACGTCTGGGATCAATCAGTTCTGTCCTATATAATTCCACAGCTCCCCCATGTTTTCCTGAGCTTCTCTTGGACCCACAGCCTTCATCCTCTTTCTTTTGCCCATTGGACCATTGCCTTCGAGACACGCGATTTGTACGCTTGTCTTCTGGTTCGACACTACGATTCAAGCGTGTCCTGTTTTCCAGCAACTCGCTTCTCGGCCAACGCGACGAAAAGAAATAGTCGATTCACGGCAGCCACAAAGCCCGATCACAATCCTGGCTGCCGTTTAAGTCTAATCAAACCGGTCGCGAAATTGAGCCAATGGCTGCCTATGCCTGTTAAGAGGAGAGGGTGGCGGCGGAAAGGCTACGAGTTACGGACCCAACCGAAAGAGCGCCAGGCATTTGTTCAGGTGAGTCTCAGCCTCAAGAGAAGCTGCATTCACACAGCACTTCTTGATTTCTTCAAAGTTTTGCAAGTTTTATTCAGTATCTTCCCATTACCTTGAAATCCCCACCATCATGTTGTCGTGTTCCATCAACCTGCTCTTATTTGCACGACCCTTTTCACGAACTCTCTTGAACCTCAAAACTCTGCACGAGTCAATTTTTGGCCCTCGTCCATGCAGATTTACCCCACCGCACCAGCGCCACCGCATTCCCCTCTCACCACGAATGAGTGTCTTGACGCATACTGGCGCATTGGACATCTCTCTGCCCCGGAGACTAGTTTGTGCATGTTCGAGCATTTCCCGTCATTGCACCAAGCCGTTGATCCTCACTTGCCAGCGTCATTACCCCATTTCCCTATTCCCCGGTCCCTTATCTTTGATATCGGATCTTGATTCTTGATTGGGGAGTACATTTTTGAGGTAGAGGGGTCAGCTTGAGTGGACCAAATCGCAAGCTTAGGATGTCTGTACGACATGACCGAGCCACGCCCAGCCGACGCTGGGCGCATGTTGTGCAGTCACACACCCACCCACCACCTCTGCCACCTGTCTGCTCTGCATACACCCTGGTACCATTAGCGCATAGGGATGTATTATCTCCGTGCCTGACTGGTATCCTTATGTACCTTCCATTTTGATCGCCACAGCGCAATCTGTTAACTTGGCCCCAATCCCTTTGACACCAAGCAAGGGCCTTCGCTTTTGCACCCTCTTGATCTTTGCACTGCCTTTGATTTAGGTCTACTTGTCAAGCCCCTTACCTTCTGAAAATTCACTGCCCCTTCGCTTTGTGCTCTTACAAATAGCATTTCTCAAATGCGACTGTTACTGATAAATAACTTTGGACTTTCAGGGTCATTCACAATTCAGCTGCCTCTCGCTGTAGCTCTCTCCTCGGAGACATGACTACAGCCATAATAGCAGTTGTTGACAACACACTACCGGGCACATGCAACATCCCGTGCCTTGTTTATCTGCATTCTTATTATGCCATCCTTTACAAACCAACATTGTTTCCCCCTAATTATCTGCACACTTGATTCACGAACTTTTCCCTTTTTTTTTTTTTTGTTATTTCACTTAGCATTGCATGGCACCGAACACCAACCTTGCAAATGCGGTCGAGTCACTACGAGGGAGACCGCATGAGAACTGACCATTCCTCTGTGCAAATAGCAGGAGTTTGAGCAGTCGCCCTCCTGCACTGGGCTCGACTACCTTGACATTCAAGCACAGGCTGATATGCGGTAAGTTTCATGTCGCCCGGGTCAATTTATCTGCTTCCCCCCCTGCCATCATTTCCTTCGTTCAAGACATCCCAGCAGTCATTGTCATTCAAAATTCTTGCCTTCTGAACGTGGATCTTTATGAGGTTCATGTTCACCTCTTTGCTCTTGAAGAAAGCAATGCAAATTAAGGCACATATAAGAGGGAAACAGTTTCAACCCGATCTGTCGGTGGACGTACAGACCCCGAACAGACACGGTCTGCCCCTACACTTCCCGATACTAGCGTCTTCTCCCTACTCTGGCCTCTGCAGTGCTTTTCAAAAGGCCTTTCTTTGCTAGCACGCGGTAACTTTCGGGCAGACAGTCGTCATGGTGTCTGCGGGTGCTACGTGGATTCCGTGCACAAGCTATTATCATTGCCCCGTTGCTGTTGTGTTCCAGCCTGTACCCAACACTCCTTAATCCTTGTCCCCACCAGTAATGTACTACGTTTACTGTCCGTCCTACGGAAGTAAAGGTTACACTACATTTTGCCCGCTTGTGGTCAGCGGGTGACGCGATACAGCGTTAGCGACGCTTGATTTTTTATGCGTCGACTCAAACTTGCTATTGGGGTTGGCTTGGAACGTACTTGCTAACAAGCTTTATAGATACGGCCAAGAATCCAACACGTCACCTCTGAGCCTTGACAATTCCGCACAATCCTCTTCCATTCTCAACCTTTACCCATCTGGTCCTCCTCCAGTTTTCAACCAAGCTACAAGCTATCAAACTGAGGGCAGCGGAACATTCTACCCGCCTTCGTCTTCCCACATATTTTCCAACTTGGACGTGAGGCCTCGACTGGTTACTACGTATGTAATCTGTTGCAGTTTCGCCACGCATTATCTTTTGAGACCATGCCCTTGTCCTGTTTTATTCTTGTCTTCCATACCAACCTCTATTTTTCGCAGGTCAACAATAGGTTCTCCCGATACCTTTTCCTTGACAAGCCTCCCTGTGTTAGTCAATCTTTTTTATTTTCTGTTCTCCTGTCCAGCGAATGTCATGGAATCTAACCCGTTACCCACAACTTGCGACAGCAGCAGCAGCAGCAATTCTTCTACGGGCATGGCACATGGCCATCGCGTCCAATTACCCCATCCGACTTCTCAAATCACAGCAAGAGAGGCATACTCGACAGCGACGCCTTCATTCAGGCGGACTGGAGAGCACCAGGCTCGATCTCCATCCTTTCCGGCCAGCCTTAAACGGCACCCGCTTTCACCAACACCCAGTCCAAGTCAGAGTTACACTTCGCCCTTCAAGATGGATACCGGCACGTTTGGGACAAAGTCCCAAAACCTTCCTCCGCTAATGGAGACGACCACCTTCGGAACTCTGCATTATGCAGATGGGCCGGGATCATCCACTCCCATGAAGCTGGAGATCAATGGAACTATCGACAAGGGCTTCTTTTTGGCGGACAATGAGTGGACTTGCTACCGGCGGAATTATTTTTCTTGCATTTGCTCATTCAGCGTGACACCTCATTATCCGTCGGCTTCCATGACCTTCACTCAAAAAAACTCGTCAAGGAGCCACAACATTCACGGCTTTGCCATGAACATCTCTGCCGTGGTATCTGACAATGACAGTCATGTCATCGAGCTTGTCCAGCACACTCCAAAGCGGGACAAAGGCCCAACTGCACGGCCTGAAAAGACACGACTTGTACCAAAGCCACCTCAGCAGGCGCATCATGCCCTCAGCATGTACGGAACCGAAGCTGGCATTCCCGTGACAGGCCGGTATGATCACGGGTACGGAGCACAGCAGGCTGGCTATCCAACGGAACACACCTACGAACGGATACAATTCAAACAGGCTACAGCAAACAATGGAAAGCGACGGGCCGCCCAGCAATATTATCACCTCCTTGTTGAGCTTTGGGCTGATGTGGGCCCTGCGGCCGGGGGTGAGCACTATGTCAAAGTCGCCCACCGCAAGTCAGCTAAGATGATTGTCCGCGGCCGATCGCCTGGCCACTACCAATCTGAGCGGAGGGGAAGCACCAGCAGCGGGCCAGGAGGCTCAGCTGGCAGCCTGGGCTACGGCGGGTCGCAGGTGTTAGGCTCTGACTTTGGCTCCTCTGGCTCAGCCATGCTCCCTGGTACGTACGGTAGTGCCTATGATCCGCGGTCAGCAAGCCACTACGGAGGTGGTACCCGTAACCATCAACATCCTGGTCACCAACATCAGCAGTACGAGATGGGTTTGAACCCCGTCATGACTCCAGATGAATTCAAGGCGATCACGGAAACCAAGGATTATCAGTACTATCCAACTCCGATTTGCGACAGCGCCCACGATCCTCGCCAGCCAGTGGAGATGTTCTCGCACTCGCATCACCGCCCCGATCACGAGACTGCGCTTCCGCACATGGATGCTGGCATGGATTTGCTGTCCAAGGTGAAGAGTGAGCCAGCGTCACACGATGGACAATTGTTCTACGCTGGAAATTCATTCTACACCAGCCGCTGCGGACGCTATGAGGGGAAATCCACTTCGAGTGGATACTACCCGACGTTGGTCCCTCCATCATCCAGCATCACCATGTCGTGATTCACTTGTTCCTTGCAGGAACGAGGACAGATACGGTGCAAAACGGAATAGAGAGCTTCACCGGCTATTTCAGGTGTTCAGCTCGGCACGGAGTGCACTACATTGTTAGCTGGTTAGAACCGAATCCGACATCACTGGCCCAGCAGCATATTGGCAGGAGCAAAAGACGACTTGAATGAATTCTCATCGCAGAGAGTATGTTGTTGAGACGGCGACAAAGTACGTGAATTGGCTTTGGCTACTGGAAATATGGCATAGTAAGGACTTGGATACCCGGGTGCATCTTGTTTTATTTTGTCCTTTTTGGCTTCTTTTTTCTCCTTCTTTTGACGTTCCATGATTTTTTTCATTGTCACGAGTTTCTCTGTATTGCGTTTCTTCACTGGAAAAATACGGGGTTTATGCCAGGGAAGAGTGCTTTCTGTTTTTTTCATTGTCCTTTTTCTCAAAGTTGCAGGGAGAAGAAGCAGCAAACGATCCAGCCTGGCTTGCTGATCGCTGGAGAAGTCGAAATTGGAAGACGGCAAGATGCGACAGCAAGGCTACTGTACTGTCGGTCCTCGATTCTGGAACGTATCAGGTCTTCTCTTCACTCTTGCCACTATTTTTTATCTATCTTATTTCAATTTTATTTATTTGTTGCCTGCTTCTTTGTTCACTTATCTGTTGCCACTTTGTTAACTGCATCATTCATCATTCCCAACGCAAGACATAATACATGCACGGCCTGACTGCCTGTGCCATTGCGCATTCTCTTTCGGTGGACTCTGTGCAGGACAAAAGTACAAATTAGACTAGGCAAGGGGGAGGTCTTGACCCAAGCCACCCCCCCCCCCGGAAAAACGTACGTCGCAAAATTGTGACGAGTCAAAAAGGCAATCTGGCTCGGACTTGGCCAACGCAGGTACCTGGCCAAAGTGACTTGTGTGGCTGCTTTGACCCAAACAACGAACAGAAGCGGGCCACGAGAGCATACAGACACAAGCAGGCAGGCAAGCTAACTGCTGTCGCCTTGCTTGTCGAAGTGAGGGGGGCAGCGGAAACAGAAAGCACTGCCCATGAGTGACGGCCCGGCCGCTCCGGACTGGCGCCACAGCGACACAAATCGGACGCCTCGCCAACAGCCCAGATTGCGAGCGGCTGTGTCGCCCACGACGCTCGTGCGGGATCCCCTGCGAGATGCTTCGAGCATCATTCTCGAGCCTTGCGGCGAGTCAAGGCCGTACAAGCCGCTGGTATCTCGCTTGGAGATGCGGGTAGTTTGGGTTGCATGCCGCCCAGCAAAGTAGCTTTCCTTTCCCTGGGTGCAGGTGCAGCTGCACAACACACCGCAACTTTTCTGTTCTCCTGAGCGTCATCCACACGTCATCGAGTTGTCGTAATTTTTTCTTCTTTTTGGACACGGTTTCAGGGCAAAGCCGTCTCCTCTCCCTTGCATGAGCGGGGTCTCATTTCTTCTTGTCGGAAGATAAAAATAAGGTATTATTACCAACACGAAGAACGCCGAGGTGTGTCGTTTCGGCCGAACGCCTCACACTTTTCTTCTTTTTTCCATTTTTCTCCCTTTTTAGCTTTGTTTGTTTGCACTTCTCTGCCCGCCCGCAATACGGCAGGCGACAGAAGCGCACGCCAGCCCGAGCTCGGTGAACCAAAGGAGTAAGAAAAAAAGAGGGAAGCGGGAAAGGAAGGAGGGGAAGGGGGGGCGTTGCAAGCCAAAAAATCTGTATCCGACCCTGTTTTGCCCTGGTGCTCGCGCGAGCCAAGTGCACACAGACCGACGGTCTCTGTACGTGGGTCGTCGGCTTGTCCCGCCTTTTCGTGACTACAAGGGGGTACTTTTATTTTATTTTTATTTTAAGAGTGGAGGGGGGGAGCTCCGACACGTTTCTTTTCTTTTTCCGGTTGCCCTATCCAGAAGCATGCATGTGAAATGGGGGAGGGTGAGGGGGGCACGGCTGGGGAGCCCGGGGGGGGGACAGGGATAAGGGGTTATTCAAACGAGTAAGATACAAATACGTGGATTTTGGCAACGGCTGTTCCGACGACCGTTAGCCGGGTCTTGCCTGCATGCCGTCACCATGCATGCTCGGGCCGGGGGGGGGGGGGGGGGGGGGGGGGGCGCCAAGCGGAGCGCGTTTCCCGACATATTGGCGCCATGTATTATGTACGCACGAGTACAGCCTCTCTCTCATGTGCTCGTGTGCTCGTGTGCTCGTATGCTCGTATGGATCACTGCGACGCCCGCCGTTTTCGTGGCCGCGTCCCGCCCTCCTCCTCCTAGTCCCAACGGACATCCGCACACATGACATCCCTGTCGAGGACAGAAAAAGACCAGACCAAAATACCAATACGAGTTACTCGTATACTCTTGCAGAGAACGGAGCACCGCGGGCTGCTGGGGGCGCCTCTCGTACCCGACGCGGAAAAAACAGCAAACGACAGCACACGCATGCATACGAGAACAACATGCCATTTGGTGGAAGGGGCGGGGGGGGTTGGGGAGGGGGTTCGCCCGGGAACGTCTCTAGCCTCGTACTCGAGACGTACTCGTACCTTACTCGTAGCTGGGCATGCTTCCCCCCCTCCTCCTCCTCCTGTCCGCCCCCAAATGCAAGACTAAGAAAAAAAAAGATACAGGATAGCACTGGCTGCAGAGCCGCTGCTACGCTCGCGCAAACTTCTTGCAGCCAAGGAAAAAGGGAAAAAAATGAGTACGCAGCAGGAGACAGGCAACAGGAGATTCTCGTGTCGTGTCCTCGGGGAGACCGGCAGGAGTGACCTGGCACACACACCTCACCTCCCCCCCCCTCTCCTGCCCCCCTCTCCTGCCCCCCTCTCTTTCTTCTCTTCATCCTTCCTCTTTCTTCCAGCTCAAACCCCTTCCTCCCCCCCTTTCCATTTCTTCGACCCACACGGCCCTCTCGCCGGAAACGAAGTGGAAAGACCGACAACATCCAACATCCAACATCCTGCCATGTCACTGCTGGCACGCCCGCCCGCCCTGCAGCCCTGATCCGACAAAAAAAGACCAGGCCGTTTCCGTAGCCCCCCCCCCTTCGTACTCGTAGGCCTTTGTAGGTCCCTGACCCCTGTGTTGTGTTGTGGGACAGCGCCCGTTCGCCTCGTCATGCGAGACTCGGCCCTGGCTGCTGCGCTGCCGGACACTTTTTGTCCACTGCTTGTCCACTTTTTTGTCCCGACTCTTGCACGATAACAGCCGCCAGGCGTCAGGCGTTGGGCGTCACGTCGTCACGTCGTCACGTCGTCAGGCGCATCAGGCGCATCGGGCGAGACGCGCGGACAGCAAAGCAATGCTAGGCTGGCTGTAGGACAGACAGGGTCAGGGCAACGACGGGACGCACAGACTAGGGCGGCAGTACGAGTAGTACATGGATGAAATACTAGCAAATGTTTCTTTCCAAGCAGTCGCTGCATGAATCAAATACGGAAATATACACCTAGACACACCGAACGCAGTCCCGAAAAGCAATATGTAGTAAGAGAAAAGGAAAAACAGACAAAGAAATCGTAGCAAACCCCGAGAGACATCGCCCTGTAGTCCCCCGCACACCCTATTTCATAAGACGGGAATGCAGTGTGCCCACGCCAGAGAAGAGAAAAGAAAAAAGGCAAGAGACACAGAAGCAGCCCACGTCCTCATCAACATGTCAACATGTATTCCCCCTTGTTTAGTTAAAAATCCATGCTGAACTCGTCGCTCTCGTCCTGAGCCATAGAATCGTCCTCGTCATCATCAATGTATACAGGCTTCTTCTTCGTCGTAGCGGCTGCCCGCGCTGGCCGAGCGGACTTGGTGGCCGCTGGCTTGGCCGCTGCCGCCTTGGCTTTTGGTGCTGCCTTTTTGGGTGCTGCCTTCTTGGGCGCTGCCTTTTTCGCAGGAGGCGCCGCCACAACGTCGTCATCGTCTTCGTCGTCGCTCAAGAGCAGCGCCGCTCTGGCCTTGGCCATCTTGGCAGCATACGACTTGGCCGCCGGCGACAGGAACGACTTTGCCTTGTCTGCGTCGGTCTTGTCTTCCTTGGGCTTGTTTTTGGCGCCTGCTGGTCGGCCTCGGCCCTTCTTGGCAAGCGTCGAGACGACGTTGAGAGGCACCGAGGACGAGGCGCTCTTGCTCCCGGCCGGCCGCACATCATCGTCGTCCGAAGAGAGCAGGCCGTCCAGCTCGTCTGCCTTGGCAGACTTGCGCGGTGATGACAGTGCCAGCGCCTCGTAGTTTGTGTCGTCGTGGCTGTCAAAATCAAACGTCTTGTCCGTCGTCTTGTCAAACGTCCTGGACGGCTTCGTTCGGATCACTTTGGGAAGAGAAGACCCGCCGCCACCGCCGCCGCTGCTGCTCTCCCCGTGGCTCGTCTCCGGCCGCGACATGGCAAACAGGCTCAGCCGGCCGCTGGTTGACGGGTCCGATGGCTTCTGTTCCTTCTGACCGATGCCCTTGACCATGGCGCCCACGTCGCCGAGCATCGCCTCGTCATCGTCGTCCTCCGACTCCGACTCCGACTCCGACATAACCCACTTCTTCGCCTTGGTGGCAGCAGCACGCTTTGTCCGCCCTCCGGCAACGTCGCCGGCAATCGTCGGTGGTTCCAGATCGACGTCGTCGTCGCCATCGTCATCGACATCGATATCGTCATCTGCGGCCGCTGATACAGCTGCCGGCTTGGACCTGGCCCGCGGCTTCGCCAACGCCTCAAATTCATCATCGGAAAAGCCGTCGTCCGAGGCGGCACCGTCTCCGCCCAGCTTCTGGCTCGCAGCCTTCGCCTTGGGCTTGGCAGTGAACATTTCGGCAAACCGCTGCGACGTTTTCATCTCCACGGCTTTGGCCTTGGCGGCCGCCCCTGGAGCCTTCATCGAAGACACCTTGGTGGCCCGGGACTTCTTCTTCTTCTCCGTGTACTCGTCGTCGTCCTTTGCCTTGCGGCCGCCGCGGCCCACGCCAATCTTCCTGGACGCCCGACGGCCCATGCCACGAATCGTCTTCTTCATCTCGGCATCCTGGCGCAGCTGGGCTTCCCACGTCTCGACGAACTCGTCGAGGTCACGGCACCACAGATCCTTTTCGCTCTTGTGCTTGAGCTCATCATACTGGGCCATCTTGGCCTCGATCTGCCGGTTGAGCCGGTCAAGACGTTCTTGCGTGAACGACCAGATGGGCATCTATCGAAAAAAAAAAAAAAAGTTAGCTATGCTCACTCGTGCATGGTGGTCGGCTGCGGAGAAGCTCACCGAAAGGAGGTAGTCAAAGTCGCGGGCACTGCCATTGTCGTCATCATCGTCCATGTCGTCCTCGTCGTCGTCCTTGGACTTTCCCTTCTTGTCGGACAGGTCCCTGGGGAAGGCTTCGTAGTTGCGGTCGCGCAGCTCTTGAACGACGACTACCTTCTTCTTCTTGGACACGACCAGCTTGCGTTCCATGATCTCTTGCACAAACCGGTACTGGTTCTTCAGCTTGCGGTAGTCTTTATGGTACACTCCCATCCAGTGAGCCTAGGTGAGAGGGGGATTAGTCTGTGATCTTGGCAAAGTTTCCAAAGTTCCAAAGTTTCAAAAGTCCCCAAAAACCTACCTTGCGCTGGGTGTACATGTCCATGCGGTACTTGTAGAATTCCTCCATGATGTCTTCGACCTTTTCGTACCGGCGGATCTGGCCGTTTGTGTCAAAGGCCACCAGGTTCGTCGTGGTCATCGTCTTGGTAAGCTTGAAGCGGTCAATCAGGCCCTCGTCGAGAGCCGCCTTGATGTGCTTTTCCTCCATCTGGATGATGAAATGGACAACGTTGTGGTCGTTGAACTCCTTGTAGTCCTTGATCCAGGAAGGCGCCTTTTCGGCACGGATCACCTCTTCCAGCTTGGCTTTGAAGTCGTCCGTCCACATGCGCACAGGCAGCTCCGTCACATGGAGCTCCTTGGGGTTCACCTCGTCCGGGTAGATGATGCCGTTGAAGCGGTACCGGCCAGGCTGCGTGTCGGGTTCGGGCGTGCCCTTCCAGCCGCGGAACCAAGGGATCATGGGCAGGAAGGGCAGCTCTTCGCCGTTGGAGCCCTCGAGCCGGCCCATGCGGCGCTTCAAGTTCTCGACAACCTCCGTAGGGCTGTAGTTGGGAATCGAAGTGCTCCAGCCCGTGCCGATACCGTCTGCTCCGTTGATCAGGACCATAGGCACAACGGGTGCATAGGTCACGGGCTCAATGACGTCGCCGTCGTCAATGTTGTGCTCCAGAATCGGCTCGTCCAGCGCGTGGAAGACGCGGCGGGCAAAGGGGGACAGACGCGTGAAAATGTAACGGGCGCTGGCTGCATCCTGGCCGCCCGAAAGCCGCGAGCCGAAGTTGCCGCTGGGTTCGAGGCAGTTGACGTTGTTGGAGCCGACAAAGTTCTGGGCCAGGCCGATAATGGTCTGGTGCAGCGACATATCGCCGTGGTGGTATGCGGCCAGCTTGGACACGGAGCCAGCCAGCTCAAAAACCTTTTGGTCCTTGACAATGTTCTTTTTCAGGCAGGTGTAGATGACCTTGCGCTGGCCAGGCTTCAGGCCGTCGAGCACCGACGGAATCGAGCGCATGTTATCGGCCATGCTGAAGAGAATCAGCTCCTTGTTGACAAAGTCGGTATACGATATGTTCTTGACGGATTGGTCCAGGTAGGTGCCCGGGATAAAGTTGCCGAGCCACTCCTTGCGGGCGTCCGCCTTCTTCTTGGAAAAGGCCAGCTCGAACAAGGGGACTTCGTCGGGATGCATGACCATGAACTCCTTCAGGTGGGCGTCGAGGTCGGTAAAGTAGATCTGGGCGTCGTCGTTGTCGCTAGAGCCCAGACCCTTGAGATACTTGTAGTCCCAGCGGCGGATCTCGGCCTGGTGGGTCTCTTTCCACTCTTCGTACTCGGGCATGGTGTAAAAGGCCTTGGTCTTGGTGGGACGCTTGGGGTTCGGGCCCTGCCAAATCTTGACGACGGGGGTGATGAACTCTTGGAAGAACTCGGGGATCTTCAGCAGCGAGGGGAACTGCACCTGCAAAAAGTTGATGAGGAGGCCCTTGATGTGGCTTCCGTCGAAATCCTGATCGGCCATGATCATCAGATGGCCGTAGCGCAGGCTCTTGGTGTCGGTGTAGACCTGCTTGTGCTTGAGGCCCAGGAACTGCTTGATGTTTTGGATTTCCTTGTTCTTCATGATCTGGTCGACGGAGGCGTCGCGCACGTTGAGCATCTTGCCGCGGAGGGGGAAGACGCCGATGCGGTCGGGATCGAGGACGGCACGACCGGCGACAGCCAAGGCACGGGCAGAGTCACCCTCGGTCAGGATGAGCGTGCACTCGTGGCCATGCTTGGTGCCGGCCAAGTTGGCATCGACCAGCTTGTCGTTGCTGACGCGCGAGCGCTTGTTGCCGTCGCTCTTGGCCATCATCTTGTCGGCCTTTTGGTCGGCAAAGTGGATGATGTTGTTGATGGCGTCGGTGGATTTGATCTTCTTGATAAAGGCGTCGCTCAGGACGCAGCGGCTGCCAAAGGCGCTGACCTTGGTGGTCATCTGCTCCTTGGTCTGGGAGGTGAAGGCCGGGTTGTCGATGAAGCAGTTGACAAAGATGAAAATGTGGTTGCGGATGTGGTTGAGCTTCAACGAGTGGCCCTTTTTGCGCTTGTTGAGGTCGGCCAGCAGCGCATTGCAGATCTGGTCGGCAATGTAGCTGACGTGGGTACCGCCAGACGTCGTCGCGATGGAGTTGACAAACGACACCTGCTGGAACGAGCCGTCGGAGACGGTGAAGCCGACGTTCCAACGTGCGTGCAGCTTGGGGTCTTCAAACTGCACCGTAGCCGCGGGCGGCAGCTCCTCGCCCGTCACTTCCTCGTCGCGCTCCTGGGCGATGGCCTTGGCGTACATGTCGCAGTACTTTTTGAAGCCCACCTTGAGGAGGTCGCCGTTGAGGTAGACCTTGACGCCGTCGACGACGCCGGCCATGTCGTAGATGCGGCGGTAGATGAGGGCCTCCAGGTCGTCGTCGATGCCGTTGGCCATGCCGAAGCGCTTGTAGTCGGGCGTGAAGGTCACGCGGACAAAGTCGGCCGACTTGTTGGAGGTGATCTTGGCCTTGTCCATGACCGACATGTTGTTGTGCCATGTCTGCTTGTAGCGCTTGCTGTTGGTCGAGTCCTGGCACTCGATGGTGAATTCGGTGGAGAAGACGTTGCACAGCTTGGCACCGTAACCGTTGCGGCCGCCGACTGTCTTCTTTTCGTTGTCGTCGTAGTTGGAGCCGGTGAGCAGGTGGCCGAATAGCAGCTCTGGGATGTACACTTTTTCTTTCTGAAGGAGGCATGGCATTAGTTTCGGAACGGAGAGCAGACAACACGGGTCCCTCGGGCTTCCTGGGGCTTCCTGGGGCTTCTCCGGGCGTCCCTCACCTGGTGCATCTCCACGGCAATACCCTTGCCGTTGTTTTCCACGCTGATCTCGCCCGTCTCGCGGTTCACGGTGACTTTGAGCGCCGTCATGCCCTTGTCGCGCTGCTTGTTGTCGGCGGCGTTGACGAGAATCTCGTCAAAAATCTTGTAGAGACCGGGCACGTACGACACCATCCGCTTCTCCATCTGGCTAGTGGCCTTGTTGAACACCCACATGGCCTGGTCGGCGTGCTCGACCGCGCCAATGTATGTGTCGGGACGCTTGATGATGTGCTCAAGCTGCGTGAGTTTCTGGTACATCTCGGAGGCGGTCTTGTTGGACTTTGGCTGTGGCGCCGCGGAAACGCCGCTCGAGTCGGCGCCGTCGACCTGGCTGACCATGCTGTCGTTGGCAATCTCGGCCAGCGGCTGGCCGGCGGACTTGGTCTTCTTGGCCGGGGCCTTTTTCTGCTTCTTGGTGCTGGGGGGCGTCTGTGATAGGCTGCCGACGACAGAGGGGCTGTCGTCGTTTTCGTCGTCGCTGGTCGGCTTGGACCGCTTCTTTGATGCCGTCGCTTTCATGTTGAGTTTGGTCTGCGTCAGCTTGGTCGTCTTCTTGGGTGCGGTGGCTTTCTTGGCCGTTGCCTTTGCTTTGGGCTTCTACGGACAAAACGTCAGTTCACAACAGCTCGTAAGCAGGAGGGGGGGGAGTCGATCACATACCGGCTCGGGCGAGTAGTCATCAGAGTCGTCGTCCACTTCGAAGACGGTGTCTTCCATGACGTCGGCGTCGGAGTCCATCGTGGAGAGGGGGGGACGCACTCGCTGCGTCTGGCTCGGCTGCTGGAGTCGCGAGGAAGGGAACAGGAACCGTCGGTGGGTTCCGGGGAGTCGGGAGGCGATCGAGCGGGGTTGGGCAAGAGGGGTCGTCAAAGTGAAGAGAGAGTGAAATGCCCCCGACGACAGAGGTGAGCAGACAGAAAGAACGTGGTTGGCAACACGCAAGGCTCCTGTCCTCAATTGGTGTTGCTGTTGGGGTCGCGACGATCGCTGTCGTTGAAAACGCAAAAGAGGGGAGCAGAAAAGTCGAGAGCCCATTCAACGGGCTTACCTAAAGAAACAACCCCCCTGAACCCGCTTTGTTGTCTGTTTTTGTTTTGGTACGATACCGATTCGGGAAGGCACAACAGCAATGTAAACAACTGGCCCTCTTGCAAAATGCGACCGAGTGAAGGGGTTGTCATTAGCGCTATCAGACGCGTCGGGACCCGTTTTGCTTACTCATTTTTTTTATCTAGGCGCGACCGTTTGCCCGTTGCCAGGGGCGCCACATCCACCACATCAGCATTGTCACGTGTTACTGTTGACTTGTGGCTGACGTCCAGGGGTAAGCCACAGACGTTCACCAATCCCTATTTGTACAGTTCTCTCCCAACCATAAGCCCTTGCTCTTGTTCGACGGTTTATCACGCAGCGCAGACAGAACTGTGGAAATGCTGGGTCCCATGCCACACCACAGTTCAGGGGATGGTTGTACGTTGTGTTGCTCATCTTGTCGTTCGTCACTGCGAGTCCTCGTATTTGTACTATTGTCGATTGCCGTCATCCTACACTAGGTGAGGTGAGAATGTTCAGCGTCTGCTGATGTGGTCTGCCCCTCTCTCTCTCTCTCTCTTCTGGATTTCGTCTTGACGGGTGCTCGGGGCGGCTGCTCTGTGCTCCCGCGTCTCCTCGCCTGTTCGATGTTGCACAGATCAGACTGAATCTCCCAATATTGCCACATTATCCGCGTCCCGTGGCTGGCAGACCGCTCCTCGCCCTTCTGCTTGCTTGCTGCTTTGAGGCATCCGTCTTCTCCTGGCTACCCGTTTCATACTCGCGCTGCAGATGGAGCGGCCTGCCAAGAGGGAGACCCGCCGCCCAATGACTGCGGCCGTGAACATATCCGTGCTCGTGATCCCGTCCATGTTTCTTGCGTGCGACACCACTGTGCTCATGTATGTAGGCGAACATGTGTGGGGTGTGTGGTTTTTTTGGTGTGTTTTTCCAAAGTGGCTAGAGCATGCGGATCCGAAGGACATGCCGGTGTGCTTTCCTTGTCCCGCCTCGCCGTGATAGAGCCGGTGAAGGGTGGGACATGACAGACGGCACATGTTATTGACGGATCTGGCAGGCTAGACGGGTATGCTGGCTCCCATTTCTGCGGCGGATGGGTTGGTTTCTCTCTGGGCCGTTCTCTGGGCCGTTCTCTGGCCGCATCGGCTTGTCCATGGCTAGGGCGAGGCATCGTCTCATGTTGCACTACAAGCGTGGACAATGCGACACCTGTACCCCAAATGTATGCCCACACGCACAATACGGTGGTCCTCGAGATGCTCTCAGTCTTTTTTGTCTCCCCAGCTGCCCGCCAGCGCCGGTACTGAAGGAGGGCTCTGGTGAATCACTGCTCCCTCAGCTCCGTGCCACCGGTGGGCAACACCGCTCAGCTTGAAAGCCATTCTCGCAAAAGTTCTGTTTCAGATCAGCAATACCGGCCGTTTATGTATTACTTACGGAAACGGAGACGTGGGGTTTGTTTCTCGTGAAGGCGCAAGGGCAGGGCAGAAGCAGCTTGTCATCCGCTCATACCCTGTCCTGAAAATGGGTTGTCTCCTCCTTTTGGCCATTCCATTTGCCAGGTTGTGCTCCATGTCTAGCCCTTTCAAGACATTGAGAGACCTCGCCAATCCGACACGGTAGGCAAGCTTACCTTTGTTTTCCGAAGATTGTGCTAGGCAGCACAACGGTTGGCACAAGTACCCAAGAACACCCACGATGTAGCCGTGTTTTGAGGGGCGACGTTCTCGGCCGTTGGGTTTCCTGTGCTCAGCGCAGATGATTCCGCGATGTGATCTGAATCTGCCTCTCCAAACGGGCACGGTGGCCATTTTTGTCGCTGCAGAAGGAAATGGCCCAGCTTGCGCAGCGATTCCCAACGCACCCTGCCGCAGTTGCAGTTGCAGTTGCAGTTGCAGTTGCAGTTGCACCCATATGGAGGGGAAGCGGCGACTCTTTGCCGGCTGTGTCACGAACCTGTCAAAGTCTAGTTTTCTCTCGCATTGCCACTTGGAATTGGTCACATCAAAATCTGCTCGGGTTGTGAAACGAAGCGGTTGAAAGAAACCATTTCAGCTTCTTCTATTTTCCGCCCCCCAGCCAGAGAATTTCGTATCATCAGAGTATCAAAGGTATAGCGGAGTAATTTTAGAATGTTGGAAGTAGAAGGGGGAAAAAATGTATGTACGGAAAGGGGTCGAGCAAGACCGGAAAATACGTAGTGGTTTGACAAGAATGGCAGCTGAAAGCCACAGGTGGGCAGTGCGAGCTAACCGAACATTTGCTTTCCCGCCGGTTCTCGAAGAGATTCTCGAAGAGAGGCGAATGCAAGGCCCGCCAGCCTGAGATTGCCTGTTTTCTGTTAATTGCAGATTGGCCGCAGCTACATCTAGTGCCCGTCGGGAAAGCCGAACCCCTTGATACAAGGATATTAGAATTTCTAGACGACATCTGGCGGGCGTTGGAAAAATTGGAAACAATTTCGTTCTTTTGTCGGGTCAACAAAGCCACAGGGGGGGAGGTCAGTTCTCACAGTAGCTGAGTTACAGGGCTGCGTAGACTAACAGGGCCTGTATGCATGAGGTCCGTCGGTAGACGTTTTTTTTCATGCTGAGCATGTCTTGATTTGAGATGCAGTGATAACGAGGGGCATTGTACATAACAGGCCCTGCAGACGTGTGAACGCCACCTCGTCTCTGCCTCTCACTCGAACGCCATTGGCTCTGGCTTGTTTTGTTACTCCTCTGAATATCTTGAGTTTTCTGTGATGCTGAGGAAGGTCTTCGAGCTGAGACCCGTTTGCTGCCCTTTCTGCCTTGAAATTTCGCTTCTCGAAGACGTTCGAGGGGACCCATCGTATCGATCCGTTCGGTTCGTGTAAACGAAGACCGGGGGAGAAGAAGCGTGCAGACACGATTGGAAACTCTTCCGTTTGCTTTGTCCAGTTTCAATTTGTTTACCGACGAGCTCGTTTCATGACCGAAAACCCCGAGAGAATGATGTTGGTCAGTCTCACTCCTCGATTCCCACACCGACTTCTCCAGGGTCGGCCTGCACGTTTATTGAGACAAAACCCTCGGTTCTGGCGGTATAAACATCTCTGGGACGACCTGCAAGCAGCAGCTGCACATACCCACGTCGCCTGGATCACTTTAATTTGCGGCGCGTTCGCCGCCGCCGCCACGTGTGTCGAGTCAAGCGAACGACTTCATATGACATCTTTGTTCTACAATTCTGTTGGGGGCGGCAGAACAGCCAAACCTGGTCAAACTCGTAGGGGAGGGGGGGGGGGGCAAGAGGACAAGATTACGGCGGATGGTGGGAAGTCATGATGTGTTGCCGCTGCAGGTAGCCGGGCTCCTCGGCTTGTGCCCGTGGAGCACATAATGAACACAGATACATGAAATACGGTGGGAAGAAAAGAAAAGAAGAAAAATCAAAGAAAGCCCCAGAGATGATTTTCTTGCCCCTGTAGTCGCCGTCGTGGCTTCCATTCCGGTGTTCTGTTGCTGGAAATGTTTTGCCGCAGGTTCCTTGTGCAGAGCAACGGCAGGTGGGTGAGCCCTGGTCGCTCCTTCCTTGAGCCGCCGCCCTCGTTCGTGTCCTATTCTATCTGTCACATTTCTGTCCAGTAAACCTGCCACGGGGTCTCCGAACTCTCGTCTCCACTGACATCGTCAGACTGGTCAAGGTGCTATTTCTTTTCAGCCCAACCCCCTCCTGCTCGTCTCATGATCGCATGTGTGCTGAACTAGGTTCTTGTGACTCTGATCAGGCCCGAACAGAGGTCTGGTTAGTGTTGGTATAGGATCATGTGCTAGATTACGGCGTGTTTCTATCTGCTTGCTTTCCTGTTTCCTGTTTTCTGTTTCCTGTTTCCTGTGCATGAACGTTCTCTCCCGTTCATTCTCTGTTTGGGCTGTTATTCTTGTCATGCCCTTCTGGACTGCTTGACCTGCCTCGCTGTGGCTCCGAACCCTGGCTAGCGGGCCATTTTCATACTCGCTGCTTCAGCCATCGGTGTCCAAGTCGCCTTCGCCGAGAGCATCTCGTCATTTGTCATATTGTGGCTTCTGACTGTTCAAAAAAAAAAAAAAAAAAAAAAAAAAAAAACCTGGACAGCATCCGCCTTTCCCTCGCAAAACAGCGGTGACCCAGCTGTGAAGAAAGCCATGGAACGAGCAAATGGCGTCGGCCTCGTTTTGTTTTCATTTTTCTCGCGTCTTCCAGAAGACAAAAAGAGGGTCGACTCCAAGAAAAGGCAGCAGACAAAGAGGGTAAACAGCAAAACAGATATTACGAGCTCCACTCCCAAGACATGTCTCAAGAATAGCCAGCATGGCGACCACACCGATAATCTTGGCGGGCCAGCCTGGCCAGGCTCCTGGTGGAGCCTGGTAGAGCCATGCGACTGCGTATTCTCGGCTGGGGGAGGCCGGGCAGACATGGGTGTGCATGTAGGCCGAGCCGGGTGCGAGAGGCGAAGGAGCATAGACCCAAAGGCGAGAACAGGTGTGTGAAGGGGGATGGAAAGGGGAAGGTTCCCTAAATGCGGGCGAACCGCGTTTTGCCGACACTGGTGTGAGCTCATCGTACTTTTCACAGATCGGCCTGTTCCATTGGCAGTCCTGCTATTCCTTCCTGGTGTGTTTTCCATTTCCCTCGTCTCTTGGTGGCGTGCGACTGTATAACTTCCCACTTCCCTCCACCCCCCCCCCTTCTCTGCGACAGGCTTCTGCCGCCTTTTTGTGTGTCTACCTGTCCACCCTTTCTTCTCGTCCTCCAGCACTTCTTCATATACCACCACCATTCTGTCTGTCTTGCTCCTTGCTCTTCCTGTTCACGTACACATCCGTACACACCCGTACGCATTCTACACCTTGATCACACCTGCAGGAACAGGTGCGTCCGTGGCAAGACAGGACGAATGCGAGACAAGACAATCATCTAGAAAACGCAGCCCTGGTCTCACAAGATTCTGCGCTGGTGCCTACCCTGATCACGATCACGCATATATAGCCATCGTGACACCCCCCCCTTCCCTTTGCTCCCCGGCATTAGCCTTCTGTCTGCTTTCCGTCTCCTCGGCATCACTGCTCTTCACACCTTTGTTCTGCAAACAGCCAACGCGTCGATAGCCATGTCCCTGTCTGTCCTGCTCAACCCGACCAGAGCGTTCGCGCGGGATACACACTCACACTCACACTCACACTCTTCCCATTCGTCTACATCGTCACCGCCTTCCTCCTTCTTCTCGTCATCTCTGTCACCAGACGCAGCCCCTTCGTCGACATCCAGTCCTGTCATGACGATGCCATCTCCGGCAACCGTGTACAGCGAGCGTCTCACACCCTGTGGCCCTGTGGCTTCTCAGGGACCGTATCAGGGGCAGCAACAGGCGGCCCATATGGTCGTCACCGAGTTCATCCGGGCTCGACCCAAAGGACCGGTCTGCTTCCCACCGTTTGAGCAGGGCCTGGACGTCGAGGCCAGACGTGCGGTGGACGTGTTCCGCATCTATCCGTTTGGCAGCATCGAGGAGTTTTGCCGGCACATTCCCTATGCCAGTGGCAAAAAGGACTTTCACGAGAAGACGGGACGCGAAGGCTTCGAGGGTAAGTGCAGGCTGTCGGCTGTCGGCTGTCGGCTGTCTGCAGCCAGCAGCCAGCAGCCAGAAGCCAGAAACCAGCCACAAGACCACAGATCCCGCTAACCAAGCAAAAAGTATTCCAGTACGTGTTCAAGCTGCCGGGTGAAGAGACAGAGTACCACATCATGTGGGACTACAATGTCGGGCTCGTTCGCCTGACACCGTTCTTCAAGTCTTGCAAATATGGCAAGGTAAGAGAGCAGATGACCGCCCTCCCCCTGACAAACAAATACATAGCGTTTCTCACAGACGTCCAGACCCAGCCGGCCAAGATGCTCAACGCAAACCCCGGCCTCCGAGACATCACCTACAGCATCACAGGAGGCTCCATCATGGCGCAGGGTATGCATACTGTGCTTCACTTTTATGTTCTTTTTCTTGGTTTCTGATTTCTGAGTTCTGCCTGCTAATGACGACAGGATACTGGATGCCGTTCTACTGTGCACGGGCGGTCTGCGCGACGTTTTGCGCCCCCATAGCCGGGGCGATGATCCCGCTGTTCGGCCCCGACTTTCCCTCCATGTGCATTCCCGCCGGCTCGTCGGACTACGGCCACATGGTCATCGACCCAGTTCTCGTGATGGAGGCGACGCGGGAGACGAAGCAGATGCGCCATGTCGTGTATGGCATGGGCATGAGAATGGGCAGCCACGTCAGGCCGCGAAATGTCCATGTCCGCCGGCACGAGCCGTCACAGAGTTGTCATCATCATCATCAGCATCAGCATCAGCATCAGCATCAGCATCATCAGCGGCACCGGCACCAGAGCCCACCAGAGCGCTCGCACAGCCCTGACCGCAGCCACCTCCTTGCCCGCATGCCGGCGGACAGACTTCCTGGGACTAGTCCGTTCGGACGGTCGGGGACGACGGGTCCTCCCGAAACGCCATACAAGCCGCCGAGGGCCGAGAGGTCGAGCATGCTGCCGTCACCCATCGTCGAGCACGAGAGTTTGCCGCCGCTGTCGCACATCACCTCCTCGCTGCCGCCGCTGGGGCCTCCTCCGTACCCGGCCTGGCCCGCACTGGGGTCCATGAGGCCGCCGCCGCCGCCACCGCCACCACTCCAGTGCGACAGTGAGCACGGCACGACAAGGGAGCGGCGCTATCCATTCATGGATAGTCAGCACGGCGGCTCGTCAGCCGTCCCCTTTGACAGTGTTCTGCCGCCCCTGCTGCACACGCCGCCCAGCCAGCAGAGGTTGGCACGAGCAGCCATTGCGGCACTGATCCGGCAGAAGAGCGACGATCCGTCCAGCCGGACGGATGGGCGAACGGACGGGCGAGGGGGCTCGGGTGGCCGGGGGGGGGACCAGGGCAAGGGCAGGGCCAGGGGGGAGGAGAAGGCGTTTGCCTGCTACCCGTCGCCGCCGCTGCCAGCAGCAGCACAGCTCGTGGCGGCAGCAGCGGCAGCGACAGCGACAGCGACAGCAGCCGAGCGGTGCCGACATGTGCCTGTCGAGGACAGCAGATTTGGCCTGGCAGACAGGACGATGGCGGACAGCAGCCGTGGACGGCGCAGCACACGGCCCGCATCGGGGTCAGGACCGGCGTGGAACGGCCCCGACACGGACGCAGACGCAGACGCAAACGCGGCCGCGCTGCTGGTCAACTTTTGCGCGCAAGGGCAGGACCAGGGAGGCGGACGGCCCGGACAGAGCGAGGGCGACGGAGGATGCCAAGCCGACGACGGTGCCAAGGCCAGAGGTGGCGGCCGCGCAGACAGCAGGAGGAGGGAGGAGGGCCCGCAGCAACAGCAACAGCATCAACACTACCACCATCATCACCACCACCAACCGCAACGCCAACACGCGGAAGACCGACAGCATCGACGACAGCGGGGCAGCGGCAGACACGAGGGCACGGCGGCCTTGCCGCACCTGTTTAGCAGCGAGCTGAGGCACAAGAAGCGACGGGTGGCTGGGATGGCCGGGTAAGGACTGGTGGGAGGAGGAGGAGGAGGGGGAGGAGGAGGGGAGGGTGCGAGAGGACACAGGACACGACAGTATGGGACGGAGTTTTGTGGAAATAATAGACGGCAGGATTGGGTTTGGGTTGGGATCTGATTTTCATGGTTTTTTTGTTTTTTGCTTTTTTTTTCTCATTCTTTGTCTTGTTCGGATTGTTTGGTTGTTTGGTTGATCACGCGGCTCAGACTTTCGTCGCAAGGTGGTCTTGTCTCCGTTTGCCTCAGGCTCTGCAATGCTGATGCGATTCCTCTCCATGCTGTGTCCTCTCCATGTTGTTCCCTCAGGCCTCGTGCTCGCCCTCAGGCCTCGTGCTCGCCCCGCTCGGCGGCCTTTTTGCGCTTGAACTCCTGCACCCAGTCGGCAGCGTCGGCCCGGGGCAGGACAAAGACGCGGACGACGTCGTCGACGACCTCGGCGTGGGCCTGGGCGAGGATGCGGCCGAGCGGCATCTTCTTGCCGGCCTTGACGAGGCCGCCGGCGGCGGTCTCGAGGAAGCAGTCGACGGCGGCGGGGGAAGCATAGCGGCGGGGTGAGTGCTGTGGCTGGTCGTCGTCCCAGGGCGGCGGCAGCACGTAGGCGAGGTGGTCGGCGAGGCAGTCGGCCTCGTTAAAGGCCTTGATAAAGTCGGACTGCAGGGCGAGCGGGTAGAGCAGGACGGTGGGGAAGCTGAGGGTGCTGGCGGAGACGTCGGTGTCGAGGCCGCCGTCGTCCTCGGGGGCGACGAGGCGCACGGCGGCGTCCTCCATCTCGGGCGGCTGCGGCGTGGCGCGGGTGCGGATGCCGCGGGCGCGCAGGACGGCGCGCAGGCGGGCGGCGCGGCGGCGGTCGCGGTCCTGGCGGTCCTGCTCGCGGCGCTGGCGGGCCGCCACGACGTCGGCGCAGGCCCGGACGTCGGCGGCGAGGCGCTGCAGCGAAGCGTTGGCCGGGTCGGCGGCCAGGCCCCCCCGGCAGGCGGCGGCGGCCTCGTCGGTCTTGTCCAGGGCCAACAAGGCGCGGGCGGAGCGGAACCAGGCCTTGGCGTTGCCGGCGTTGAGGCGCAGGGCGGCGGCGCAGTCGAGGGTGCAGGCGCGCAGGTTGCGCAGCTCGAGCTCGCAGGCGGCGCGGTTGGCGTACAGCGGCTCGAGCACGGCGTGCTGGCGCGCCACCTCGGCCGGGTCGTCGCCCAGCGCATTGTTGGCGTCGGGTGCGGCGTCCGGCGCCTCGCCCCGGGCCCGCCGCCGGTCCTCGGCCACCAGCAGCGCAATGCCCTGGCCGTAAAAGTGGCGCGCGTCCGCCCACTTCTTGTCGCGGAAGCACTCGTTGCCCCGCTCCTTGAAGTCGCTCGCGTTCTCCAGCGGCGTGCCCTCGTACGCCAGCGCCTGCAGCGCCGCCAGGTCGTCGTTCTCCTCCAGCTCCGTCATAAACAGCGGCGACTTGTTAAGGTCCGCCAGGATCTCCTCGGCCGTCTTGCCGTGGCTCAGCGCCAGGTCCGGCGGCAGTGCCGGCCCAGCAGCCACGGCAGGTCCTGGTCCTGGCCCGGCCGCTGGCTTGGCCTTTGCCTCTGCCGCTGGCTCATCTGTTGCCTTTTTTGGCGTCTCTGCCTCACTTTTCTGCTTTCCGCTGGCGGACGTGCTCGTCGCCGCGTCGGCCAGCTTCAGCTTCTCGTTCACGCATTCGGTAATCTCCTGCAGCTGCACCATTTTGCACTGTGTGACCCGCTACCGTTCGTGGTGGAAAGACTGTCGAGGAAGCCGTTTTGTGGTTTACAGAACACCAAGTTTGCATTTTTTTTCCAAATCATTAGTCATCGCCAAAGCCCAGCCCAGCCCATTGCACCTTCTATGTCCGCCCGCCTAACCCAAACCCAAGCCCGCCCAACGCCTCCGCAAAGCCTTCTTCTCTGACCCTGACCCTTTCTATCCCAGTAAGACGTTTCCGTAGGAATAAAAAAACGAAAAAAAAAAAAGAAAAAAAAAAGAAAAAACGGCTGACCCCCCCTCAGACACTCTCCGCTCCGCTCCCCCCTTGCCGCCGCGGCCTCTCCACGGAAAAGCACTGGACGGCGCCGACGAGGGCGACGAGGCCGCCGCCGTACCAGGCGAGGGCGGTGCAGTCGATGCGGCGGCCGACGGTGTAGAGATAGCCGGCGATGGGCGGGGCGATCATGCGGCAGGCGGCGCCGGCGCTGGCGGCGAGGCCGTTGACGGAGCCGAGGACGGCGGCGCTGGGCGTGGCCTCCTTGATGAGGATGAGCAGCAGGGGGTAGACGAGAATGGCAAAGACGTTGCGCACGGCGAGGCAGCCGTAGATGGCGGGGAAGAGGGCGCTCTGCGGCACGTGCAGCAGCAGGGGCATGAGCACGTAGGCGACGGGGTGCAGCACCGTCACCGCGACAAAGAGCGGGTGCACGCCGATGCGCGCCGCCGCCACCGGCAGCACCACCACCTGCAGAAACAGCGCCACCACCCCGTCCACCGCCATGATCATGCCCACCGACCGCAGCGGCAGGCCCAGCCCGCCGGGCGAGTACACAAGGCTGGCCGGGAAGGGAAGCCCGCTTCCATTTCCGTGGGCCGGCATCAGCCGCTCGTCCTCGAAAAAAATGGGCATCGTCGCGTCAAACGACATGCAGTGGTACGTAAAGATGGACAGCGCCAGCACCACCGACACGATGCGCCGCGTAAAGATCGTGGGCGTCGGCGTGTCGCGCTTGTCCTTCTTCTTCTCGCCCGCGTCGCGGCTGCTGCTCCGGCTGGACGACGGCGTGACCGAGCTCTCTCGCGCGCGGACTGTCACGAACACCCGTCCTCGCTTGATGGTGCCGTACGTCTCGTCGCGCATGTCCACGGCCGGCCGCTTCAGCGCGTCCGATGTCTCCAGCAGCGGCGTCTCGTCCGACACGTAGGGGTGGTGGTGATACTCGTCCGAGAGCTTCCGGTGCTGCTCGTCCTCGTACAGGGATGGGTCGTACTCCGGAGGCAGGTCGCCAGAGGTGCACGGCTGCAGGTCGGGGTGCGTCTCTTCCAGCAGCAGATAGCCCATGACGATGCTCACAAGCAGCAGAAAGGCACAGATGAGGTTGGGCAGCAGAAATGGGAACCGCGCACAGAGGCTGTCTCGAGGGAAGACGTCGGGATACGACCGGTGCGGGTCGGCAAAGGTGCCGCCGATGGCTGGGCCCACGATGGTGCCAATCGTCCAGATGAACGGCATGATGGAGTATGCACGGGCTGGCTGGTCAGCAATCAAATGCGAGCCGAGAAACAGACAAACAGACAAACAGACAGCACTCACGCTCGTGCTCCGGCTTCTTGACCAGCTCCGTCACCATGGTCTGGATCACGCCAATGTTGCCGTTCAGGAAGCCGCCCATCGCCCGTCCCGCCAGCGCCACCCAGATGTTGGGCGCAATGCCCACCACCAGCATGCTGAACATGGTGCCGACCAAGCCTAGCAGCAGCACCGGCTTGCGGCCCACCCGGTCCGACAGCCCGCCCCAGTACATGCCCATGGACGCCTCCGCCAGGGCAAAGGCCGAGATGAGGAAGCCGGCATAAAACGACGCGTCGCCCTCGTCGCCCACGTGGAAGTGCTTGACCAGCGGCCACGCGTAGGGGAAGATGGACGTGAGAGCCACCGGCTCGGCGAGGCGGACGACGGCTGGGCGGTCAGCCTATGATGCGGCTCGACTTTAGATGGCTCAAAACTCACCCAGGATGAACAGCTGGAAGGCCGGAAACGCCTCGGGATCGCGGACGCGAGCCCGGCTCTGTCTGGCCCAAGTCATCATGGTGGCTTAGGAACGACAACAACACAAATGTCTGCAAACAAGCAGACAAGCAGACAGAAATCAGCTTCAAGGCCGGCTTGCTTCTGAGCTAGAGCTGACTGGGGCTGAAATACAACAGGAGAGAAGAATGAAAAGAAGAGCAGAAACAGAAACAAAAACAGAGGGCGCGCCTGGGGTTAAATATCATCCTAGACATGCTACGAGTGCCGCCAGGCGCACGGGAGATGCGACTGCAGGGCCAAGAAAAGCAAACAAAAAAGAAAAAAAAAGAAAATGCACATGCAAACTGGGTAGACACACAGCCGAAAGAGGAAAGGAAAGGACCAAAAAAAAAAAAACATAAAACATTCCTACAGATTCCTACAGGCTACAAACTCGCAGCTGGCCTCTCGCGCACAGATAGGTTGCAGATGATGTGGATGTCCGGTGTGGATGCAATAGCAGATGTGGATGCTCAAAAAGGATGGCCACTGTGCGCCCCTCCGGCTGCCCCCTGCCGTGTGACCCGATAAGCCGTCATCGGGAAAACTTGGGCACTAATGGCCACCCTGACCGAAAACTGAAATGCACGGCATATTCCCTGGGGCTGGGTTCCTGACCTGTCTGGCGTCCGGTCCTGCTCTTTCGTTTCTTGTTTTTTTGGGGGGGGGGTTTTTTTTCCCCCGGGATCGACAAAACGGTACCGGCACAGGAAACGGGCCAATGAGACCTTACACTGATAAGAGCTTCACGAAATTTTGTGAGTCAACCGCTGTCCTGTGGCACCACGTTGTCCGTTTCAGCGTGCTTTTTTTTTCACTGTTTTTCTTCCCGTGTTTTTTTTTTTTCTCTTTCAGTGCTCTTTCCGTCTTCTCCTTTCCGTGTGTGAGCAGATTCCTTCACAGGACCTCTTCGGAGGGGTCTCTCCACCTTGAGCACGGGCCCCTGTGCCACTAGGGTCGCTGGGGGGGGGCGAACCTGGAGACAGGGCTGGGGGCTTGTCAAATAAGGTGTGCCCGTACACATCACATCTTACTGGGGGGAGCACAGCAGTAGAGCCGACATCGGTCGGAGCGCCGAAATGCATGAGACAAGTGATCCATATGCAGCATGTAAACACTCCCCTGCGGTCGTGTCAAAAACAAATGCCATCCATATCAGACACTAATGCCAACGACAAAAAAGCGTTCATTAAACTTATCTCGCATGCGAGACCCAGCAGGAAGCGCCGCGCATCAGGCATGAATGGCCGGTCGGTCCTCTGGCCGCAACGCTTGGATCCGCTGGCGTCGCAGTCGCAGCTGCCTGGACCGACCTGGACCCGATCCTTCCTCCACAAGGCGGCACCCTCGCGTAGTCGTTCCGTAGTCGTACCGCAGTCGTACTCGCAGTCAGTACTCGCCGTCGGATTGGCTTCTCGGAGCCGCGTCGGTTTCCGCGCACGGCAACGAGTGCGGAATACAAATACAAATAGTATCTGTAATACTGTATGTACATGCGATGGCAGTCGCTCCTATCTTGCATGGCCGGAATGCGATCCCATGGCGCAAGCTGCGCTGCATGCACACCACAGTTAGGCAGCACTGTGGACTCCACTCCCTCATCTCAAACACATCCCGTCTCCGACGCTATTTGCACGAGCTGACTTGTCCAAGATATCTCACATACTCATTACGCTGCCCAGTCTCCTCGTCCGCGTCGTCAGCACCCCCCCCCCCGCTAGCCGTAGTTCCCGCGTGTTGGGGTCCAATTCAAACAGTTTGGCACGCGCGCTAGCCTCAACACAATCGTTGTGCCAATCGTATTGCCCCTGCATGCCTCCTCGTTGTATTACTCGTGTCGCCTGCCTGGACTTTTGTGCTCAGCTGCCATGCAGTCAGTCAGACATTGTCTGATTTTGAGCTGCTCCTGTCGGTCGTCTCCAAAATTGGGATCATCCATCGCCTCTGCTCAGCCCCTCCCTGGCAGACGCATTTGTAAAAGCCCGTCTAGACCTCGGCATGGCACGGCATGGCACGGCATGGCCAGCGGACTCGATTCCGAACCGGGTTGGGCTCGCAATCTCTCTTTCCCGTGTCCGGCCATGTCTCGGGGTTCATGCCCTTTTCTGATTCCAAGGCGAGACGGCAGAGCAGAGAGGGAGGAAGGGTCCTCTTGACCTTTTTTCTTTTTTTGCCGGCATTTTCTTTTCTTCTTTTTTCGTCCCGCTGTCTATTCCCTCCTACAGTGTGCCGTTCTATGTCTGTGTGTGTCATTCTGTGTGTCATTCTATGTGTCGTGCAGAAGGGGGTCCCCCCCCTAATGCTTGTACACCATCTGCCCGCTGCCGATGGCGCTCCAAAACTCCTCCACCAGCGCCTTTTGGCCCTCGGGCGCGCCGCGCACGGCCAGGTACACGCGGCTGTCGAGCGGGGGGTTCCAGTCGCCCGGGTTTCCGCTGACCACGAGGCCGCCGGCCTCGGCCAGGATGCACCAGCCGGCGCACACGTCCCAGGCGTAGCAGCCGCCCTCCCAGTAGGCGTCGAGCTGGCCGGCGGCCACGGCGGAGAGGTTGAGCGCGGCCGAGCCGAGCGAGCGCAGGCCGTGGACCATGTTGCCGTGCGAGGCGTCGCGGGAGGCGGTCAGCCGGCGGAAGGTCTCGACCTTGAGGTCAAAGTTGCCGCCGTCGCGGTCGGCGCCCCACTCGACGGCCACGAGGGCCGTGCCGAGACCGCGCAGCGCCGGGGCCTGGGCGGCGTCGCCGCGGCCGGCCAGCGGCAGCCGCTGGGGCGCCGGCACGGCGGTCGGCGCCGTAAACTTGAGCGACGCCAGCCGCTGCACAAAGGCGCCGCCGCCCTGCTTCGCCGTGTACATGGTGTCCTGGAACGGGTTGTAGACCACGCCGACCGCCGGCCGCCGCCCCACCGCCAGCCCCAGGCTGATGCACGCAAACGGGAAGCCGTGCACAAAGTTGGTCGTGCCGTCGATCGGGTCGACCACAAACGTCGGCACCTCCGTCACCCGCGTCTCCCCCGCCACGTACGTCTCCTCGCCCACAAACGCAAACTCGGGAAACGCCGCCCGCAGCCGCGTCGACACCATGCGCTCCACCGCCTTGTCGGCCTCGGTGACAATGTCGACCGCTGTTGGTCAGCAATTGTTCACAAACACAGGCACACGTGCTCTGGCACTCACAGTTCAGCTTCGTCCCCTTGGGGATGTTGTTCGGGTCCGCCGCCAGGATCATCTTGCCCGCTTCAAAGGCCACCGACACCAGCGTGTCCTGCACAGCCTGCAAGTCAATGTTGGCCATGGTTGAAGATGGATCGGCTATCAGAATGGACGTGGTTGATGTGGTTGACGTGATTGATGCGATTGACGCAATTAACGGTCCGCGGCACAAAGGTGAAGGTGGCAGGTTCAGCCGTCGACGCGGCCGCCCGCGAAACTAATACCGCCGCCGTTGACGGCCGAAAGCCACTGATGGTGGGGCCGCGGGGGAGGGGCGCTGAAGCTCAAGCTTTGGCCAAGCTAGTGATGTCACTGGTGGAAGGTGCCTGTGAGAGAGACTTCACAGGGTTCTCATAGCAAATCATATCCAAATAGTAGGCAAAAAAGGGGTGAAGGCATATGTACTATAGAAAAAGAGAGAAAAAGAGAAAAAAATATGAAAAACAGGAAAAAAAGGAGACGCCGAAGAATCACCATCCTTTTGAACGCCACAACACCGTTGCCTCGTCTTCGCGCTTCCAATATGATCGTGCCGTCACTGTCTGCCTGCCTCAACTTTTTTTCGCAAAGGCCGGGTCGTAAGAAACACAAGGCAAGGCTAATCCAAAGGACAAGTCAAAGAAAGTGACGGAAAAGGCAAAATCCCACCCAAAAGTTCAAAGAAAGGCTAAGCAAAAAAAAAAAAAAAATCCACCCAATCCCTCATCATCCCAACGTCATGTCATCCACATTCTCGTTCCGGTATTCACTTGCCCTCACATGTCTCAACCACAAAACGTTTACACGTTCTCTCGGAAGATCGACCGTCGCTCCGTCGGACTGTCAGACTTGTTGGGGTCCTGCGGGTCCGACATGGGCCGCGGGCTGACGCCGCGCAGGCTCAGGTTGCTGGGATCGGCGTCGTCGTCGTCAAAGGGGTTGCGGGCGGTGCCATGGGCTGCTGCTGCTGCTGCTGCTGTCGGGCCGGGGGTCGCTGCTTTCACGGGGCTGCGTCCGCGCGACCGCCCGCGCTCCTCGTCGTAGTCGTCCGTCGACGACGCCAGGTTCATGTCGTAGCTGGAGCCGCCCATGGGGCCGCTGCCGAGGTACGACGTGTCGCCCACGTTCAGCCGGCTGCTGTTGTTGGGCCCGCCAGCGGCGCCGATGCCACCTAAACCTCGCTGCTGCTGCTGCTGCTGCTGCGAGTGCAGCCCCAGCTCCTGCTCTTCGTTGTAGTAGTACGCTTCGGCGTTGGCGCCCACGCGGGCGTCCCACGCGTCGTCCGGATCGAGCGGACCAAACCCAGAACGCGATCGCGCGCCGCCCGCTGCGCTGCCCCCTTCGTAGGCGCCCGCCGCCGTGCGCGCGTTGTGACTTCTGAAGCTGCGCACGTGGTCGTTGAACCAGCCGCGGATGCCGCCGGGCGCCGGCTGCACGCCATAGGATCCGTCGGAAGAGTAAAAGGGAATAAACGAGGACCACGACGGAGGCGGGAGCTGTTTGTCAGAGACGCATGCACACAAAGGAAAGAGGGAGGAGGGGGGGGGGGGGGGGGGGGGAAAGAAACGTACCCCCAGCCGCTGTGCACGCCACCGGGCAAACAAGACCCAGCCGACGCCTCCTGCAATCAGCAGCAGGACGATGATGAGAATGACAGTGCCGGCAGTATTCATGGCAGACACTTGGGGAGGGAGAAATATGGAGGTAGGCGGGGGGGGAAGAAGAGGTCCAAAAGGAGGCAAAAGAGAGAAGACGCAGTCTGCGACCGGCTCGGTCAGCGAGCGGAGGGTCGCGCGCACGATACGTCAAATACGTCAGTTAGTGTGACTTGTAAACGGGTCAGGCGTCGTGTGGGGAGATGCGATCGATCAGCCGTGCGCATGCGCAAGACCGGGGGTTCGTGCTCGCGTTCGTGCAGTCTGTGTCAATAGCGAAGAAAGTCTGTCAGAAAAAAAGCATTGAGGGATCGTGGCTGGCATGGAGATGGTGCGGTCAGAGGAAGGAACGAGGCGTCGCCCTGGTCGCACTACTTTTGTTCGCTGGTGCCTTGATAAGTAAAGTTGCGCCACTGGTACCAATACAGGAATTTTCACGCTAAATCCCGCTCAGAAAAATGTACCGCTACAAGGACCGTCTCTTCCAATGAGCTCCAAGACCCTGCAAGATGACCAGTAATGGCGCCTTCCCGATCCATCCGCGCAGCTCTTCGGCTCGTATTACAGCTCCTTTGTGCCGACACCAGCAAAGACTCCCCTCCAGGCGGCCCCTGCAGCGCTCTCCGCATCTCACATGTTGCTCTGTGCGAAAGGAACCACATTCGCACCTGCTGTAGCCCGTATCGGACCACCGACCGCTTTCCAGCTGTCATGAGACTGGACTGGGCCGGTGCTCCCGCCTGGTGCCTACACAACACTGATAACCCTAAACACTCTTGTCATGCTTATCATGATGGAAAGTCTAATTCAGGTGTGGTACCGTGGGAAATGATTCGACGTTGTAGCTATAGACAGAAGCAGGAAATGCAGACGACAACGACAAGATCAGAATGGCAAGCAGATGAAGAGTCAAAACGACAAGAGCAAGGCATTCATGAGACAAGAAACACAGATGGTCCCCTCTCCTCCGCGGCAGACGGCCCAGACTAAGGGCGAATAAAACGACACAAGAAAGCAATTCAGGGGAAAAGAGAAAGACAAGAAGAAGAGAGAGAACGCTTCTTCACCCCTGCCCAAAAAAAGGGACCACAGATACAGCATGACCAGAAAAAGGAAACGAAAAAAAAAGAACGCGGCAGACACGTACAGTCTCCCCTTTAGCAAGCACACCCGTCCTTGGCGCCCTGGTCGCGCGCCCCGTGCAGGTTCACGCGGTTGCCCTCGGCGCCCGCACCGGCACGGCTGCCGGCGCCGCCGGCGCCGCCGGCGCCACCCCGTGCAGTCTTGAGCGATGTCTCGGGGATGGCGTTGGCAATGGCCGTGAAGACCTCGGTGACGTTGACGCCCGTCTTGGCGCTGGTCTCGAAGAAGAGCAGGTTCTCCTCGTCGGCGTACGTCTTGGCCTCTTCTGTGGTGATCTTGCGGGCGTCGTTGGCGTCGGCATCGGCGTCGCCGCTGTCGTCGGCGCCGCCGTCCGAGTCACCCGACGGCGCCGCGCCGCCGTCGTTGGTCAGGTCGAGCTTGTTGCCCACGAGCGAGATGACGATGCCCGGCGACGCCTGGCGCTGCAGCTCGGCCACCCAGTGCTTGGCCTTGATCAGGGACGTCGGCTTGGTGAGGTCGTAGACGACGAGAGCGGCCTGGGCGTTACGGTAGTACATGGGCGCGAGCGACGCAAACCGCTCCTGTCCGGCCGTGTCCCATATCTCAAACTTGATCGTCCGTGTCGGCAGATTGCACTTTTGCGTAAGGAACGCCGCTGGAAGAGTCAGCTCAAAACCCACATGTATCCGATGCAGGGGGAGGGGGAAGGGAGGGAGGGGGGGGGGGACCAAAAAAGCACATACCGCCAATAGTGGGCTCCTTGTTCTCCTGGAAGTCGTTGTTCACAAACCGCAGGACAAGCGAAGACTGCGTATCAAATATCAGCTGCCGCTGTCTCGGCCACAGGGAACAGGCCGCACACGACTGACCTTGCCAACGGCAGCCTCGCCCAGCAGCACCAGCTTCACGCTGCTGCTAGGCTTGGGTGCACCATCCGCCATCTTGTCAGGGAGAGAGAGATCTTGTGATCTTGTGTGCAAGTGTGTCGAAAATGTGCAGGAACCGCGAGCGGCTGTGTGGAGCTGCAACAGGTGCTCTTATATCGTCGGCCGGGAGAGAGTCAGGGTGGTTGTAGGGGCTGAAAAGACCGGCCTTTCTGCCTGGGATGGCTGCGATTTTTCGAGGGAGGATCGGGCGACAGAGACGTAATTAGGAGGAGAGAAGACGCTGGCACCGGGGAAAGTGCTAGGCAGAAGAATTAAATAAAAAAAGAAAAAAGACGAGGCGAGCGACAGGTGTTCAGCTGAGAGCGAACCGGAAGGAAAGCATCACGATTCTTTACTGCCTGTTGAATGTGGCGGCGAACGACTGCCCGTCAACGTAATCGGGAGGTGTGGAAGCTAATCCAATTACGTGTTAGTGCGGGACTGCATCATTCAGTCACGGAATAAGTATATTGCCGGGAGTCCGTTCATGCGAGTCCCAAGTCTAGTCGCAGGTCCATAAAAAAAAGTTGGGTCCACTAAAAAAAAAAGTCGAGCTTCCTACCACAG
The DNA here is from genome assembly GCA_014183095.1 of Harringtonia aguacate. Classification (NCBI taxonomy): domain Eukaryota; kingdom Fungi; phylum Ascomycota; class Sordariomycetes; order Ophiostomatales; family Ophiostomataceae; genus Harringtonia; species Harringtonia aguacate. The sequence continues at coordinate 112,816 of JACCPH010000032.1, forward strand.
ACAGCAACGACCGAAAAAAGGAAGACCAACTTCCTGCCGTAATATTTTCTCTTTTTCCTACCGTGCGCTCTAGATGTCTTCGTTCCTGGGCCGAGTCTTTGGCGGATTTGTGTCTAGGAAACAGAATTCTCAAGAAACCAGTTCGCAAGAGCAAGCGAGCCAAGACAAGACAGACAACATGGCAGAAGCGCCGAGCAAAAATCCCAAGAAGAGGCTCTTCGAGGACGACGAGGATGACGACGACGACAACGAGCCCGCCGTCCCGTCCGGCAGCGCATCCAAAGTGTTTGGCAAGGAGTCTTCCTTTACCATCAACGAAGAGTTTGCCCGCAGATTTGAACACAACAAGAAGCGGGAAGAAAGGCAAAGGCGTACGTATGGCACCGAGAGAGAAGGCATGGGTAATGCCGTACTGACCCAGCAACAGTGGAGGAAAAGTATGGCAAGGGCAAGGAGGATGCAGAGGACTCGGAGTCTTCGGATGACGAGACTGAAGACGAGGGCGGCTACCTCCTGACCGAAGAGCTCGATGCGCGCATGTCGGCAGCGCTCGAGGCCATCAAGAACAAAGACCCCCGCATCTACGACTCTGAGACCAAATTCTTCGACCCCTCCGAAATCGACCAGATCGCCCAGGATGCCCAAGGTTCCCAGGATGCCCAGGCTGCATCTTCCAAGGACGCCAAGCAGAAGCCCGTGTTTCTGCGCGACTACCACCGCGAGCGCTACCTGCGGGGCGATGTCGGGGAGGAAGACGAAGACGATGACGAGGACGACGAGGATGGCGGCGCTGGCGCCAGTGTGCCCAAGACCTACCAGCAGGAGCAGGACGAGATCAAGCGGAAGCTCGTCGCTGAGATGAACGCCGACGATAGCGACACCAAGATGGGAGGTGCTGACGGCGACGACGACGACAACGACGATGACGACGACGACGACATTGACTCGTTTATGAAGCCCAAGGCGTCGACCAAGGCCAGCAAGGAGGCGGCAGAGGCGGCGGGCGGCGGGCTGCACCCGGCGCGAGCGCAGCGCGTGCGCGTGACGGAGCTGGACGTGGCGCACGCCGACGAGAACCCGGACCTGTTTCTGTCCAACTTTTTGGCGTCGCGGGCGTGGGTGCCCGAGGACGAGGACGAGGGCAAGCCGCGGTGGCAGGCATTCGAGTCGGACGACGAGGACGACGCGGACCGCGACCGCGTCGAGGCGTTTGAGACGGCGTACAACATGCGCTTCGAGGACCCGGACAAGAGCAACGAGGTGCTCAAGTCGTACTCGCGTACGGTAGTGGCGGAGCGGTCGGTGCGGCGCGATGCCAAGACGGCGCGCCAGCGGCAGCGCGAGGCCGAGAAGGAGGCCGCCGCCGCCGCCAAGCAGACGCGCAAGGAGGAGAAGGCGCGGCTGCGCAAGCTGCGCATCGAGGAGACGCAGGCCAAGCTGGCGCAGATCAAGCAGGCGGCCGGCCTGCGCGGACGCCGGCTGGCCGAGGACGAGTGGGCGACGCTGCTGGACGGCGCCTGGGACAATGACACGTGGGAGGCCGAGATGCAGAAGCGGTTTGGCGACGACTACTATGCCGAGCCAGACGCAGGTGTAGAGGTCGACAACGCTTCGGGGGACGAAGACGGCGATGATGGACATGCCAAAAAGGCAAAGAAGCCCAAGAAGCCAAAGTGGGACGACGACATTGACATCAAGGACATTGTGACCGACTTTGACGACGGCGACGCCAAGCCCAATGTTACGCTTTCGGACTCGGAGGGCGAGGCGGATGCGCAGGCCGAAGAGGATGAAGAGGCTGAAGACGGCGAGAAGCCCGCCAAGCGCCGCAAGACGGCCAAGGACCGCAAGAAGGAGCGCGTCGAGGCCAAGCACCAGGCGCGCAATGAGCGCGCGCGCATCGAGGCGCTTGTCGACCAGCAGCTGGCGATGGAGGGCGCGTCCAACGGCGAGGGAAGCAGCCGTGGTGGTGCTGCAGGTGCTGCAGGCACTTCTGGCTCTGCCGGCGCATCGTTCCGGTACCGCGAGACCAGCCCGCAGACGTTTGGCCTGACGACGCGGGACATTCTGCTGGCGCCGTCGGACGCGGCGCTCAACGAGTTTGTCGGCCTGAAGAAGCTGGCGACGTTCCGCGACGCTGAGCGCAAGCGCAAGGACCGCAAGAAGCTGGGCAAGAAGGCGCGGCTGCGGCAGTGGCGCAAGGACACATTTGGCGCAGAGTTTGAGCACAGCGGCCCTACGTACGGATTCGAGCGGCTGGTCGGCGTACCGGCTGCCGGCGGCGAGGAGCAGCCCCAGGACGAGACAGAAAAGGCCCATGGCAAGAAGAAGCGCAAGCGGTCGGGCCGCAAGGGCAAGGGCAAGGCGGAGGCGTAATGCAGGCGGGAACCAAAAAAGCAAAAAGAAAGAAAAAGGCTTTCTTTTCACACAAAACTCGGGGTCTGTACGCATGTATCCAAACATTTATATCCAAAAAAGGGCGTAACTGGGTTTAGACGGGCACAAGGCTCTTTTTTATGTTTCTTTTTTTTTCTTTCTTTTTCAGACGTGCCAAACAAAAATATCAAACGTAAAGGTATCATCCGAACCAACGGCCAAAAGATATAGCATCAAGACGACGTTACAACACCAAAATGGAGATCATAAATCACAAAAGCACGCAGCCCCGAATAATGGTGCTGCTCATGTCCGTGACAATACCAAAAAAAGAGGAGTAAAAAAAAGACAAGTGGTTAACCGTTCAAAACAAAAGAGACAACAAAACTTGATCATATACGCTCACCATTTGACCTAGCAAAAACAAAGGCAAAAATAAGGTCCCAAATAGCTTCCGGATATACGTCTTTGGAAATCCACGACATGTTCGCGAGACGCTTGCTGTTGTATTGGACATGAAGAATTCTTGTTGCAGATAAGAGCGGAAAGGGCTGTTTTGCTCTCGTGGCGAGTGTTGTTGTTTTAGGTGTGGTGCAAGCCACCCATGCCAGCGCTGTTACCTTGCGAGGACATGCCGCCGCTACTGCCAAATATGTTGGCAAAGTGGTCGATGTTGGTCAAGCTGCTCAAGTCCTGGCCGATCTCGGGCGGATCCATATTGAAGGGCATGAACCAGGCCGACGATGGCTCATGGCCATGCGAAAATGCCTGCATCTCATCGGCAAGGGATGTTGCCGAAGCCGTGACTTGGCTGCTCCTCTGGTTTCCTGCACCAGTCGTGGGACCGTCCCAGCCGAGTCCGTCCAATGCCGAGTGTCCGTTGAGAGCGGCAGAGGCAGCGGCATCGAGATTGCTGCCGTATGCACCAAACACAAGCTGCCGGCCCAGCTGCGGCATGATTCCGCCGGCCTGCCGCGATAGAGACAGAGCAAGAAGGTCTGGTGTGTAGAACGACTGTTGCGTCTGTGACGACTGCTGCTGGCGGTGGGCGTGGTGCTGTGACAAGAGGCTCATAGCTGCCGGGCTGATGGGTGACATGGCAGCTGTGTGGTATGAGCTCGTGGCTGCCGAGACAGCTTGTGGCTGTGACAGAGACAGGGGGTCGAAGCCGGCTGGGCCGCTTGCGGAGCCCCCCAGGGACGATATGGAAAAGTGCCGCCGCTGATGCAGGCCCTGTGCCTGCGCATGCTGCTGCTGGCTCTGCTGTTCCTGAAGAACGTCGGCCCCGGCGGCGTGCAGGCCTGCGAGCAGCGACTCCATAGGCTGCTGCGGATCGGCACTTCGTGACGAGGCGATGCTGGTTCCCTTTTTCGCAATGGATCTGCGTCTGGGATGCGCCACCGACTTGCCGGACGTGCCCAGGTCTCTGCTGACGCCATTCGGGGTCGGACCGCCCTGGGGGGCAATGTGCGTGAAAAACTCCTCCACCGTTTTCAGCTCCGGCTTTTGTTCGAGCACCGCGTCGTCGCCCTTTTCCTTCTTTTTGTACATGGCCGGGTCGACAAAGTCCGAATTGGAGACGCCATGTGGATACCGATCGAACCAGTCGCCGTATTGGAAGATCGGAGAGCTGGCGGCTGCTTGCTCGCTAGCCGGGGTACCGTGACGGGCGGCGTCGGCACAGGTGCGGTATTGCTCGCTCAGGTTTTCGGCCATGAAATGGAACATGCCCCAGTACCGCTTCATCTTGGTCAGGAACTTGATGTTTGTAACAAGATTGCGCTTCGATGTGGCCTCCATGTTCGGATTGCCTGAAAATATGCCAAAGATATGGACGGTGCTGGAAAGGAAGGCACAGTAGCCGACAAAGGGAGCCGAGATGAGATACGACTCGGCCTCCTTGAGCAGCTCGGATATGCGGTTCGCAGCCCCGAAAGCCTTGGCGCCGGCCTTGGTGACAAATGCCTTGGGCACGTCCTGTTGGGAGTTGCCGGGCGAAGAAGAAATGGCAAACCGGTTCAGAAAGAGGATGTTCTGCTGAATGGCAATGTGCAAGAACAAAAACTGGTTGGCCATGCCCTCAGTGTCGTGCTGGTGCAGGTTGGCAGCCGTGAAGACGAGGGCCTTGGGAAGAGTGGACAGCATGTCGTCGGCCTGCTTGACAAGCCTGCTGTACTCGGACTCAAGGCTCCACATCGGATGCGAGTCGAGCTCTTTGCCGCCCTGGTTGAGGTAGTTAATAACTCTTCCCCAGACAGCAATGGCTCGAATCATGTAGGCCGCCACGCCCATATTTTCCCTAATGTCCATGGGCTGGCTCTCGTCGTCGAGGTCGGCCACAATGGCATGCGGAGGAGTCACGGACAGGCCAGCCAGATTTTCGGTGGGCGCCGGCATGTCGAGCTGGAAGTACTTCTCCTTGACGGGAAGCTGTATCTTGATGGTCTCTTCCTTCATAAATGTCGGCCGGTCGGTGCCAGACGAGTTGAAGCGGTCCATTAAGAAGCATGCCCACATAGTACGGCGCCGAATCTCACGGTCGATAAAGCTGAGCGGAGCAGTGCCAGACGGCAGCGTGGAGTCCCACTCAAGATCCTTGTGCAGCTGCAGGGCAAAAGCCATGCGAATGGCCATGCCGCCAAATGACCAGCTGCGGCCACCGTGGCAAGTGCCAAACTCATGGAGGCCAAGAAGGAGCAGACATGTCAGAATGGTGATGTTGGGCCACTCGTGCCGGCGCATGACAATTTTTCTGGCGAGCGACGCCCACTCTTCGCCGCGCAGAAAGTTGGTTCCGTTTCCGAGTTTCGGATGCGAGGAAAAGCGAGCGGAAATGGCACAAACAGACAGAATCAGTACAGGTGGAAGTGCCCCGGCTCTGGTAGGGTTGACAAAAGTCAGTCGAGAAAGTGAGAGGGGCCGTTCTCGGCAGAACGAAAAGAGAGAAAAAAAAAAGAAAGGAAAAGACAATGAAGAGGGTAAAAGGGGAAAAGAGGGGAAAGACATACCGCAACTTTCTCATGTAGCTCGGCTTGTGCAGAAGATGGTAAGCTTGGCCGTAGATGTGTTCGAAATACACTTCGGCCAAATGCTCCTGGAGTTCAGGAGAAGGCAGAGCCTCAGCACCTTCATGTAACATCCCGCTTTCCGCAGACTCTTGCTCCATGAGAGTATTGTACGGTCGCGAGACGTTGGAAGGCTTGCTTTTGGCGGTGGACCGAGCCCAGTGGTCCAGTTCACTGCCAAAGGCCTCGTCGGCTCCGCGCTTCTTGGCCGAGGCTTTGTTCGCAGAAGAGCTGCCGGCCGCATGTCCGCCTGCTGAGCCCGAAGAGGTGGCGCCTGGAATGGGAGGCTTGACGGCGGCTCTTGTGACTAGAGAGGAGATGGGAGCGGCATCTTGGTCAGACGTCGGCACCGCTTTGATAATGCGATCCTCCATGCGCCTGAGACGCTTGTCCAGCATAGCCATGTAGTCGGTGCGCGGCGCAGCCTTGCGCGCTGTGACCTTGTACACGCACAGAGTACGAGAGCGCAGGCAGTGTTTGCAAGCCGGCTTTTCGCCGGAGCAGCGGATCTTTTTCCGACGACAGGCGATGCAGGCCAGTGGCAGCCGCTTCCGCTCTTTGCCGGCCTTGGTCTTCAGCTCGCTCCACGGAGGTGCCACATCGCCGGATTTGTCGTCTTTGGCATGTACTGGTGGTCGAGGCCCAGTGCCGCTACTGTTGCCGTTTAGGTCGGTATTCTCCACAGAGCCGTTGACGACCAGGCCGAACTCATCGGCTACCGGCTCGTCCAGAAGCGAGTTGGCACCGCCCGGATCGTTGACGCTGTCCAGACTGCCGTCTTCCGACGGGGGAGGCTCGAAACTCTGTCGTCGTGGCCTGGGGATGGACATGGATGCTGCCCGGCCTCGGGCCTGTGCTCTGCCCGTTTTTTCTTTTGAGGGCTTCGCAGCAGTGCAGGTTCCTCTGACAGGTGCAGCGGGCTTCTTTTCTGAGGTTCCAGCGGTGGCGTCTGCACCAGCGACGCCAGCGACTCCAGTGCCATTGGTGTCAGGCTCAGTGAGAGGCGGAGAAGACGGCCCAAACAGGCTGTCGGCGGAATCGTCGGGCTGGGCGGCGGGGGCGGGAGCGGCAGCAGCAGCGCTATCGTCATTGCCCACGTCTTGGTACGAGGGGAACTGAAAGTCAGAAAACTGCGACGTGTCCACCTCCATCATGGTTGTGCCAGCGTGGTCGGAATTTTTAGCACTCTCTGGGCTGGTGCCGGCGTCGGCGTCGGTAGGACTGAGCAGCAGTGACTTCTCGTTGCCAACTTTGTCGAGGCTGAAGCCATTCAGGTCTGTGGGCTCAAAGTCACCCTTGAATAACAGCTGAGCGGACTCGGTGCCAGAGACCGCCACCGATGGAGAACCGTTGAGATCTAGTGACGGAAAGGTGTCGTTGCCGGCGTCTTCGACCCGGTGTTGCAGGTCGGACATGGCTGATGAGAAGCGAAGCAGCGCACAGCCGCTGCGGTGTGATAGCTGATGGCGTATTTCTTGTTCTCTCGTCTTTGTGTTGCGCGGATGGCGCCTTGCCGTTCCCTTTGGGGCCGTTCCCTTTGGGATGCGCACTTTCCTTTCGAATATATATTACGACAAACGCAGTTTTGTTGGCCTAGAATGTCCGAAAAGGCCTCAGCAGTAGGATAATGGACGCGCGACGGCAGACGAGACCATGGCGATGGCCTGAAACCCTCGCTGCCGTTAAATAGGCCTGGGCGGCCTGAGGTGTGCCGCAGTGTCCGTGAATGCGCCGCCTGGCCGGTCAAGGACGGCGCACTGTAATGTCGTAAGCGGGACAGAAGCTAGTCGTACAAAAGCTTTGGCCGTTGTTGTTGGGTGGTCGTTTTATCCCTTCGAGGCTGCTCCAGGACAGCGTCAAGTTTCAGCTGTTGTTGGGGGTGGGATGTGCTCGCTGCCTGTCCTCCCAGGGAGGCCTGAGCAGGTAGCACAGGTAATAAGAGGGGGTAAGAGAGGAGAGGGTGAGATGGCGGACTTGGAGCTGGACGAAGACGGGATTCACCAAGCAGGCTTGAATATGCACATATATGGGGTGGGGAGAGGGGAAAGAGAGCGCGGCGGCTAGCAAAGGCGAGAAAGAATCAATGTCTGGACGACTGCTCACTTGCGCGGCGACTTTTGCTGCACGGTTTGTCGTCGGAAGCCGGGAACGGGTATCGGTGGAGGGTGGGAAGCTTTGGGGCTGCCAGAGCGGGCGGGTGGTGAGCACGGGTGGTGGGCACGGGTGGTGAGCACGCAGAGCAGCGTCTTCGGCGATGGCGACAGAGTGTGTGTGCAGATAAGGCGGACGCTTACAGCAGGGTTTGGGCGGCAGGGAGCAGGCGCGTGAGCGATATACAGTCCTGGTGGTGTACTTCCGTCGTTGCTGCGTCAAGGCGAGGGCGGTGCGTATCTCTCTCTGGTTGGGCGTGCGTCATCCACAGTCGGCCAGGTTTCGCTGTGGGTGGGCGGCCGAGACACGGGACAAGGACGGCTCGCTGCCCAGGCGTGGCAAGCAGGAGCAGAGGTGATGACGGCGAACCTCAGAATGGCAGACTGGGGTCGGTCCAGGGTCTGTCCAAGGTCTGTCAGTGCAACTCGGACCGCTGGTCGGGGGAAGAGTTGGCGGCTGCTCTGTTCTCGTTTTCGGATGGGCAGGCCAAGTGCAGAACAAGAGAGGGAGAGAAGTGGTCGAATAAGATACGTCAGATGTGTGAGATGTGTAAGATGCGTAAAGGAAGGTGGGAATAAAACACGGGAAACAAAAATGACAAAGACAACGGCGGGCGATAGAAGAGGGCTGAGAGGAATGGGGGAAGAATGCAAAGAGGACAAGAGAACAAAAAGAGAAAATAGAGGCGGGCAAAAAGCAGCCAAAACGGCGTCTGTGACATACGGAGTAATACTCGTGAAAAAAATAAAGTCAGGTAGGCATCAGCTACGAGGCACACAAAAAGGAGCAGAACCCGAGCAAAGTACAAGCGCAAAAAAAAAAATGAGATTCAAAAAAGCGAGGCCCTGCTGTCATGGGACTCGTGCTTGTCAAGTCTTGATCAGCAGTGTGGCTAGGCCTGGGCGATAGGTCGGTCCCTGTAAAAGTAAACGACGCAGCGGTGCGCTAGGGTGCTGGGCAAAAGCGCTCCCCCCCCCCCTCTTCCCCTCTCCCCCGGCTAAGAGCTTTCGCGGAACAGGCAGATTGAGCAGCATCAGCAAATGGCAGGGCTCCAAAAAGGGAAGGGACGGGGGTAGACGGAAGGATATGCCAAGGATGAGAAACTAGGAGCAGCAAAAAAAACCTGCGGAGGAAGGGGGTACAAGATACGGGTCCACTAATTCCCCGTGTTTTCCGTTGGGTGGGTTCTCCACAGTGCGCTACGCCGTGCAGGGTGCTAGCTTACGTGCATTTTGTCCACAGGTGTGAGCCAACACACCCTGGCACCAATGGGCCACTCTGTGCGCGTATATTTCTCAGTCTCAGTATTTGAGTGGCAACACGAAGGTACCAGTGGCTGGGATCTGGCTGCTGTTGGCTGCTGGCTGCTGGCTGCTGCTGCTGGCGGTCGGTCGCTGATCTGGGCGCCTTGACTGCGTGCAGATGGATCGGACACGGGCGACGTTGCTTTGTGGGGAAGGCGCGAGCAAGCGATGACCTGGTCGTTCCTTCTTATATGAACAAGTCTGACCTCGCTCCGCGCCCTCCGCAGCGAAGCGAATTCCGAGAATGCGCCGGGGGGGAGGGGGGGGGGGGGGGGGCAGACAGCGACAAGGCGGCCAAGATTGTCGGCCTCGGTTGTTGGGGAATGTCTGTGCCGTATCGGGTTTTGACCTCTCGATGGTGTCTCACACCTGCTGTGGCTAGCGGGCTAGCAGTCTACGGCCAGGTGACTCTGCCTGAAATGACGGCCTGAAATGAACGACCTGAAATTGGAGAAGACGTCCTAGCTGCGGGTGCACGGTAGCCGTGAATTCGGTCGCAACCAGCGCGGAGAGGAGATCGACCGTGGAGCTTCAGCGTAGCATTGGCATTCGTATGCGACGTGTAAGATTCTGGCATTATGTTCATGACCAGGCTCGCTTCAGGGTCCGGGTGGCCGATTTGTCTCCAAGCCCATTAGCGGGGCAAGGGAGCCTCCACAGGGAAAGAGCGAGGCAGGGAATGTCGTGTGCGCGCGCTTTCCTTCCCAATGGGGAAACAGCAGGATTGTGAGCAATAATAGAAATATTTGTATTTGTATTTTTACAGTAATGACCGCACTGTGCTGTCTCCGAAATCAGGAGTTGGAGGAGTTGGAGACGGCTGGGCATTTCGGTCTGGCACCGAAAAACAATTGTGTAAATTGCCAATGCTTTGGTTGGTGCTTGGTGGGCATTGCGGGCATTGCGGGCTAGCGCGGGCCCCCGCAATGTCGCTCTGCGAGAACGGGAATAGGGTATTAGAAATGGGGGGGTCTGATCTGGAGACGTGGGCGCGGTGGGGTCTGGGAAAGCGAGCAAGGCGGGTCCCGCTGGTCGCCCCTGCTACTATTATACCGTTTTGTCACTTTTGCGAAAACCACATTTTATCTGCGCCACAGCAATCCGTTTTCCACACCAAAATATGGCAGACGCCCAAAGTCGAGCCCAGAGACAATGGACCAGAACCCACCTGTCCTCTCGTTCTCCCTACTTGCTGGATGAGCTGACCAGCAGAGCCGAGGACAGGAAGACGAAAATGGCTTGTGCTGACAAGCCGCCTCTTAGCTAATGAGCGAGTCTGGTCAGGCAGGGAGCAGGCGGAGGAAGAACACGGTGATAGCCTTGCCTTCCGGCGATATGAGGGACCCGCCAATCGGAGCGCCAGAGATGCATCGTGGGAAACTGAGTGCCTAGCATAGTTCTATAATTATATCTCGTTTGGTTTCCTGTGCGCCTGCGCATGCAGGCTGCTGCCCAAACCAGCAGGCTCAAGCGTTCTTGTTTGCGTCGGGTATGCGCTCTTGTTCTTGCATGTCAGCCTGCTTCGCCTTTGTCGGTTCTTTGCTGAGCGCCATCATCCTTACCAAGGAGGAGCTCGCTGTTTCGACGGATACTTGACCACTCGTATCAATACTACATTGCATCCATCCCATCGCAACCCCCCGGGCCACTGTCTCGATACTCCAGCTGGGTGTTCCTGTGGGCCTCTAGAATCAGACTGATTTTCTTCTTTCTGCGGCACGCTCATGTCGGAATTTGGCCCTGCCTGGCAGCGGGACATCGAGCTTGGCCTGGATGTCGGATACGCCATCAGCCACTGGTGGCAGTTGGAAGCTGCCATGACACGTTCCTGCTTCCTGTTTTGGGGCCTTGCCGTGTGAACAGGCCACGTCTGGAGCGTGGGTGTTGGGAGTGCCCAGCCCAACCCTATAGAAAACGGTGTGCTGTCGGATGCTTTCATATGCTTTCAATGTTTTCAGATGCTTTCAGATACTTTAAAGCGTTTTTTACATACTATCCGGTGCCGCCGGTTCCACGGAGACTGAGACCGGAGGGAGAGAGTTGTTTTGCAGCGCTTTGCCACACCTCGGCAGAGGTAGAGTCTTGTAGACATTCTGGGACATTCTGACATTCTGGCGCACAGCAACAGGGGACGAGCACTATCGCAAGGCAAGAGAGCACAGAGGGCTGGGCGGTTGGCCCGAACAAACTCGTCCCGGTCGCCTGTGGGCAGCCTTTGCCCATTTCCGCCCTTCTCACGCGATCCCATCCCACACGCGGGAACGCTGGTCGTGCCAGAGCAGCCCATTCCGCCCACGCCGTGGCGCGGGTGCTTCCTTCTGGGGATGGCCTTGGGTTCTCTTGGGATGGGGAGGGGGGCGACCCTCTGGGGGGGAGGATCCCCTGAGGTTCCACTGCCAATGCCCCCCTCCCCCCCGGCTTGGTCGTTAATATGGCTGGGCACTGTGCGGCGTTTTTTTTTGTCTCTGTTTCATCAGCGATAGCACACGTATTACACATCCCCTCCCCCCCCCTCTCCTTGCAATGCGAAAAAGAAAAATAAGGCGATATTTTTCAATAATACGATATTGTGGCATTTTGCCATCTCATCTCCCCCGCCAAAGGTTCCCTTCCATCCTTCCCCCCTGAGACCCAAATCATGATGATGATTATGAAAAAAAAAAAAAAAAATAATGGACCAAAGGACCGAGGTTATTTTCTTCATCGACGTTGCGTTTGACCGAAGAGAGAGAGAGAGAGAAAAAAAAGAAGAGCAGCGAGAGAGCCACACCGAGAGTTTCCCAGTCCTGGCCAGAGTTAGGAGCAGGCTTCCTTTTCCCCTCCCCTGTTCCGGAGGGGAGGTCCTAAGGAGCCGCTCCCAACCTCGGCCCGCTGTGCATGGCAGGCAGTAATACATTTTCTTTTCTTTTTTCTTCTTTTCTTCGTGTCTTTTCTTCCCCGACAGACCACCCTGCAAGCCAAGCCAAGCCCACTCCTTTTCCCCCGCCAACTGCCCCCTGTCGCCACGTGAGCTTGGCTCTCTTCCTCTCTCCTCTCTCTCTTCTCCATCTGCCCGCACACGTAGACGTGGCGTCAGACTGTAGCATTTTGTGCACCAACGGGTACGAGATTGTCTGTACTCTGCCATGGTACGACAGCTTGTGCCACCCCGTGCGTGTCTTACACACCTGAAACGGCAGGCAGGAAGAGCAGGACAGCAGACAGCGGACAGCGGACAGCGGACAACAGCAGAGGCGAAAACTCCTATTATGACCAATGTAAATGCGGTGGGTATGAGATACGTGTACAAGCAAAAACAAAAAATAATAGAAAAAGAAAGAGACGTCCTTCTCTCTCCTTCTTCCCCAGACCAACACCGATGCAATGCAAAGCACGACCTCCAAAAAAAAAAAAAACAGAGCGAAACCATCCCTCCACTCCTCCAATATACAACATACACCAAAATGCTCCATGTCCACTTCCTTGCTGCTGCAGCTCTCAAGAGCTCCAAACCCCAAACGCCACGGTCCAAATGGACACCTCCCTATCCGAGGCTGGAACGGTCCACCCACGTCGGTATGTACCATTTTTTCGTTCTTTTTCGTTCTTTGCCTCCTTCGAGTGGCACCTCCGCTTGTAGCTGTGCCTGTTGTTTGTTGTTTGTTTCCACCCTAATGTTGTATTGTCCGAATAGCCTCCTCCTCCCTCCGCCGCCTACCGCAGATACACCGGAATGCCGTAGACGACAACGGCCGCGGCCGTCAGATACCGGAACCGCGGGGCCTCGCGGGCCTGCGTGACGGCTTCGACCAGGGAGAGGCCTGTCGGCTCTGACCCCTCCTCCTCCCCCGGCAGCAGCCCCCAGGCCGCAAACGTCCGCGCGGCCACGCGGTCAATGTCCTTGTCGGTGACGTCCCAGAGGGTGCCGACAACGGCCGGACAGCCGGCCAGCATGTAGTTCCAGACGGGCCCGTGCAGCTCGAAGCTGTCGTCGCCGCTGCCGCTGCCGCTGCCGCTGCCGCCGTGATAGTCGAGTCCGGCCGAGCTGCAGCCCATGAGCAGCGCCGTGGCGCGGCAGCGCGGGGCGAGGCGGCGCACCGTGCGCCCGCGAATGTACTGGGCGCCGCTGCCGTGGCCAAAGTAGAGCAGCACGTCCTTGTCGGCCAGCGCGGCGGCAAACTCGTCCTCGGTCGGCGCCCGCCCCACGATCCGCGTCCAGTCGCCCCGCACGCCGGCGGCCAGCGGGCCGTCAAAGGTCGCCTGTGTCGTCGCCAGGTCGCCCGACGGGTTCAGCATGTAGGCGCCGGCGGTGGCGGAGGCGTAGTGGCCGGCGGGCCGGGTGGTGGTGGTGGTGGTGGTGTCGGTGTTGACCATCTCGGCCGCCGTGTCGGCCATCTCGGTCGCGGTGCCAGCTGCCTTCTCCTCCCCCTCCTCCTCCCCCCCCCCCAAAAGCCCGGCGCACAGGACTGTGCATATGGCACATCCATTGGCACCAGTCTGCCACACGGCAGCGCCTCCCACGGGAACACGTGCAGGGCCTTGTCGAGGACGAGGATGGTGTGGTGGTGGCCGGGTAGGTCGCGGCGGCCACCGTCACNCGGCGGGCCGGGTGGTGGTGGTGGTGGTGGTGTCGGTGTTGACCATCTCGGCCGCCGTGTCGGCCATCTCGGTCGCGGTGCCAGCTGCCTTCTCCCCCCCCCCCCCCCCCCCCCCACCAACAACCGCCGCAGACACGCCAGCGACGGCACACGTGACACCGCCATCCCCTGCAGACACGGCAGCGCCTCCCACGGGAACACGTGCAGGGCCTTGTCGAGGACGAGGATGGTGTGGTGGTGGCCGGGTAGGTCGCGGCGGCCACCGTCACGGCCCCGGCCCCGGCCACGGCTGCTTCCGCGGCTGCGCTCCCGCGCCGCCGCATGGTATGCGTACAGCGCATCAAACGTCTCGACGACCATGGCGTCAAAGTCGATCTCGTCGTAGGCGTTGCGCTCGCCGTGGAATTGCAGAATGTCGACGACAAAATACAGCAGGTCGTTGAGGGCGTCGTCAAAGTCGCAGCCGTCGGCGGTGGCGTCGCCGAGCCCGATAAAGAGGGAGAGCGTGCGGGGGTCGAGGGAGACCTGGGGAGACGCAGTCACAGCCGCAGTCGCAGCCGCAGCCCCGGCCCGTCTCCCGCCTCCGGCTCGTGCCCTCCCCCGCTTCCCCCCCCGCCGCACCGTCTGCCGCGACGGCAGGTGCTTGTCCAGCACGCTCTCAAAGGCCTTTTGGAAGCGCGCGAAGAGGTCGTCGTTGTCGTCATCGGCAGGGCTGTTGTCACCGCCGAAAATCCCCCGGAACCCCCCCAGCCAGATCTGCTCCACATTGTCGAGCAGGTCGCGCAGGCGGGCGTCGAGAGCCTCGCGCTCGGCCCACCAGGCGGCCTTGGCGCCCTTGATGGTCATGTCGCGGGCGTCGTGGCAGCTGGCGTTGGTGGCGGCGACAATGTCGACCAGCTCGGCGCGCCCCTGCTGAAAGTCAAAGACCTCGGTGTCGGCGTCGCGCGAAATGGCCCGCTCCAGCGGCAGCCGGATGACAAAGGGGCTCTGGCCGGCCTGCAGCTTGGTGATGCACAGGTCGTGCTGGTTCTCGGTCAGCGCCAGCGACACCACGCTCCACTCGGCGGGGAGGATGTCGACGTAGTCGCGCTGGAAGCGGGCGATGTCGGCGGTTGAGTGGTTGGCCCCCGCCGACCCCGTCGGATCTGCCGACTCCATCGACCCCGCCAGCTCCGGCCACAGCTCCACCATCTCGTCCGGCTTCGCCCACGACGCCTTTTCCACCAGGAGCGCCCGCCGCTCGCGCCGCCACGCCATGTTCCGCGCCAGCTCCACCGAGCAGGTGGCGTAGCCCGGGTGGCCCATGGCGCGCGGGCGGCACCACGACGTCGCCGACAGGGTGAGCACGGCACTCTGCAGCATACTGGCGACGCGGTAGAGGGTGCTGGCGTCGCCCGACACGGCGGCTTGGGCGTGCGCGGCAATGAGGCAGTCCTGGGCCTCCTGCAGGTTGTCGACAAACGCGAGCGACTGTGTGCTCCTGGCCGTCCTCGACCCCGCCGTCCTGCCTCGGCTGGCAGGCGACTTGGCCAATGGCGAGTCCGCTGCTGCTACTGCCGAGATTTGGTCAGCCGACGTGCTGCCACCGCCGCTCACCGCCGGGAAAGACAGCGTCGAGTCCTGGATGACCGAGAAGACGGCGTCGCGGGCCATGAGCTCCGTGCTGTTGCCCAGCAGACAGGCCGCGAGGGCCACCTGCTCGGCCAGCGTGTCGGCACGTGCACGCACCCTCAAGGCAGCGCTGCCCGTCATCTCGGTGGTGCGAGCGCGCAGAATGGCCAGCGCGGCCGACCACTCGCGCCGGCCCAGGAGAGACAGGGCCTTTTGCACGACGACGGCGCTGTGAAGATCGTTGGTGGTGGTGGTGGTGGTGGCGGTGGAGGTGGTGGCAGCAGCAGCAGCAGCAGCAGTCTTGGTCGTCTTGCCAGCGGCCGTCTTCTTGGTCGTCTTCGTGGCTGTCCCTCTGGTGGACCGCGTGCTCGTCTTGGGGGCCGCTGCCCTTGTCTTCCTCGCCACAGCTGTGGTCCGTGTCTTTTGCGTGCTCGGGGCTGCCACGGCCAGCTCGTCCACACTGGTGGTGTCGTCGTCTGCCGACGCATTGTCGGAGATCTCTCCAATGACGCTCTCGGCCTGCTCGATCATGGCCTGCTCGCCCTCCTCGTTGCCCATCTCGCGATACAGGCCGGCCAGCTCGCAGGCCAGCGTGGCCTTGCGGCTCGTCGGATCCATGGCCGGCATGCGGCACTGGGCCTGGCTGACGAGGTCGGCCGCTCGCGCCGGCTCGCCGGCCTTGAGCCACACGGTGGCCAGCCAGGTCTCGGCCTGGGCCAGCGACAAGGCGGCGCTCGTGGCGCCGGCCATCTTCTGCGCCTGCTCGGCATAGTACAGCGTCTCCTGGAACATGCCGAGGTGGGCGTAGACGGCCGACAGACGCAGCATGCTGTCGAAGAGGGGGTGGAAGAGCGTCCAGAACTCGGGCGAGGCGGCAGTGGTGGTGGTGGTGGTCATCATCGTCGTCGCCGCTGTTCCCATGAGCGAGGCCCCAAGGTTGGCCGTAGTCGACGTTGCCACCGTCATCGACACATCGGCACGGCTGCCGCCGACACCGACATCGGTCTTGTCATCCCTCTCCATCGCCTTCTCCAGCCGCGTCCAGTCGTGGAAGAGCATGCGCACGCCGAACCGCGCACACTGCAGAGCGCCGCAGGCGTCGCCCTGCTCGAGCGCCACCGTCGACTGCAGCAGGGCGGCACGAGCCACGAGTCCTCTGCGCGTGGGTCCGTCCAGCTTGGTGAGCGGCTGCACGCCCTCGGGGAGCGGCCGGGCTTCGATCAGATGGTGGCGACTGTACGTTAGCGACAGAAAGAAAGAAATAGATACAACAACAACAACACAACGTACGCTTCGTCAAGACGACCGGCCGCCATGGCGTACTCGGCAAAAGAGAGGTGGAAGCGGATCGCCGTGTCGGGCGCCGCCGCCTGGAGATGTCGACCGACGCGGACGAGGATCTGCTGCGCCTTTGTGCTCGCGCCCATGCGAACATAGTGCGACGCGAGGGCGGTGTCGTAGACCAGAGCATCGGTCTGCTGACTACTGCCCTGGTCAGGCTCGTCACGCTCCAACACCTGGTACAGCTTCGAGCACAGCTCCAGCACCGTGGTCAGCACCGCGTCCCGGCCCATGGCCCGCAGGTACTCGGCCACGGCCTGCAGATGCGTCTGCAGGTCCGACACGCTGTCGACGGCCTGCTCCAGCTCCCGCCGCGACGGCCGCGCTGCCACCAGGCCCTGCCACGTCGACAAACACGCCTCGAGCGCGGCCACGTCCCGGTAGCCGTCGGCGAAGCCGGCCAGCGATGCGGCCAGCGCGCGGTAGTGGGCCAGGTAGCCCTCGAGGGCCGCGTCGTCGCCGAGACCCTGCGTCGCCGCCAGGCCCAGCACCGCCTGCGTCTGCGGCGCAATGTCGGCCAGCACGTCGGGCGAGTCGAGGTTGGCCGCAAAGAGGCGCAGCAGCGTCCGCAGCCGCCGCACGGGATACTGCGTGGGGTAGTAGATGCGCAGGAGGGCCTCCACGCACGGATGGGACAGCGTGAGAGGGGGTGGAGCGACAGCATGCTTTGTGCTGCTGCCGAGGTAGTGAAGCAGCTCGTGCTCGAGCACGGCCGCCCGCTCCAGGTCCTCGAGCCCACCCGTCCAGTCAATGGGCATTGACTCGAGCCGCGCAATCGACAGCAGCGCCCGCGACAGCGCCTCGGCCCCCTCGCTGGCCGTCCAGGCGCGGCTGGGCGGCTGCCGGTCGAGCTGCGCCGCCACCTGGGCCAGCACGCCGTCGTCGACGAGGCTGGTGCGGATCGACTGCAGGGCGCCCAGAGCCTCGCCGATCTGGCCCATAGACCGACACGTGTCGGCCAGCCGCTCCAGCTTGAGCACCAGCTGCGCCTTTTCCTTCTCGGCTGCCGGCCGGTGCTTGACGCAGTCGATGGCGCGGCGCAGCGACTTGAGGGCGTCTCGGTCCGCGTGCTCGACGTCGTCAGACGACTTCCCTCGGCTCCCCCGGCGCAGCGTGTGGTAGCAGAGGTAGTAAAAGTGCGAAATCTTGACGTGGTACGACGAGGCCGCATCGACGGTGCCGTTGCCGGTTCCGCCGCCCTTGAGGTCGCCCAGGTACGCCAGCACCGTCAGGGCGTCGCCCAGCACCGAGTCCAGCTGGTCCCACACCATGCGGCCCTCCTCGATCATCCGCTTGGTCACCACAAAGGCCGAGTCGAGCGTGTGGCGGATCGACTGCGACAGCAGCTGCCGTCGCTGCTCGTACCGCACAAAGTCCTTGGTGCTGCTCTTGGCCGCCGGCGGCTTGCCCAGCCACCGCAGACAGAACCGCGGGCACTGGTAGATAAAGGATTCCAGCCGTTGTCGTGTGGAGGGGGGGATCGTGGGGGTGTTGTCGGGGGTGTCGCTGTTCGCAGTACTATTCCTGGTCATATCGCTGATCAGCAAGTTCATGGCCGCCTTCCGCACCAGACACACGTTTGCCAGCAGCTCCTCCAGCTCGGCCGTGTCTCCCTTGAGCGACCCCCGGATAGCGTCGAGCACGGCCGTCAGCAGCGGCTGGCTGTCACCGAGGTGCTTCGCCGGGCTCCGCAGCTGCAGCGCCAGCAGCTGTGCCGAGGCTGAGCAGCAGCGCGCCGCCGAGTCTGCCTTGTCGTCCACCATGCTGCGGAGCTCGCGCGCCCAGCTGACGGCCTCCTCTGCGTGGCCGGTCTCGCGCGCCACCGCACAGAGAGTTTGGTATATGCTGGCGAGCGGCGACCGCGACGTTCGCGCCAGGTGGTTGTTGTTGTTGTTTGTTTGTATGAGGTCGTAGACATGGTCGAAGCACCGGCGGCACAGAGAGTACGACAGCGCCTTCCCTGCCGACCGGCTTCGCCGCGTGTAGGCAGAAAGGCACCGAGCCAGCGGCGAGAGGATGTCCTTTTCAACGTCCTTGTCGGATGCTTGGCTGCCGTCCAGCAGCGCCCAGCACCGCAGCCTCGTCTCGAGGCTGAGCGTCTGCAGCTCTAGGGCAGCCGCTGGCGGGATGCTGAGCTTGGGTTCAAGTGCGGCCGCGTCGTCCTTGCTGGCGATGCTGGGAGCCAGCGCCAGGAGCAGCTGCGAGAGCGTCTCCATCTGACGCACCACCTTTTGCCGTTCGGCCGAGCTGCTGTTGCTGCTGCTGCTGCTGCTGCTGCTGCTGCTGCTGCTGCTGCTGCTGCTGCCTGCTGCTGCGGCGGCTTTGGCACACCGGACCAGGAGATAGAACGGCGAGGACTTGCAGCTGCGCTGCAGAAAGGGCAGCGCGGCATCGACATGGGAGGCATTCTTCAGAGCCGCCAGAATGCGGAGCACCTGGAGCTGGGAGGCCACGACGAGCCGCATGGTTGGGCCGGTCGCTGTCACGTCGCCAAAATCCAGCAGATCACTGGGGGGCGACGAATGCTCCACCGCAGCCGTGCTCGTAGCCTTGGCTTTGGTTCCTCTTGCTGGCTTGGGCTGGCCGGCCGTCGTCGTTTGTGCCGGTGCCTCCTGGGGACCTTGGAGCCGCCGCTTGAGGACGCGCAGTTCACGGCATGCCTGGTCCAGCATGCCGAGGGCGATGAGCCGCGTCACAAAAGACGACATGCCCGCCTCGAGCTGCAGTTCCGGCAGCGCCACCTGTCCCGCGTCTTGCACCGTCCGCAGGCTGGCAAAGGCGATCCGGGCACACTCCACCGTGGCCAGACACGCGGCGTGATGGTTTGTTGTCGTGGTGGCTGTCGAGGACGACGTCGGTGGTGGACGGGCCGGCTTCATGGGCGACGTGGCCACGCGGTTCATGGCTCGCGGCTGCAGCGGCGTCATGGGTGCCGACACGGAGCGACGCAGCCGTCCTCGTCCCAGAGGTTGTGGTGGCCCATCTGGTGGCCCGTCTTCAGCAGCAGCCGAGACCAGGTCTTTTATCCGGGCCGGCGTCTTCGGTGTCGGTGTCGTTGTCGGCATCGACGCTGTCTGGGGAGGGGGTTTCGCCGCCTCCGTCAGCGCCTTCAATGCCGCGTTGATCACATGGGTGGCCAGCTGCGCCTTTTCCTTGTCCGACAAGAGCTCCTCCTTGTGCTGCTGCTGTTCTGTCCGAGACGCAGCTGGTCGCCGCCTGGATGCAGCCGTGCCGGGCCGCGAGGCCGATGTGGTGCCATGGGCCGTGTTCGGTCGGGGCTGTGTGGCTCGTGATGTCGTCCTGGCCGTGGCCGCAGTCTTGGCGTCGGTTTCACGCGGGAGGAGCAGCGACTTGAGGGAGACGACAGTGGCAGGTGTGCAGGTCTCAATCGATGTCACCGCATGGCGTACAGCGTCGGCCCGGTCCTGTACAGAAGCCATGGGTAGAAGGAGTCGGCGGAAGAGGTCGTGGAAACGAGAATGAGGGGAGAACAGTAAGGATCAGGAGGAGAGAAAAAAAGAAAAAGAGGCAGGGGAAAAACACATTAATTAATTGTCTTGGTTCTTAATCATAAACATGGCCGAAACGGTCTAGAAATAGCTCCAAAAAAGCCAAGATGCAGAAGCTATGCGAAAAAAAAAAAGACGGCAATAAAAATGACAGTCCCCGGGAACAGAGGTCTGACAAAAAAAAGCTGAGGCTCTTACCACAGACCGCCAGGTGTGGTCCGCGGAACGATGCTACGCGCTTGGCTCCTGGAAATTCGTTGTTTCCCCGGGACTGGAACAATGTCGGTCCGTGTTGGCACAGCAACCAGCACTAAGCCAAAATTTGGGGGGCAGTTTTTACAGGTCCGAGTCCGCAGGTATTTTTTTTTGTAACGACACAGGGTCTAAGCCAAGATCGGACAGATCGGACGAGCCAGGAAAAGGAAGAAAAAAAAAGGGAACACGACAATGAATTCCGTGGTGGCCCGAGCAATGCGCCGTGCTGCGGTGCGCCAGACGGCGTTCCCACAACCTGCTGCTGCCTTGGCCGTGCGAATCCCCGTTTGTGCCGCTCGGCTGGCGGCCGGCCGGCGACCCGCCAGCTCGCTGCCGACGATTACGCAGCCGTCCTTTTGGAAGTCGCTGGTGCCGAAGCCGCTGCGGCGATCGTCCGACGGCGGGCCGTCGCCGCGGCGGCCTGGTGACAAGGGCAAGGAGGTGACGTCCAAGGAATGGAACCCGGCGACGTTTTACATTGTCATCTTTCTGTGCATCGGGTCGATGGCCATACAGATGATCTCGCTCCGCAAGAACTTTGACATGTACATGCGGCAGTCCGAGGCCAAGATCGGGCTGCTGCGGGAGGTCGTCGAGCGCATCCAAAAGGGCGAGGACGTCGACGTGGAGCACATCCTCGGGACGGACGACCCGGAGAAGGAGGCCGAGTGGGAAGCAGGTGAGCCGGCACCGCGGCGGAAAGACGGCATTACGGTGTGCTGACATCCTCTAGTGCTGAAAGAGCTCGAGCGCGACGAGACCTCCCGTGTCGCCAGGCGGCAGGGCAGCAGGCAAACGTACGAAGCAGCCGCGGGTGCGGTCCCAACCCCGGTCTCGGCCCCGCCCGCCGCCGCCGCTTCTGCGAATCCTCCGACGTCCTCCCCCACTGTCAAAATAGCCTCGACAACCAGTTTCTATTGAAAGACGCCCTTTTTAGCTAGGAGAGCATATCTCTAAATACGGTTGGATTGGTGGTGCCGACGGAGGGAGGAGGGCGCCCCTGCCCCTCCTGGCCCGATGCGGGCGCGTTCTTTTTCAGCTCGTCTACGAGCATGGGCAGGATGCGGCTGGTCGACATCTCGACGCGGACGGCCTGGTCGCCGGCCTGGAGGGGGTCCGCCTGGCCAAAGAACTGGTCTTCGCCGCGGACGCCGCCCAGGTTGACAATGGCAATGGGCATGCCGCGGTCCTGGGCCCGGCGCGCCAGCCGCCAGGCCGAGTACGTGGCCAGCGAGGTGGCCAGGATGAGCATGCGGCCGGCGTCGTCGACGGCGGCCTCGGCAGCGTGCTTGACGGCCGGCGAGATGCTCTCGCCAAACATGACGACGGCCGGCTTCAGGATGCCCGCACACCGCGGCTGTCGGCAGCCCTCGCCCGCCCGGCTCGCCGGCTCCGGCACCGTCCAGGCGCCGTCGGCGTCGACCTCGACGTGCAGACGCGTGCCGTCGGCTGCCACGGGCGGGTGCGCCAGGCAGTGCGGGCAGGCCGGGTAGCGGAACGTGGTGTAGGGGGCGTTGGGCACGTCGACGTCACCGTCGGGGTTGGCGTGGACGCCGCGCAGGCTCAGGGTCGGCGGTTTGTCTCGAGCAGGATTCTCAGCCTCGAGCGCGTCGTTGGCCGCCGTCGCCTCGACGAGAAAGGCGTGCCAGGCCGGGTTGAGGCGGGCCAGGTCGGCCTGGAAGGCGTCGCGGTCGTACTCGCGGAAGCAGCTGGTGCAGGCGGTGGCGCGCAGATAGCCGTGCAGCTCAACGGTGGACGGGTGCTGGGGGTGGGCAACGTGATGGAAGGAGTCGACGTTCTGGGTCACGACTGCGTGTACATAGCCGAGCTGGCCGAGATCGCGCAGCGCATAGTGGGCCGCGTTCGGCTCAGCATGGTGCAGGGTAGGCCAGCCCAAGAAGCTTCGGGCCCAATACCGCTTTCGCATTTCGTGGCTGGCGAGAAACTCGTGGTAGTAGATCGGACGGTACGTCTTGTTGACACGGTACGTGCCCTTGTCGCCGCGGTAGTCGGCCAGCCCGCTGGCCACAGAGAGGCCGGCCCCTGTGAGCACGACGGTGGCGGCCGGCAGACCCGGCCGCGGCGGTGCCGTCATAAAGGCCTGCAGAGCCGCGACGGCAGCCGAGGGGGTTGTGGCATGGCGGGGAAAGATGTGCGGCGCGGGAAGGACGTCGGTGTAGGGAATGCGCAGGAGCGGCTTGCGGGCCATCTGTGTGCCAGAGTTGGCAGCTGGCGTGGCAGCTTGGGGAAGGGGGGAGAGAGGGGGGGGGGGTTGCTGCAGCAGTGTCGCAGGTCAGCTCAGGTGAGAGGCCGACAAAGTCGGGCTGGAGGCGACAAATCACAGTCGAGCACACTAAGGATCATCAGCCGCCACTGCTGGATGTGGCAACCGGACCGCTGCATTCCCGCTGGGAAGGAGCTGAGGGGACCCAGCAGCTCGGACTTGCCGGCTTTCCGCCCGCTGTGCTTCTGACCGTTCGCCGAGCGAGATTAACTCCGTCGCGAGATAGCGCCCCCAAAAAAGAGCAGAAAATCGAACCACGCGGATTGGGGCTTCCCGCAGCGGAACAGCGCCCTTGTCCGCCTGCTTGTGCTCGTACGAACGCTGCTCTATTACTGTACAGAGAGGGCAAGCGCCAAGTGGACCGCTGGCTAGCGTCTGGCACCCTGTAGCAGCGCTGGTTCGCAGCGCCCTGGCAGCGCCCTGGCAGCGCCCTGGCAGCGCCCTCGCAGTGGTAACTCCGCTGGAGACCGCCGCGGAGACCACCGCGGCTTTTCCGTCACATGTGGTTGTGCTGTTTTTACGCTTTCTGTTCCGCTCTCCTGTTTTCTCGACAATTTTTCGAGGTGAATTAGAGAGCAGACGAGAGCAAAAGACAAAGACGCCACAGAGCGACAGAACCCTCGCCACGGTCCTCCTGCTCACCTCCTGTCGCCTGTCGCCTGTCGCCTGCTGTCTGTCGCCTGCTGTCGGACCGCCTGCCGTGCTGTGTCACAGGCGACGCGCACTTTCCGCTGGTGTTTCTGCTTACTCGGTCGTCTGTACGAGTGCTCTTTTCTCCCGCACTGCGCGTTTAGCTCTCTCTCTCTCCTCCGCCTCCGCCCTCGTCGTCTGCTTCTTCCGCCTGCCCTCACCTACCTCTGCCGCTGCCCCCATGCCGCCGTCCCTGCGCTGGCGCTGTCCGTCGGGGCGACACCCGCTGCGGCTATGTGTTTCGTGCTGTGCCGCCGCTGGGCTCCTGCCCATAGCACCGTCACCGGCGGGACGCCACAGCCACAGCAGCAGCCACAACCACAATTACAACCTGAACAAGCATAGCCGCCCTTACTCCATGCAGTACCACTTTAGCCAGGGGCTAAGGCCACCTCAATCACAACGCCGCGTGTATCAGACACAAGCCGCGAGCCCGTCTTCGTCACTACACTCGTCAACCTTTCCCCTGACGAGCTCCCTGTCGCCTGTCGATCTGTCGCATTTATCAGCCCTCCCCTTTTCCACTTCTACGACGTGTTCCCTCAACTATCCTTCCTCCTCCTCGAACCCGCCCTCGCCCTCGCACTTGTCGTCTCCCTCGCCCGCGACCTGCCAGCACCCATTGGCCGCTCTGCTCCCATCTTTTAACCGGAAACATCGGCGACGACTGGCCCGCTGGCTGCCGGCAATCATGGCCACCCAGGTGCGGACACACAGCGACGACGCGCGCTCGCAAACACAGGCCCAGACGAACGGCGATGCACACGACCACGACCACGACCATGCCCACTCGCACGTGCTCGGCCATCACCACCACCACCACGACAATGTGTACCTGACGTCGCGCAACAAGAAGGATGCCGGGGTGCGGATCACGCGCATCGGGCTGTACTCGAACCTGGGCATGGCCTTTGTCAAGGGCGCGGGCGGCTACCTGTTCAACTCGCAGTCGATGATCGCCGACGCCTGGCACAGCATGGCCGACCTGGCGTCGGACTTTCTCACGCTGGCGACGGTGTCGTGGAGCCTGCGGCCGCCGACGGAGCGCTTCCCCATGGGCTTTGGCAAGGTGGAGAGCCTGGGCTCGCTGGGCGTGTCGAGCATGCTGCTGGGCGGCGGCATCTTCATGTGCCTCAACAGCCTCGAGACGCTGTACGCGCACTTTTTCCTGGACGCGGCCGCGGCGGCCGAGGCGCTCGCCCACGCCCACGGCCACAGCCACAGCCACGGCCTCGTGGACGCCGGCAGCGGGCCCAGCCTGCACGCGGCGTGGCTCGCCTTGGGCACGGTGCTGGTGAAGGAGTGGCTGTACCGAGCGAGTATGTTTTTTTTTTTTTTTTGCCTCCTCAATACTGACCCACTCAGCCATGAAGGTCGCCCGCGAGCGCAAGTCGACGGTGCTTGCATCGAATGCCATCCACCACCGCGTGGACAGCCTGACGGGCATTGTGACGCTGCTGGCGATTCTGGGGGCAAACCTGATCCACGACGCGTCGTGGCTGGACCCGGTGGGCGGGTTCTTCATCTCGCTGCTAGTGATCCGCGCGGGCCTGGAGAACACGGCATCGGCGGTGTACGAGCTGGCGGACCGCAGCATCGACGAGGACATTAAGCAGTCGGTGCGCAAGCACGTGATGGAGGCGCTGTCACTGGACCGCGTCGTGTTTGCGGTGGACGGCCAGCAGCACCGCATGGAGCTGCGCGACGTGTCGGGGGTCAAGTCGGGGCAGAACTACATGGTGGACCTGGAGCTGGCGGTGCCGCACGAGTGGACGGTGGAGTCGACGCGGGTGGTGGAGGAGGCCATCCGCACCGAGGTGGGCAGCTCGGTGCGCGGAGCGCGACGGGTGCGGGTGCGGTTTGTGGCGCTGGACGAGAAGACGGGCAAGTTTGACGAGTTCATCTCGGGAGACGTTAGCCCACGGTCCAGTCCGGAGCCGGAGGACCACGACCACGACCACGATCACGACCACGATCACGACCATGACCATGACCACGCGCGTGATCACGATCACGAGCTCGCCAATGGCCACGGACAGACCAATGGCCACAGCAATGGGAAACACAAGTAGGGACAGGCGTTGAAAAAGGGTGTAGTAAATTGAAGGGGAACGGACAGACACAGCGGGGTTAGGGGGGGTTAAGAAATGGCGCAAAAGTGAAAAACCAGGAGTCGACATTGAACATTGAACATTGAAACATTTAAACCTTACAATTCTGCTTTGGATAGACGCTGTCCCTCAGAGGGCGAGCACAAACAAGATGCGAGTACGCTTACAGATGCGGGACAGATGCTCGTGCAGTCGCCGTGCAGTCGTCGTGCAGTCGTCGTGCAGTCGTGTAATCGTGCCGTTGTGCCGTCGTGCAGATACGTGTACAGGAAGTGGGTGTGTATGGCCACTGCACGCAAGAATGAAAGCAAATGGGATGACGAACGTGCTCAATCAGCTTTACCGCTGGACGGGCGCTCAGGAGACTGGTCCTCGTGCCTCGTGCCTCGTGCCTCGATGCGCCCCTGCGTCAGGTAGCTGCTCCCACGGTAACCACAAAAAGCCGGGCGGCTGATTGGCGTCGACCCAGGCCCACGCAGGGCCATTGGCTGGTTAATGGACCCGGATCTTGAATTTAGGCTAAATCGGGGGCGAGGCTACGATGCCCCCCCACACACAAAGGTAGTCTGCTGGAGGGGACGCCAGGAGACGGCCCAGAACTTGTCGGCAGGTCATCAGGCAGTTATTATTGTGATTTTTATTGTTAATAATTTTTTTTTCGTTTAGCAGTGTTTAGCAGTACGAGGTGTGCCACGCTCCTTCCCTGGTTGTACTTTTTTAGCGGGACACGTGCGATGATCGGAGCGGTGTCACCTGTATGTTTGGTTTATTTTGCCGGTCTCTCCCACCCACCACCCTCCCGAGAGCAGCAGCTCAGCGTGCGGCAACAAGCAAGCAAGACGAACAGAACCAGAACATTTATTCTCCCGACCATTGACTAGTGCAGAGCGCCATGGCGTCCCCCACGGCGTCCGACGGGCCCCTGTACCTGGGGCTCGACCTCTCGACGCAGCAGCTCAAGGGTGAGTGGACGTATTTTTTGTTTTTTTTTAAAGAAAAAAGAAAAAAAAGAAAAAAAAAATTCAGTGCAGTGCTGACCGACAAGCCATTGTGGTGGCCTCGGATCTGGCGGTGGTCGCGCAGGCCAAGGTGGACTTTGATGCGGACTTTGGCAAAAAGTACAGCCTGAACAAGGGCGTGCAGGTGAACGAGGCCGAGGGCGAGGTGTACGCACCGGTGCTCATGTTTTTGGAAGCCATTGACCTGGTGCTGGCCCGGCTCAAGGAGGGCACGGCCGGCCACAAGCCGGCGGTGCTGCCGCGCATCCGCGCCATCAGCGGCTCGTGCCAGCAGCACGGCAGCGTGTACTGGTCGGCGGCGGCGGCGGGGCGGCTGGCGGGGCTGGCGGCGTCGCCGGAGACGCCGCTGGTGACGCAGCTGGGCCCGGAGTCGCTGTCGCGGCCGGTGGCGCCCAACTGGCAGGACCAGAGCACGCAGGCGCAGTGCGACGAGTTCGACGCGGCGCTGGGCGGGCCGGCACAGCTGGCCGAGGCCACGGGCAGCGCGGCCCACCACCGGTTCACCGGCCCGCAGATCCTGCGGCTGCGGCAAAAGTGGCCGGCCGTGTACGCGGCGACGGCGCGGGTGTCGCTTGTGTCGTCGTTTGTGGCGTGTGTGCTGCTGGGCAAGATGGCGCCCATGGACATTAGCGACGTGTGCGGCATGGACCTCTGGGACCTGCCCACCCAGAACTGGTCGGAGCCGCTGCTCAAGCTGACCGGCGGCAGCGGCCCCGGCGAGGCCGAGGCCCTGCGCGCCAAGCTCGGCGAGGTGCGTCGCGACGGCGGCGGCAGCATGGGCCCGCTGTCGGGCTACTTTGTCAAGCGCTACGGCTTCGCGCCCGACTGCCAGATCGCCCCCTTCACCGGCGACAACCCGGCCACCATCCTGGCCCTGCCGCTGCGCCCCCTCGACGCCATTGTCAGCCTCGGCACCTCCACCACCTTCCTCATGGTCACGCCCCACTACCGCCCCGACCCCAGCTACCACTTCTTCAACCACCCCTGCTCGCCCGGCCAGTACATGTTCATGCTGTGCTACAAGAACGGCGGGCTGGCCCGCGAAAAGGTGCGCGACACGCTGCCGGCGGCCGCCGCCGCGCAAAAGTCCGGCGACCCCTGGACCGGCTTCAACAAGACCGTGCTCGACACCCCCGTGCTCGGCCTCTACCCCGGCGACGGCGACCGCGCCAAGCTCGGCCTCTACTTCTACCTCAACGAGATTGTGCCCAACATCCCGGCCGGCACCTGGCGGTACACGTGCCGGTCGGCCGACGGCAGCGACCTGAAGCCTGTGGGCGATACCGCGACTGCCGCGGCCGCCGGCTGGGGCCCCGAGCAGGACGCCCGCATAATTGTCGAGTCGCAGGCGCTGTCGATGCGGCTGCGGTCGCAGGACCTGGTCAAGGACGAGGACAAGGACGACGTGTCCGGCCTGCCGGCGCAGCCGCGGCGCATCTACCTCGTCGGCGGCGGCTCGTTCAACCCGGCCATTGCCAAGGTCCTCGGCGAGGTCCTCGGCGGTACCGAGGGCGTCTACCGCCTCGACGTCGGCGGCAACGCCTGCGCCCTGGGCGGCGCCTACAAGGCCCTGTGGGCCATGGAGCGCAAGGACGGCGAGACCTTTGACGACCTCATCGGCCGCCGCTGGAAGCCCGAGGGCGCCATCGAAAAGGTCGACCCAGGCTACCGCCCCGACGCCTTTGCCGCCTACGGCCGCGTCCTCCCCGCCTTTGCCCAGATGGAGAACACCATCCTCAAGGCGGAGCAGGCCAAGCGCCTGGCGAAGCAGGCCAAATAGGAGGGATGAGACTGGGGGAGGAAGAAGACAGAAGAAGGAACAAAAAAGAAAGAAAAAAAAGACAGTGGTCTGATAGACAGACGGCAGTAGATCTAGTTGGATTTAGATAATGCAACACAAATCTGAATAGAATAGATATGTATCGCACGGTAGGGATCCTGCAGGTTGAGCGCTAGTCCCAACCGTCTGGTCTCTCGCATCTGCATCTGTATCATATTCGGCCCATCCTCTCGGTCGGAGTTGACGTCGTCTTTTCCGCTGCGACGCGCTGTAATCTAGAT
The DNA here is from genome assembly GCA_014183095.1 of Harringtonia aguacate. Classification (NCBI taxonomy): domain Eukaryota; kingdom Fungi; phylum Ascomycota; class Sordariomycetes; order Ophiostomatales; family Ophiostomataceae; genus Harringtonia; species Harringtonia aguacate. The sequence goes on from JACCPH010000032.1 coordinate 141,170, forward strand.
TCTGTTCCAATTCTGCCCCCATTCCATCATGAGCGGCCGTCCGACCTCGACCTCTCTCTCGTTCACGGCGAGCGGTTTTCCCTCTACATTTTCCTGTCTATTTTCTGCCTGCTAGTTACCGCGGACCACGGAGACTCCGCCCGCATGGTCGTCGCCGGCGACTCGGCCGGGGCCTGCCTTGTACTCAGCCTCGTGCTGTACCTGGCGCGGCTGTCGCCCAGAGACCATCGGAACGCCAGCTAGCGGCACCACGCGAGCCCCGCCCGCGGCATGGTCGCCACGTACGGCATGGCACTGAGGCGGTGGTTGCGGGTCTGGCGAGCATCACCAAAGAGAGGAAGCAGCGGTTAGCCCAGAGTCGCCCCAACGGCAGAAGCAAAAAAATAAGTGTAGCAAGGGAGAAAAAAGCGCCGCGTCAGATTAGATCAAGTTTTAAAAATAACCGTCACAGACGCACCGTTGGGACAGGCACGCAAAACCATAGCTTGACGTCGTCCTGGGAGAACGCAGAGGTCTTTCCCAGGGCGAGCCATCAGACTCGGCTTCGCCGTCCGTCCGCGCGCGGCCTTTTTTTGCGTCTCTGGTTGGAAATTGTGCTCAATTGCTCATCACTGCGAACGCTCTCCTGCAGGCAATCGGGGACGCGGGAATGCAAAACTCACCAGAACGACATTGTGCTGTGGCGACAAGAGGGGAAAGCCCGTCAGTCGACGCGTCGAGAAGCTGCTACAGATAATGGTGCCGTGCCCCACTTGACTAACTGCACGTGCCATTGAAAGCATGCCAGGCATCTTGCAGAGGACCCATCGTCGCTAGGCAGCACGGCGTCAGGGAGCTGACCGAAGCTGTCGACCTGCTTCACCACAGCCAAGTCACCCAGCCCATCTGTCTCCAAGCAACATTGGGAGAGACAGTAGTGGCCGCCTCGTGCTCATCGATTTTAGCCGTTTTGGCTACCTGGATAGTGTGGTCACCCGCCAATCACAGGCGTTTTCCCTTCAGCGGCTGTCGGCGCCTACGTGCTCCGCCTATTACAGCCGCCTCTGTGGCTGGTGGATAGGGCGGTGTCCAATGGCTTCGCCCACTGCCAACGCTCCCCACATAAGCTGTCCATTATCGATAATATAGCCCCCCCCAGTCATGCCTTCAAACGCGCCCCTTCGTCACCGACAAGGCCATTTGTGGCACGGTTGCCTGCGACTCGCCTCCCCCCTCCGTTCCCTCCGTTCCCTCCGGACGCCGCCCTCCCACATTGTTGCTCGATGCAGCACAGACCGCCATGAAGACGAGCTGCTGCCGCCTCTGTCTCACTGCACAGTCGCTTCCGCTCGCCCAACGACGGCCGTCACCAGGCGACACCACAGCCATCGCCATCACCAACGACCTCAACAGCCCCTCCAACCCCTCTGCTGGAGGCAGACCGACCGCACCGACCGCACCGGCTAGCCCGACACCAGACCGCCATCAGGCTGTCAGCTGACCGTCATTATGGGCCAGGGACAGTCGGCGCCGCCGCCGCCGCCGCGCTCTCACGAGCAGCTGGTCAAGGAGCTGGTGAGTGGGATGCTTTTTGCGGTCATGTTTCGGCCGTGTTTTGCCAATTGCTTTGCCTTCTTTTGCCCTTCTTTTTGCCTGATTTGCCTGATTTGCCTGATTTTCCTGGTTGCCTCCGGCTGCTGACATTGCAGGCCAACCGCTTCGCCGAAAAGTGCTTCTCCTCGATCGAGCTCTACTCTCTCAAGGACAACTTCAAGAGCCTCGCCGACCGCAACGAGGACCTCCGCTACTGGAAGGAGGACACGGTGGCGCGTTTCCTCGCCGTCCCGGACGTGCTGGGCGCGTCGCCCGTCGTCTTCCACATGCTCTCGACGCTGGGCGCGTTTCCCTTTCTGTCGGATGCGCCGGCCGTCCTCGGCCTCGAGCAGCTCGTCATCGTCGTTACTCTGCTGACCGAGCGCTACCGCCGCGTGCTGGCCCACGGCGCCAACGACCGGCGCACGCTGCTGTTCCGCAGCCTGGCCGTGCACGACCGCAAACTGTTTGCCGAGACTGAGACGGCCGGAAGCACGGACGTCCCCAAGCCAGGCACCCAGCCCGATCCGAACCCGGACCAGACGGCCGACCAGCCGAACCCGGACCCGACCCCCGATGACAACGGCCCCAAAGACCCCCCCAAGGCAGCGGCTGGCTTCGCTGTCGACCAGGCCGTCGAGGATGAGGACGCGGACGACGTCGACAACGACGACGACTACGATGACCTGGTGCTGGCCGCCTTGGAGGTCCTCGACTTTGCCAACCCTCTCCCCGCGGCGACGGGGGCCAAGACCAAGCCCAAGCCCAAGCCCAAGAGGGGCGCCGCAGCCGCCCTGCACGGCGCCCGCATCCCCGCCGACAACTTCCGCAAGCTGCTCATGCTGCTGCTCCTGGTGGCGCCTCTGGACCCCCAGGACGCGCTGTCGCGGCACGGCGGCGACGGCGGCGTCTCGCGGGACGCGCTCGAGAACCTGCGGGCCACGGCCGAGTGCGTGCTGGCGACATTTCTGGACGTGGAGACGTCGCCGGGCATCAAGTTTCCGCACTTTGACGCCATTGTGCCCGTGTGCTTCCCCTACCTGTTCAGCGGGTTCAACACGCTGTTTGAGTGCTTTCTCTTTTCCAAGAACCTCGACTTTTCGGCGAAGCGGAACAGCGTCACCAGCGGTGGCGGCCACTCTCGAAATTCGTCCAGCGCGGCGGCAGCGGCTGCTGCTGCTGCTGCTGCCGCTGCCGCCGCCGCCACCACGCCGCTTCCTCCGCTGCTCACTACGTCCGACACGATTCTCAACGCCAGCATGCTCTCGCAGCTGTCGTTTTTCCTGCCGGGGTCGACGCTGTTCCACCGGCTGCGGCTGCTGTACTCGGGCGACGACGACGGCTTCTCCATGGGCTCGTTTGAGACCAAGGTGTTCAACTGGCGCGCGCCGACGATCCTGCTGGTGCAGGGGACGCGCATGCGCGACGTGCCGCGCGGCGGGCAGGAGGCGGCGTTTGCAGCGGCCCTGCCGCCACGGCGGCTGCCGCACGGCAACGGCAACGGCCCCGGCAACGGCCCGGGCCTGGCAGACAGTCTAGAGGACCACACCGACGAGCGCCTCGTGTTTGGCGTGTACGTGAGCCAGCCGTGGCGGCTGACGAACCGCGAGTGCTTTGGCGACAGCGACTGCGTGCTGTTCCAGCTGGCGCCGGTGCACGACGTGTTTGCGGCGTCGACGCTGAACCGCGACTACGTCAGCTGCGTCAAGCCGTCGCCGGCCAACCAGCACGTCGGCGGGCTCGCCTTTGGCTGTCCGTCGCCCGCCAGCGCCGCCGTCAAGGCCGTCGAGAAGCAGCACCGCCACCGGCCCTCCTCGGCCGCGGGCCTGCTGCCGCTGGGCCCGCTGGCGCTGCTCGTCGACGCCAGCTTTGAGTTTGGCGTGATGCAGCACGACGTCGGCGGCGGTGGTGTTAGTGGCGGCGGTGGCGGTGGCGGCGCCTTCCACAGCAGCGTCGCGCGCCCCTTTAGCTTCCAGGACCGCTTCGCCATTGACGCGCTCGAGGTCTGGGGCTGCGGCGGCGACGCCGAGGCCAAGGTGCAGGCCGAGCGCTGGGCCTGGGAGGCCCGCGAGGCCGAGGCCCGCCGCCACATCAAGCTGGGCACCGGCGACATCGAGGCCGACCGCCAGCTGCTGGAGATGGCCGGCATCATCGGCGGCAATCGGAGCGGCGGCAGCATGGGCTGAGAGAGGACCGACAGCCGTCGGCCTTTGCTTTTCTCTCCCTGTTCCCCTCTCGTTGTCTGCCCTGTTTCTGCTCAATTTTTTCCCCTGCATTATGGCCTGATTCTGCTTTTTTTCGGCCCGCTCTTTTCCTCACGTGGGGAGGGCATTTTCTTGTTTGCGGACTCGGCTCTGTTGGCATGGCGTTTCATGTGCTTTTCTCTTTTTTTTCCGAGTGTAATTTTGAGTAGAGCTATCTCTGCGTGTATACCATTTCCTCCTGGTCATGTGTCCAGCAGCGGCCTGTTCCCATGAGGCCGGTGTGCCTTGTGTGTGTTTCCCTCTCCATCTTACAGCAGTTGGGGTGTCTGTGTGTGATTGTGATACAATGTTGTGGTCGGTCGTCGGGTCGGGTCGGGCAGTCGATTTTGTGTGTCCGTCATCGGTCAGCCTGCTTCCGGCTGTCGCTTCCCCTTCTCTCTTCTGTCTTTGCCAGCTCTGTCTTGCCCCTCACTTCTTGGCCTCTGGGGTTTCGCTCTCGCCAGACACGGCGGCGTTCTTGCTGAACAGGCCGCCCAGCGCGGCCATGACGGACTGGCCGCCCTCGGGCTTGCCGTCGGCGGCGGCGGCGGCCTTTTGGTCGGCGTCGCGCTTCTCGGCGATGCGCTCGCGCCTCCGGGCGAGGCGGGCCTGCAGGGCCTTGTCTTCGGCGTCGCGGGCCTCGAGCTCGTGGATCCACTTCATGCGCTTCTCCTCCTCCTTCTGGGCCTGCTGGACCTTCCAGAGCTCGCGCTCCTTGTGGCGCTCGTTGCCAAAGTAGATGCCACCGACGACCATGGCGGCGACGGTGAAGGCCTGGGCGATGATGCGGGCGCGGAACATGCGCTGGACGCGGTTGTGGTCACCCTTGCGCATAGCCGAGTAGGCGTTGACAAAGGCGGCGACGGTCAGGGCGCAGCCAAAGGGGATGAGGGGCTCGCGCTTGATCTTGGCCATGATCTTTTGGACATTGTCGGTCTTGTAAAAGTCCCTGAGGGGTCAGCCAGGCCACCACCACCACCACCACCAGCAACACTTACTCGTTGCCGTCAAACGACGACGGCAGCGGCGTCTCGGCCAGCGCACGCTCGGCCAGCGCGCGCTCCTCGAGAGCCTGCCGGGTCTCCGGAGAGTAGGTGCTTTCGTTGGGCATCGTGGCGGGCAATCTCTCATGCGATTGACATGGGAGGAGGAGGAGGAGGGGGAGCTGGAGGAGGGAGTAGTCTTTTTTGCTGCGAACCGCGATTCTATTCTCTTTTCACAGAGATCGCCTGACTGAGTCCGCCCGTAAACGCCCTTGATTGGCTGGCTGGCCGCCCTTTGTTAGCGGTCGGGCTTTGGGCGGCGGGCTTTGAGTCCACTGTAAATCGTTTGACTCTGAGCCGCTGTGAGCAAGTTCTTAATACCCCTCTGCCGGCGGCTCCGCCCAGGGCAAGAGAAAACAGGGGCGGTTGCCCCCCCCTCCCCTGCAGGTGTCTTATCAGCTTATCTAGGCGGGCCTTTTTTTTTAATTTTTTTAAACCCTTGTAAGATAGCTTGGTTTAAGCGGTGACGCATTTTTTCTAGTCGTCTCGAGATCCAGCAACACGCACTATGCCCGTTTCTCGTCCACACCCACACCATACACACAAAATGCCTCCTGCCCCGACCGAGGAGAAGAGCGGCGACGCTGCGGCCGTCAACGGCAGCACCAACGGCACGGTCAATGGCACCACCGACGGCGCCACCAACGGCGTGCACACGCCGACACCATCTCGCACCCCAGACGTGTCCGGGCTCTCGCTGTCCGAGTCAGGGGGCAGCCGGTCGCCGTCGATCGACGAGAAGGCGGCGGCGCTGCATAGCGAGGTGCCCGAGGAGTTCCTGCTGCCCAATGGTCACCCGGACGTGAGTTGAGCCGTTCCTTTGTTTGCTTGTCTTGCTGGCTTTGCTCGCTCGCCTGCTCGTCTGCTCGTCTGCTCGTCTGTTCGTCTACTCGTCTGACTCACACCCCCCCCCCTCTCCCCTCACCGCCAGTACCTCCGACTCATCCTCACGTCGCGCGTCTACGAGGTGTGCAAGGAGACGTCGCTCAGCCCGGCAGTCAACCTGAGCAACCGGCTGGAGTGCAACGTGCTGCTGAAGCGCGAGGACGAGCACCCCGTGTTCAGCTTCAAGCTGCGCGGCGCCTACAACAAGATGGCGCACCTGGACCCGGCGGCGTCGTGGCGGGGGGTGGCGTGCTGCTCGGCGGGCAACCACGCACAGGGCGTGGCGTACTCGGCACGCAAGCTCAAGATCCCGGCCACGGTGGTGATGCCCGAGGGCACGCCGGCCATCAAGCACCGCAACGTGTCGCGCATGGGCGGCCACGTCGTGCTGCACGGCGCCGACTTTGACGCGGCCAAGGAGGAGTGCGCGCGGCGCGTGGCCCAGGACGGTCTCATCGACATCCCGCCCTTTGACGACCCCTACGTCATCGCCGGCCAGGGCACCATCGGCATGGAGCTGCTGCGCCAGACCAACATCCAGCGCCTCGAGGCCATCTTTTGCTGCGTCGGCGGCGGCGGCCTGATTGCGGGCGTGGGCGTCTACGTGAAACGCATCGCGCCGCACGTCAAGATCATCGGCGTCGAGACCCACGACGCCAACGCCATGGCCCAGTCGCTGGCCGCCGGCCGCCGCGTGTCGCTGCGCGAGGTCGGCCTGTTTGCCGACGGCGCCGCCGTCAAGAACGTGGGCGCCGAGACGTTCCGCATCTGCCGCGAGGTCGTCGACGAGATCGTGCAGGTGACCACGGACGAGGCCTGCGCCGCCATCAAGGATGTCTTTGAGGACACTCGGTCCATTGTCGAGCCGGCCGGCGCGCTGGCCCTGGCCGGCCTGAAAAAGTACGTCGCCGCCCACCCGTCGGCCGACCCGCGCCGCACCCTCGTCGCCGTCACCAGCGGCGCCAACATGAACTTTGACCGCCTGCGCTTCGTCGCCGAGCGCGCCACCCTCGGCGAGGGCAAGGAGGCCCTGCTGGCCGTGCGCATCCCCGAGCGCCCCGGCAGCTTCGCCGCCCTCATCGACGCCATCATGCCCCACTCCGTCACCGAGTTCAGCTACCGCTACGCCTCCGCCGCCGAGGCCAACGTCCTGCTCGGCCTCTCGCTCACCGCGCCCGCCGCCGAGCGCAGCCGCGAGCTCGCCAGCCTGCTCGCCCGCATCGCCGCCGCCGACCCCGACGGCCGCATGGTCCCCACCGACGTCTCCGGCGACGAGCTCGCCAAGAGCCACATCCGCTACCTCATGGGCGGCCGCTCCGACGTCCAGCACGAGCGCCTCTACATGTTCAACTTTCCCGAGCGCCCCGGCGCCCTCGACAAGTTCCTCGCCACCCTCCGCCCCAAGTACAACATCAGCCTCTTCCAGTACCGCAACGAGGGCAGCGACATTGGCAAGATCCTCGCCGGCATCCAGTGCCCCGACGCCGAGGTCGCCGAGCTCGAGCGCTTCCTCCACGAGATCGGCTACCCCTGGGTCGACTGCACCCAGAGCGACGTCTTCAAGACGTTTTTGCGGGCGTAGTTTTTTTTTTATTCTTTACTCGTATCTTTCCTTCACTTCGTAGAGCGTGGTCTGGGCTGGTGGGACGGAAAAGTAGAGCAGGCAGAAAGACATGTCTGCAAAATTCATATAGTCTGTACAAATGGTATTGCTTTTACAACAGGACACGCCGTAACGCCGAAAACAGAAGGAACGCAGTCAGTGGCACAACTGCCCCTAATCCCAAAACTTAATGTCCCCCTGCTGGCCGGCCGTAATCACCTTGCTGGTCTCCTGCGGGTGCCACAGCACGTGGTTGATGGAGCCGCCGGCGGCGTCGGCGCGCAGCTTCTCGTACATTTTGCACGTCTTCCAGTCGAAGAAGCAGACGTAGCCCGAGGTGTCGCCCGAGGCGAGGAACTGGCCGTCGGGGCTGATGTCGATGCCGATGGCGGTGCCGGCGTTGTTGTGGCCCTTGAAGGCCTTTTTGCGGTTCTGCCGGTACTTGTCGCGGGCCGCGTAGACGAGGATCTGGTTGTCGCTGGACTGGTAGGCCACGTACTTGTGCGACGGGTGGGCGGCCGCGCGCGTGAGGGGGTACATCCAGGGCTCGCTCGTGTACGAAATGGGCACGGGGATGTTGTAGTCCCACACCCGCAGCGACTTGTCGTCCGACGTCGTCATGAACCGCCGGCTCTCGTCCACAAACGTGATCGTGTTGACCGCCGCCAGGTGGTGGTCGTAGTCCTGCACCGGGTCGTCCGTGCCTGGCGCCCGGCTGTCCCACTGCAGGATCTTGTTGTTGGACATGCCCGTCAAGAACTCGTGCGCGCCCTCGGCCGACGGGTTGAACACGACGCAGTGCGGCGTCTTGCCCGTGCGGAAGCGGTTGACGCACGCGCCCGTCTCCGTGTCCCACAGCTTGATCCACCGGTCGTGCGAGCCCGACACAAACTGCGCCCCGTCGCGCCGGAACGACAGATCCGTGATCGCCCGCGTGTGGCCCGTGTACGCCCGCAGCAGCTCGCGCTCGTGGTACACGTCCCAGATCCGCACCGTGTTGTCCGCGCTGCCGCTCAGCAGCAGGTGGCCCGTCTGCGGGAACAGCTCCAGCGCCGTCACCGCCGCCCCCGTCGGGCTGCGCCACGTGTGCACCAGCTTGCGTGGAATGTAGTTGGTCACGCTGCCCGCTTCCTTGCGCAGGTTCACGTCCAGGTCCTGCGGCACGTGCATGTACGTCCGCCCCTGGTAGTCGTGCTCTGACGACCCCAGGAACTCGCTCGTCTCCTCGCCCATCTCCGCCTGCTCCTTGCGCCGCGCCAGCGCCGCCGCCGGTGCCGACACCACCGCCCCGCTCGCCACCACGTCGTCGTCGTCGTCTTCGTACACCACTTCATATTCCTCCTCATCCACCCCCTCGTCTTCGTCCTCACTCCCCGCGTACATCACCTTCCGCTTCGGCCGCGCCCACGGCCCCACGTACGCCCCCTCGCCGTCTGCAATCGTCGCGCTGCCCTTGGCCTCGCGCGTCGCCCGCAGCCGCGCGTTCTCCTCCTTGATCTGCCGCCCCGACAGCACCTCCCGCTCCGGCCCGCCCCGCCGCTCCACCGCCCGGTGCTTGCTGCGGAACGTGTGCTCGCTCAGAAACGTCTCCGACGCCGTGCCCGTGAGCACGTTCTTGCGCTTCAGCCCGCCGTCCGGACCGCTGGCCAGCCGCTCGTCGCCCGCGCGTCGAAACGGGTTCGCTGGGCCCATCGTCGGCCGTGCCATGTCCTCGGCAGAGTACGGCACCACCGCGTGCTCCGGCTCCGCCTGCGCCCGCACCACCAGCGCATCCTGCGCCACCATGTTCGGCGGGTATTCGTTCAGGTCCGCCATCGTTTTTGTCGCGCTCGGTTGACTGACGTGGAATGCTGGGGGGAAGGCAAAAGCTGCCAGGCGGCAAAACCGACGCAGGAGCGGCAAAAAATTAGTCAGTACTTTAGGCGGTGTATATGGTCACATGACCCACACCGAACCAGATATCGCAGCCAGGGTCTGCCCTGGCACCGCTCCCTGGTATGAATACTACAACCCACTGTATCTTACGTCTCTCGCCAGCATTCATGCCCCATTCATGCTCGTAAGATATCTTACGGGCATGCCGAACAGACAGGCTACGCGGGAAAGCAGCTGCACAATGGTTGGCTACACCGCGGCCGCGCCCATCTGCAGCCAGCCGCCGCCGCCGCCCCCGTTTTTCCGTGCGATGCAACAAAGATGCGATTTCTCGAGATACTAGTAGTAGTCTTGCTTGTGAAATAGTCCGCAGCCAGAACAGCCCGCAGGCGACCTCCTAATCGCGTAATTAAGAGGGGCCTCTTCTGCATGCCCTGCTTGCCTCTATCCTGCGAGGGGCCGCCCCCCCGAGTTGCCATGGTCAGATCCAACACAGCAGCACAGAGAAAAAAAGAGCGGGGGGGTAAAAAAAAAGAGAGAGAGAAAATAGCCTCCTGTTGCCCTTTCTTTCGGCCTCTCCGAAAAGACTCCTTCCACCTCTTTCGCGTTTTCCTCTAAAAAACCTCCTCCCCCCCCCCTTCCTTTCCAGCCTAGAACCAGTGTGTCGCACAGGGAAAAAAAGAAAAAGAAATATGAAACTACTCCAACGTAGAGAGAAAAAAAAAAGAGAACCAGGGTTGTGTAAAACAGCAGCGAAAAACCGCCCGAGCCTTGAACACCTCTCGTGCGGCGGGTATGTGTCGATGAGGAGTTGTCCACAGTTTGTCATTCCATCGTAGGCAGCACGTGTCTCGCCATGCAGGCCGTCTGGTCCCGTAGGGGCCATGTTGCCATGTTGCCCAGCCGCGGCCACCTTGGGGGGAGGGAGGAGAAGAGGGGCGCATCGCCCTTAGCTCGTCTCGTCCTTGATGAGGGCGACGATCATGCTGTACAGGTAGAAGAAGAACATGACCAGATGGAAGCCGAGCTTGATAAATGATTCCTGCGGCGTGTCAGTAGGAGGAGGCTTTGCTGGCTCGGGGTATAGCTGACCTTCTTGTGCACGTTCAGTTTCCGGAAGATCTCCGTGGCGTCCAGCAGATGAGTGTTGTCGACGATCCTGTGCATGGTCAGTGACTCGGTCCTAGCCGCTCGCAGCTCGCAGCTCGCAGAGAGGGCACATACTTCTTAACGTTCCAGATGAGGAGCGGCAGGTTCAGAATCAGAGGCAGCCAGTAGCCGTTGATGAGGAAGAGGAAGGTGAGGAAGCCGTGCACGGCGGCTTCCGGGATAATATACGTGTTTAAGCGGTTGCAGAGGTCGATCGGGTTGATGTAGTCACTGCGCGACACGGCGATTAGCATCCGGGCACATTGGTAGACGGTCCGACGCCAGCCGCTGGGGGGAGGGCGATCGCGCGCTTACCATTCCAGGTCGCTGTACATGATGGTGAAGAAGACCTGCAAAAACAGATTCACCGCGTTGATCAACACGGCGAAGAGGTATAGCCATGCTTCTCCAGACATTGTGACGGGTAGTGGTGCAGACGACCGGTGAGATAGAGAGAGAGAGAGAGAGGGTGGTGTGTCGACTCGGCTCGATGGGGAGAGAGAGGTCTGTCTCGCAGGTAAGATACTAGGTCAGAGCAGGATTCAACAAAGGCGGTATGCATAGCGGCGCTTGCCAGCGTGTACGTGTAGGCCAGTGGGATGCACGCAGAGGAGAGATAGAGGGAGAGCGAGAGCGAGAGAGAGGGAGAGAGGTCGGACATACAGGGTGTGGTCTTCACGTGCCGCCGAATGCGCAGCGGAGCGAATCGGTGTCGGGAGAAAGGGGGCGGGACGAGAGAGTGAGATAAGTGTAAGAAAGCAAGACCAGGAGACAGTCGATGCGCGGCCAGAGAAGAGCAGTCGAGCGGCAAGAGGACAGCGAGGCGACAAGTAGGCGGGTGGGTTTGGGGGGTGGGAGCTTCACGTGTGGTGGCGTGGCTTGTTGTGAGGAGCAAAATGGTAGGCTGGGCGCAAAAACAGAAAAAACGCTCCAAGAACAGACGAAGAATGAGGCTCGTCCAATGGTGTCGTTATGGCGCAAGTACCTCCCCGGCAGATGTGGGTGCGAGGGTACCTGGGGCCAAATTTTTGAGAGGGTCCGAGCTCCGCCAGCTGCCACCGGCCACTTCACTGTGCATATGTACATAATAAAACCAAAAAAAAAATAGCCCGGACTTGTGTGGTCTGCGTGGCTGGGCCAGCTGCCTGCTGGGACTTGCTCGCAGAAGCTTAACCGCACCAAGTGGCGCATGCGGGGCAACTCTTCGTCAGCAGCTCTGCTTCTGGTCATCTCCCGGTGCACACAGTATCAATTCATATCGAGAGCTTCATCGAGCACGTGTGCCGCAGACGGCAGGCCAAAGCCTTGATACAATGAACAATGCTTTTTTTTTTCTTCTTTTTTGTTATTTTCCTTTCTTCTTTCTTCTTTTTTATTTTCATTAGCCAACAGCAATCGTCTTGGCCGGGTCGAACACGAGCCCGGCTCTGCTTTGCCGTTCTCGAAGTCTGTACGAGTATATGCCCGCCTTTGGGTCATGACTCATGAGAGCACCCGGGATCACATAGCCTCGCTGGTTGGCCACCATCCGGATGCCGCACCGCATCTCGTCCATGCACAGGTGCGTGTGTCCAAAGACCCATGCGGCCACGCCAGGCCACGGGGTCGGGGCGCCGCCACCCCCCGACAGGATCATCTCGGTCGCAAAGGCCGACTTCCACGGGCTGTCCTCGTGCTTGGGGGCCGACGTGCCTCGCAGGGAGGGCGCGTGGTGCGTCACGATGAGGACGGTGCGGCGGCGGCTGCTGCTGCTGCTGCTGGTCTCCTGCTCTTTAGCCTCCTTGTCAATGGCCGCCACCTGCTGCCGGAGCCAGGCCGCCTCCTCGGCATGCTGCTGGATGTGCGACTCGACGGTCCAGCCGTAGATCTGCCTAAAGTCATTGATGTGGAGAGCCACGGCTTGGCGGGCCTTGGCCGGCACGTCTGACCAGAGCGTACAGCCGAGGACGGTGAGACGTCCGTTCCTATCTTTGTCATCGCCGTCGCCGCGGCCCTGGCCAGCCTCGTCCCACCGCGTGCGGTGGAGGAGTGTCAGCTTCCCCTGCAAAGCCGGCTCGCGGGTCAGACGGCCCGCCTCCTCGACGGCGGCTGCGTAGGCCATGCCGTAAAACTCGTGGTTGCCCAGAACGTAAAAGACGCGGCGGTAGCTCGGCACCAGCTTCGCGAGAAAGCCCCGGAGCTTCACATAGTCCAGCAGGCGGCCAATGTCGCCTGCCAGCACGAGATAGGGCGCGGCCGCGGGCGGGACGGCAAAGGTGTCGTATTGCTGGCCAATTTCGAGATGCAGATCCGACAGGATCTGGATCTGCGTCCCTGTCCGTGCGACGTTTCCCTGCCGCGTCGCAGAACACGCTAGCGAGGTCAGCCGCCTGACGGCTGCCGGCATCCTCGTTATGGGGGAGCTATGAATAGAAGAAGAAGCGAAAGCGAAAAAGAAAAGTCGACGGTTGTTCCCACTGAAGTTGGACGGCTGAGGCCCGCTAAAAAGGTGCCAGTCGGTGCCAATTGGTGCTAATTGGTGCTAATCGGTCGCTATAATAATGCAAATACCAATAAAGAGACACGCGCCAAAAATCTTACATCATCCGTCGCGTATGCAGCTTTTTTTGCGCCCTCCTGCCAGACCTCGTCTCGACCATCCTCCTCCTGCCGCGACAACCAACAACCCCCACCGCCGCAGCCATGGGAAAGGGCACGGACAAGCTGTACATTACGCATTCAGAATGGGCGTCGTCCGACTCGTTTTCGGCCAGCAAGGGCAAGGGTGCGGCCGGCGGCGCCTCCTCGTCCTCCTCGTCGTTTCGCCGCCTGCCTTTTAGCTTCTGCGCCGCCAGCCTCAAGCCCTTTGAGCACCCCGTGTGCACGGCCGACGGCACCGTATTTGACGCCGAGGTTATTGCAGACTGGCTGGCCAAGCACAAGCCCGGCACGAACCCGGTCGACGGCACCCCCCTCAAGGCGGCGGACCTCATCAAGCTCAACGTCGCCCGCAACGACGCCGACGGCTCGGCCGACCTCATCGACCCGGTGACGTTCAAGGTGCTGACGGACAACACGCACGTGGTGGCGCTGCGCCATGGCAGCTACGCCAACGTGTTTGCCTGGGACACGGTGGAGCGCATGAACATCAAGCCCAAGATGTGGCGCGACCTCGTCGACGACGCCGAGTTTGGCCGCGCCGACATTATCACGCTGCAGGACCCGCAGAACATGGCGGCCCGCGACACGAGCCGGTTCAAGTTTGTTCGCGATGAGGAGGTGGTGGGTGGTTCCCCGAACAAGGACGGGGACGGCGGCGGCGACGACGGTGGCGTCAACGTGGGCGCCCTCGGCCGCATGGGCGAAAAGGTGCTGCGGGCCAAGGCGGCCGTCGACGAGGCGCGGCGGGCGCGCAGCGCGGCGGGGGGGGACGTCAACCGGAAGGCAGTAGTGGCGACGGCAAAATCGGCAGCCAAAAAGACGGCATCCATCGGCCAGGTCCACCCCTCCAAGCCCGCCTACAATGCGGCGGCCTACACGACGGGCCGGGCGGCGGCGAGCTTTACGAGCACGGGGCTGACGCCGGAGACGAGCGGGGCGCGGGCGGTGCTGAGCGACGAGGAGTGGATGCTGCGGCCGCGGCGGGTCAAGATCAAGGGCTACGCGCGGCTGGAAACAAGCCTGGGCAACCTCAACGTGGAGCTGCAGACGGAGACGGCGCCCAAGGCGGTGTGGAACTTTGTGCGGCTGGCCCAGCAGGGCTACTACCGCGGCGTCGTCTTCCACCGCAACATTCGCAACTTTATGATCCAGGGCGGCGACCCCACCGGCACCGGCCGCGGCGGCGCCAGCGTCTGGGGCAAGCCCTTTGCCGACGAGCTCGAGGGGCCCTTGACCCACAGCGCCCGCGGCGTCGTCAGCATGGCCAACAAGGGCAAGAACAGCAACGGCAGCCAGTTCTTTGTCACCTACCGCGCCGCCAAGCACCTCGACCGCAAGCACACCATCTTTGCCCGCGTCGTCGACGGCCTCGACGTCCTCGACCGCATGGAGGCCGCCCCCGTCGACGACCGCGACCGGCCCCTCGACGACATTGTCATCCACGACGTCGTCGTCTACCTCGACCCCTTTGCCGAGTTCCTCCAGGAGAAGCGCCGCCAGGACGACGCCGAAGCCGCCCGCCTCGAAATCCAGCGCCAGGGCGGCACCGACGACGACAACCTCACCTGGACCGGGAAACGCATCCGCGGTAGCGGTAGCGGCAGCGGCAGCGGCAGTGCCGCCAACCGCGAGGCCGATCATGCCGGCGCCGGCGTCGGCAAGTACCTCAAGGCCGCCCTCAAGCAGCAGCGGAATGCCGCCGCCGAGGAGACAGAGACCCTGCCGGCCGACGACATCTGGGAGGAGCCCGCGCGGAAAAAGATAAAACACGCCGGCTTTGGCAACTTTGACAATTGGTAGCGGCATCGAAAAGGCGTTCACGGATGGAAAGTCATGTACAATATATACCAAGACGAGAATATACCAGGGAGATGATAAAACGCACAATGCTATATCCTATGCAAGACACCTCTCTCTCCCCATTTTTTTTTTGGCTGACAACCAAACCCCACCAGTTCTATCCCATTTTGTTTCTCCTTGACCAGCCCCCCGAGATTGCAAATGCCCAATGTCCCCGGTCCTTTGTACATGCCTGAGCCTTGTAGCTCGATCGTCGTAAATCAATCACGGCCGACTCGTCGTCTATACCGGATGTGCGGACCCGCCGCCGCCCGTGTTTCCCGCCGCATGACGCCTCCGTGCTGCTGCTGATGATGACGATGGCGGCGGCGGCGGCGGCATGTTGGTGGTTGTCCGCATCGGCAGCTTCATCCACGGCGACTTGATCAGCTCCCGGTTTCGCACAATGGGAGCCAGCGCCCGCGCCTGGCTCAGGCCCGTCTCGTCAAAGAGGGCCGTCAGCCGGCCGACGACGTACGTCTTGAGCGACGACGAGCACACCGTGCTCACGCCCACAAAATACAGCGGCCACACAATCGAGTTGGTCGCCGACGCCAGCAGCATGAACCGCTCGGCGTCCTCCTCGTCGCTGCGTGCCCGCGTCGGGTTCTCCAGCGTCGGCCCGCAGTCGTCAAACACAGCCACGTCGTCTTCCGCCCGCACGTCCGCATTCGACGACGGTGTGTGGGCAGAGCCCGCTGACGACGCCGGGGACTGCGCCGGCGGTGTCGGCGGCTCGCGTACTTCTGTCGTCGAGAGCGGAGCCGTCGTCGGCACGGGCTTCAGCGTGTCGAAATACGGGTTCACCGGGTTCAGCAGGCCGACATGCTGTGGTGTGCTGGCCACAATGGCCGCCGTTACCCGCTCCAGCTCTTCCCACGTCTTGCGGTAGATGGCCATGTACTGCGGCGGCACCAGCTCCCCGTCGTCGCCGATTTCGGTAAAGTGCTGCTGGATGGCGGCCAGCACAGTCTCCAAGGCCAGGATGCGCGCAGCCCGCAGCCAGTTCCACACCGACGCCGTGGCTATGTTGGGGTATGTGTGGCACACATCGCGGAAGACAGCTTTGTGTGGCTTGGTCACGCGAAAGATTTTGTATCGGCAGACGGGGGGGAAGGCGGAGATTGTGCGGTCAAAGTCGCCTTCGATCTCGCCCAGACGTGCCAACGTCTCGTCCAGGCTGCTGAGCACGCCCGTCTTGATGTCGTGTCTCGCCTGCAGCACTCTGTACATGGGCTTCGACATGTCGATTCGGTTGAAGCCCTGCGGCTCGTGGTCGATGGTGTCGTCGGCAAACAGGTCGGCCTGGAGGCTGACCAGTTCAGGGGGCATCGGCACGTGTTTCTGCATGCAGGCAATCACGACACACTGGAACAGCATGTTGAACATGCGGATGCCGGCATGGGTGCGGAGCTGGTCGGCACCGCGCAGCTTGGCCAGCACCACCGCCCCGTTGATGTGTTCGTGCCAGGCCTTCATCGTCTTCAGCCCGGGATCGGCCATCATTTCAAAGACGCCCAAAATCAAGATGGAGAGCATGGTCGTGTCTTTCACCGCCTCCTCGGGGTTCCGCAAGGCCGCATTGGTCAGCCGCAGGGCGGTGCCGTAGCTTTTGCGCGCACTGTCGATGACGTCTTTTGAGTGCGTCAGCTGAGAGACGCCGACCAGCCCAACGGCAGTCATGCTGGCCATCACGCCGTCCAGCTGTCCCTCTGACGCGAGCAAGCCGGGCTTCCAGATGTCGTATATGAAATCGAAGCGCTGGTGGAGGGCGTTTTCGTTAATGGTAACGTATCGAGAGAAAAAGTAGGCAGTTCCTCGTTCTTGCCAGGTCGGTGCCAGGTTATACATTCGCGCGATCATGGGGGTGGCTGGCCAGCTGCCAGCGTCGGGTGACGGGAGAAGACTGTCGTCGTGGGTCCATACGAGTTCCTTTGTCTGCGTCGGTTCGGTCTGCGGTTCGGGTGCAGTGTCGTAGGACGCAGTTGTGGACGACGGGCTGCTTTCGCCGCCGCCTGAACCGGGCGTCAACAATTTGAGCGGCTTGGGCCGGGCCTCGAGTTTGGTGGGTGTGGCCGGATTTGCCGGCGCGTTGGGCCACGCGAGCGTGGTCGACGAGGACGACGGCGACACATACATGGAAGGTTCTCTGTCAGAAGAGGCGACGGGCTCAGGTGTCAATCCTGCGGCTGTTCTCCGACGTTGCTGTCTTGCCTGTGCTTTTTTGATGACGTGGGAGCTCTCATCGCGGAACATTAGGTCCACCATGTTCCTGTAGCCGGGACATGTTTGCTGACGCTTCTCGCACTGGCCGCAACTAGGCTCCTTTTGGTCACACTGCTCGACGTCAGCCCGTTATTGAGCAGGAGGAGGCGAGCTGAAGAGGGAAGAGTTGGTGCTGCCAAGCCTCTCTGCCTTGTCATGGCGGCTCCGGTAGACGGGAAAAAGGGATGGTCACCAGCAACGGGAGGCTGAAAAGGGGGTAGGAAGGGGGGGGGGGGGGGGCAGAATGATTTGATTAGGACACGAAAACAGACATACTCGAATTTTCCTCTCCCGGCAATTGCTGCACCCTTTCGATGGAGGGCCACAGTAAACCATTTTTGGAGAAGGAGAACGCAGAGCCGCTCGTGGTATTGATGTTCTGTGTCTTTTCGGCTGGGCGTTCCGTCCCTAGTTATTGGTCGCGACAAAGTGTCGAGGCCAGGCAGATTTCGGTTTAAATTCCAGGCTCGGGGGTGGATATGGCCCCGAGGTTGAATGCCTCGCAGGCGTCGGGTCCTGGAAGTGCCGTACCCGGTGCAGGAAATAATCAGATCTGGCCCTTGGAATGCGCCAGTGACTCTCACGGAAGGCCGTCCATAAAATAACCATATCAGGTGAGCGTCAGTGGCCAGAGGTTTTACCCCTTTTTGGAGTTGGCGCCAGGAGCAGAAGGCGGTCAGAGGTGAGCAGCCGAGACGCTTAGTTAGCAGCGCTCGCCCGATGAATGGGTTTTGTATGGCGCAAGATGTATGTCTATCAGATGCGGGCGGAGATTCCCCGGGTCGTGTTGGTGTGGCAGGTTGGTGTGGCACCTCGTGTTGCGTGTTGTCCTCAAAATGCCGCCACAAGATGTCGACCAGTTTGCATTCAGACCGAGACGAAGCGACACACGCTTGCACTATGAGTATATGTATATGCCTAGAAGATAGTCTGATGGTAGGACTGCATTCGTAGGCAACTGCAACTCTGTTTCTGCCGGTACTAGTCGTGGTCGCAGGCCGTGTCTGCTGCCCTGCTGCAACATAAACTTTAAAACCCGCAACGGCTCACGGACACCACTCTATCCAGTGGGAACAACGCCTGCTATGCTCGCACTAGCCTATACGAGCAAGGACGTGATCAGGTAGGCAGGGCAGCTCTCGATGGAATGTCTGCTTTCAGTGATCCTTCCCCGATGATCCAAAATGGGGGGGGAAAGGAAAGCTGGAGGGGGGGCAAGAGACAGGGGGGGTGGCGAGAAGACTATTTCTTCGCAACAAAAGCAAATGTTTGTGTCGATGGAATCTCCATACTCTGCGGTATGCCGGCTGGCTGTCGATCAAAGATGCTAAAACAAGATAGGAAAGAAGAGGGAGAACTTGTCTGGGTTTCTTTGGTGTTGACTACCCCAGATTGGAAGCAGGGTGACGAAAGGGGGTTAAGAGAACGCATCTACCAGGGAGGGTCGGCGCGTCAAGTGGCGTTTGGGCTGTGCATCTTCGAAATTTCCGTCTGGGCTTCTGGCACCAGGGATTTGGAGAGAAGAGGGCAGGCTTCCGGCGTCGATGCGTCTGATGTGGGAAGCTGGATGGTGGGGATGGTCGGGTCTTTCTTACAAGAGCCTCCTTGGCCACGGACGATGATTGGCCGAAATGCGATTTCCCAATAGGGAAAGCTGTGCGAGACCAATCGCAGCGGCCAGCGGACGTTGGCAGCCCCATCCATTCGGCTTGGCTGGGCCACAGGCTTGGCTAGACAACACCGTGTAAGGCTATTTGGGACGGGGATAAGAAGCTTATTTTGGGTTGGGCGGTCAATCGCTTGATTCGTCGTACGAGAGAGTTACGGCAGATGGTGAAGGCGAAGCAAAAGGAGCAAAGGAAACCAGAAACAACAAAAAGTGAAGTTAACACATCCCAACTTTGGGTCGTGGCTGCCTTGCAGGACGAATGACTCAAAGTCGAGGCAAGGACGACCACCTTTCGAGGCAGAATTCGACAAGACTAGGCAGCCAGTCCCTTTTGACATGCCGTCATACATACAAATACTGGTACGCCCACGCTAATTTTTTTAACGAAAAACTGGGAAAGCAGCATTCCACATCCCCGTATGGCTTAGCGCGCCACGGACCTGTGCGAAATTTAGGTATCTCGTATGTAATTGTAAACCCCCAAAGCTGCTAATCTCCACCGCTAACCCCGCCGCTGACCACGGTCGGGAGGGCTCTCACGCCGCCGTCGTCGGCACCGATTATCCGGGGCCTGTGCGTCCATTCGCGCGCCGTGGAAGAATGAACATGGCTCAAAAATCGCTTCCATTTGAAACTTTCCTTTGGTTCCAAGACTTGTGGGAAATCTCGTCAGATTGTAAAATATGACCGAAGCCTACCTCTTCATATTGGTCTCTCTAAACGCCAGGCAAAAAGGTATTCGCAAAGAAGCTGGACGATCGAGCCTGTCTGGACCAGTGCCTGTAAATATCTTACGAGCATCTTACAATGATGCTGAGCTGTAATGCGCGGTTATGAGCGAGCAATCAACAGCCTCGTTATGCTCCTTTTCAATATAAGTGGGCCAATTCTAACCATTCATAAAGAGACAAGATTCATTGCCAATCACTCGAACGAAGTTCAGTGCTGCGCGCGGATTTCCCTGCTCCGCAAATACACCTTCAACACGCGCATTCCCCAGCTGCGCACTTCATGTTCAACACGTGGAGTGCAGTTTACGTGCATTTCCCGTTTGATAAATAGTTTTGCATTCATAGAGTGCTTGTAAGATAGAACTTAACAATAACAACAATCTCTACTCATTACCATACTTCACCAAGATTCAGTAAGATACAATACACTGGCAGGGTGATACCGCGCGGTAGCGCACCTAATGAGTGTTCCTATTGTTCACTAACACCCATTTCTCCGGGTAATTTGCAGGATAGTTGAGCCTCGCTCCTGTCAGAGAATTCCCCGGTGCTCTCGTGAGAGGCACGCAACATTCAGCTTCGACATCGCAACCACCTCACCAGCCGAAATGGTTTGGCGTCCAGGTCTCAAATTCAGACCGCACAACCAGGTATTTTATAGCACGGAGTCTCTTCTCCGTGATGCACGTTCTGACATGATTGGTCCTTCCATAGACAAGACGGCGATTTGGCTGAAACGAGATTACGATGACATCGACGAAGAGCTAGGAAGCACGCCAAATTCTTCCCAAAGCAAGCGCCCCCGGTTGTCGGCACCTTTAGCAGATGCGGCGTCAACAGCCTGAAGCGGACAGACCGGCAGCCGGCCGACGGCCCGGCACCACGTGCCGAAAGCCAACACCGTCCAGTACAGCATCAGCATGCGTCGTCACTGCACAACCAGTTGGACTGCTACACGCAAAAGATCCGGTCGTTCTGCCTGCAGGAAGCCCACGACTACATAGAATTCCGCGTCCATGTCCGGAACATTCTGGGCTGGGGCAGGATGCGCCGACTGCATGTCGTCCGGAACGTGCTGGATCGCATCGGGGAGTTTGGCAAGCAGCCACTGATGTTGAGGATACACATCAACTGATAGTAAGGAGGGGGTCAGACCTGATAATGGAGCTCCAATGTCAAAGGAGATAGTGGGTCTACCACAGTTCAGATGCCAGTCAAATCAGGTCTAACCCATCAGTTGAATTCTGCTCATGTCGGCCCAGGCGACGACTTGTATAAGCATTTGTCGCAAGGAGCGATGAAATAGAAAAATAAAAAAGCCGACCTGGAACACCTCCATTCATTCTGCTTGTTCAATTTACCGGGGGGCGCTGCAGCACGCACAGCCCCCAACTGTGTGTTCATAATACATATGCACAATAGTAAGACGGGGAAAATTTAAAGTGTGTGGGCTTGTTTCGGCATTTTTGCGCCGGGCGTGTTTCAGCCAATCGGCTGCGACCACCACATTTGCTCACAGTCCCTCGTTATCGTTTAGAAAATATGTCACTCAGGCACAGACCGGTCGAGCACTGCACGTGATCTCTTGAACTCCTTGGGTTCCGGCATCTGTGCCCGTTTTTGTACCTATTTTCCGCTCGTCGTCCGAGGAGGCGCCAAGATCTGGGGCAAGAGGCAGGACATGGAATGACCGATCCTTGAGGGTCCTCCGACTATCTTACATGCGGACATGCTCATATTCACCGCTGTCCTGGTGCAGAGTGACGGCTATGCGCAGACCTGCTCAATCTTCGCTCATTACTGCCGTTTTCGTTGCATTGCATTACCCTCTTGCGTCAGCCTCCCTGGTATGGCAGATTCTGTCGGCTTTTCCGTAGCCTATGCTTTCTCTTCTTGTTTTCATGAGGATCCTGCGTCGGCCACTGTGGCTGTCGCCGCAGCAGTGGAGCCTGTTGCTGTTTTCGCGAATTCAGACCCAAAACGGCTTAGTCGGCCGCTGTCGACGATCTCATAGCAGCCCCCCCCCCCCCCCGGCCGCATTTCATGGAGCCTTGTGTCAGACGTTGGAGCCCTAATAACGGAGCGAAAACGAAAACGACCGCAGAAAGTCGAATTTTCCATTGCTGCTGCGTACGAATTCTCCCAGGCAGCCGCTCTCCTCGTGGCTGGTTTACATGGCCCCTGCATGGAAGGCCTTAGCAGCATCTCCACAATGGCCATGTTCTGTGATATAAAGCAGAGGCCCTGCCCCCGGGTTTCCTGACATTCTTCTTTTGATTCTTGGCATATATTCAGCCCTACTACTTTGCATCTCCCTCCTGCCCAGACGACTACTCCAGATCAGCGATCTCTTGGCAAAACCCACCCGTTATTCCTCTGTCCACGGTCTCTCCCTCCTTCCCCCCCCCTCCGTCTTTCACCATGACACAGCTCACAGAGCTCAACAAGATCTCCATAGCAGACCTCTGCTTCTACGTGCCGGCGCTGGCGGTGGCAGTCGTGCTGTGCCTCCGCCATGGCTTCTTGCGCAGCGCCGGCTGGATCTATCTCATCTTCTTTTCGCTCATGCGCATCATCGGCTCCAGCTTCCAGCTCGCAACCATTGCGCACCCGGACAACCTCAGCCTCTACATTGGCGCGCAGATTCTGCTGGGCGTGGGCCTGTCGCCGCTCGTGCTCGTGCTGCTGGGGCTCGAGAGCCGCGTGCTGTCGTCGATCCCCAAGGACCGCCGCCCGGCCGCGCCCACACCGCTCATGATGCGTCTCATGCAGCTCATCATCGTGGTCGGCCTCGTCCTGACCATTGTCGGCGGCTCCGACACGGGCAACCACGTGGCGGACCAGATCGACAACGGCACGGCGCTGTCGGCGGTGTCGTACACAATCTCGCCGCTGACAAAGGCGGGCATGGCGCTCATGATTGTGGGCTACGGCCTGCTGGTGGTGGCGGGCGCGCTGCTGGCGCTGCGGCTGCGCGACGTGCCGCAGGGCGAGCGGCGGCTGCTGCTGGCGGTGGCGGCGGCGCTGCCGTTTGTACTGGTGCGCCTGCTCTTCTCGACGCTGTCGACGTTTGACCCGACCAACCCGGGCTTCCGCCAGTACGGCGGCGGCAACCGCTACGACAGCTACCTGGTCGGCATGTGCACCGTCATGGAGATGGTGTCGGTGGTCATCTTTGAGGGCGTCGGCCTCAGCCTAGCGTATGTCTCCTCCGACCACCAGCACTCCCGTGTCCCTTCCCACGACTCGTCCCAGACGCATACGCTGACGGTGTATCCTCACAGCTCGAACCAAAGCAAGACCGTCACCACGCCCGAGAGCAGCGGCGACGACGTGCAAAAGTAGGAGCAGCCAGTCGCACCGGCACGCGGGCAGGCATCCACTCGAGGGTGACAGGTATGGAAACGGCCTGGGCACACAGGAAAATTCAGGTGGCCGCTAGAGAGATAATGGCAGCTCGAGAGAGAAGCCATGTTCATATTGGTTTCTTTTGTCTTGATCAACGGCAATTAGGACCGTTGTTCTTTGCTTGCATGGCGTTGAGCGTATCTTGGGTTTTGATTTCTCTTTTTTTTTTCTTTTTTGTCTGTCGACTTTCTTTGGTCTCCTTTTGCTCAACCTTCATTTGTAAGAAGGGGGTTTCACTGTATTAACAATCAGAATGATCCAAGTATAGACATGCCTACTAATAATGGAGCTTGGCCCGCCCAGAGACTTGTCCTGTGCAGTTCAGCGTGGGCATTGCCTCTCATCCGCAAGGCACGCCCAGAGGCAGTGGAGACTTGGTGGAGCAGATCCATCGCACGCGTGGTTGAATGGAAAATAATTGCTGTCGCCAGTTATCCGCGAAAGCTGCCCGCATCGGTTTTGCACGTCCTCAGCTTCACTCTCATGGATTTCCCCACACATATGGTACTTGAGCAATATACCGGGAATAGACTTTTTTATTCGTTTTCACACGCTGATCTACCGTTGCCGTGCAGCCCATCTATGCAGGCCACATTCCTGAACCCTTGTAAAAAAAAAGAAAAAAAAAAGCGAGAACTGACGCTCCCAAACAGGCGAATCTCTCCCGTCTAGTACAGTCTCCGCGGCGGCGACATGGTAGCCTTGATGGTCAGGCTACCGACGTTCTGCCAGCCCTTCTTCAGCAGCGAGATGAGGTAGTTGATGGCCAGCATGATGTTGGCGACCAGCTGCTCCTGGGTCATGCCGACGTTGCCGACGGCGACGCCCAGGCACAGAACCTTCTTGAGCTGGAACTTGATGGTGGACTTGACCTCGGTGATCTTGCCGGTGAGGTCGTCGGCGTGGGAGACGGGCGTGGGGAACTTGCCGGCCTTGGACAGACCGGGGCCGAGGATACGGGGGATGGTCTTGATGATGCTCTCCGAGGCGATGAAGACGTCGTACTTGCGGGCCAGCTTCTTAACCAGCTTCTTGTTCTTGTTGAGCTTCTTCAGGTCGTCGGTCGACATAGCGTCGACGCCGCCGTGCTTGGCACGGTCGATGTCGTGCTGGTCGCCCAGGATGCTGGAGGGGGGGGGTCAGCACCGCAAACCACACACAGGAAAGCAAACTCTAGACTCTGCGACCAAAAACTCACCACAGGGCCATGTTAGGGCGCGGCACCGACGGCAGCTTGACGGTGCCGGAGAAACGCTTGTCGCGCTGGGGGTCATAGTTCTTCAGGCCGATCTGGAGCTCGACGGTCTCCAAGAAGTTACGCTTCTTGGTCTCGGTCGAGTACTCGAGAAGCTCGGCAACATTGCCACTGGAGAGAGACTGTCAGCATTCTGTTGTCCATCTCTCTTGTCTCTCGCTCTTCTTCTCTCGTCCCGCTCTCTCGTCTCTCTCTCTCTCTCTCGTCCTTCGCTGCGCCGATTGTCGAAACACTCTGGGGAATTGAAAACATACCGCACTCCGGCGACGGTGATCTTAGACATTTTGACCGTCTTCCAATAGATCTAAAAGTCTCTAATGGTGAGGATTCTTGCGTGAAATTTTATTGAGGTCGAGAAAAAAAAGTAGTCGGTTGTCTGGAGAAAGGCGAAGAAAAAGTTCGCACTAGCGTTTTGCGCATTAGTTTTAGGACCGAATTTTTCCAAACTTGTGGGAGCATTACCCTAGCAGGCGGGGTATTGTCACGTGAATCGATATTCTTTAGTGTGCCGTATCACGTGTACTATCACATGTTATTGTGACAACGACCAGAGAGAGACATCTGCTCAACGCTTTCCCCTCCCCCTCTCTTCCAGACTGTTTGTGGTTCGGGAAAAAATTCATGCTGGTTACATTACATTACTAGACGGTCTGTACTCGTATCTTGTGTCACGCCTTCCCTATTTCTCCCCTTTGTGGAGATCCCATGCAAGCGTCGATGCAGGCGGCTTCTGAGGCTCTGTTGGTTGCCGTCCTCGATTCGGCCGAGATCCAGAACGGGACGAGATGCTGAATGAAGTATAGGATGATGCAATGGTGAGTAATGTTGTGCTGGTATGGGGTTTTATTTTCTTTTTTTTCAAACTAGGAAAGAGAGACCCCTCCCAGACCGGTGAAGGCGGTGAGGTTGCGCGAGGACGCAAGGTCAGTCTACTCGTACTATTTATCTTACGTTACTTCCAAGCCTTGTCCCATATGTTGGCAAGGCCGTGTTGGCTCGAGGCAGAGATGCCTGTTGGATTGGATGGTTTTCATTTATTTTCCCTGTTTGCCGGCAGCAGGCCGAGAAATCGGACATATGTCGTGGTCTTGGGAGCTCCGGCCGTCCTCGAAATGGCCATGACCGCATCTTACAGATTCCAGGAGAAGCAACCGCAACCCTCGCAAGCAGGAGCACTGAGATACGAGTGCTGTACGGCATGTCGACAGAGCTGGCGAGGACATGCTCAAGAAACCTGCCAGGCCTTGCTCCATCACTCTTCTTTTCCTTGTAGCCTCAGCCAGACGACAGACGCCAGATTGCTATTTCTCGGTCTGTCAACAAATTATCAGCCGTTGTCGCCGTTGTCGCTGTTGTCGCCATGTTTTTCTCAACAGTTTGTGAGCCGATGTGACAAAGCTGCACTTGGACCGGGCAGCATCTCCTGACTTCCTCCCCCCTCTCGCTCTCGCTCCTTGCGGGGACAGGACTCTGAAAAGAACGAGGATGTCCGCGTATTGCTTCGTGTTCCGTATTCCTGATTTTTTTTTTGCTTTTGTTCTCTTTTGCATTCAATATATTCTACGCTGCTGCTCTCTTTGCAGTCTTGCAAAAGAAAAAAAAAAACGACCAAAAAATCTATCCTCTCATAGTCACACGAGCAACTTTGCTGCGCCACGCAGCCCCCCCCTTTTTCGGCCATGCAGATACCGTCGATTAGTGTGCTCTTACAATGGCCCACAGCCAACTACGACGACCCCGACACGGCCGGCCCGGGGGACGTGATTGCCGGCATCGTCACGCTGGTTGCGACTACGGTGATGCTGGGCATCCGCATCTACACGCGCTGCCGGATCACGCACAGCTTCGGCATCGACGACATCCTCGCCTTGCTTGCCTATGTATATGCGCTTTAACCCTGCTATTTTGCCCATTTTGTATTTTTCGTCCTGTTGTCCCCTAGCCTGACCAATGCTCCTCGCCAGGCCTTCATCGTCGTCTTTACCATACTCGCCCTGTGGACGTATCTGCGACTTCACTGGAACCGACACATATGGGACATTGAATACGCCATCTTCCCGAAAGGGCTGAAACTCATGTAAGACTAGATCCAGACTACATACATATATGCACACAGAATATTAACGTGCCCCCTTCTCCCCCTCCCCCTCACCCAAAAGGCTCATCGTCCAGATCTGCTTTGGCATCGCCAACATCCTCACAAAGATCTCTTTTCTTGCTCTCATCCTGCGCATCACAGCAGCCAGCGGCCAGCGCGTGCTGCGGCGATGGGCTATGGGGCTGATGGCCTTTCTGGGCGTGGTCTGTGTCGTCTACGTGCTGCTGGAAGTGCTGCAGTGCCGGCCCCTGTTGCTGTATTGGACGATCTCCTTCTCGGCGCAGAACTGCCTGAGCGAGGGCGCCATCATCCTGCAGGCGTTTATCGTCACCATGGTCTACGACGTCCTGGCGACGGTCTTTTTCCCGCTGCCGTTCTGCAATGCGGCGGCGCGGGCCGCTGTCTCGGGGGGTGCTGCCTCGGCCGCCGCCGTGTCAGCCGCCGCCGCAGAGGCCAGAATGACCGCCGCTGCGGCCGCCGCCCAGGAAGACACCAGCGACAACAAGACCTCTGTCCAGTCGTCGTCGTCGCCGTCGCCGTCGCCCATGACCGTCATGGCCCGCCTCCGCTCCCAGGGCTATCTGCATCCAGTTGTCTTGGCTCTCTTGGCCGGCAACGTCATCGTGGTCGTGGCCGGGGCCCTGCGCATATACGTCATGTGCCAGGCCCTGAACGACCCCAGGCAGGACATCATCTGGGGCTGGAACCGGGCGTTTCTCACCTGCTGCGTGGAGCTGAACGCCGGCCTTGTATGCAGCCCCCCCCCCCTCCGAGAGCAAGCCAAAAGCCGACAAGCCAACGTGAAATGCTGACTTCTTCAGATTGTTGCGTCTCTGCCAGGAACACGTCCCTTTGCTGTGCGGTTCTTCGGCCGGTTCATGCGCACAGGCCGGAAGGAGGAAAAGACCCGGTGCAGCCCCCAAGCGGAGACTTCTCCCGACGCTGCCCAGCACCGATGAGTGTCAGGCAGATGTACCTGACGCCAGCAGCATGAACAATACTCGTGCGAGGGGATAGGCAAAGACCATAAGAATGGTGGGTAAATAGAGAATATTGGTAAATATGATGGCACACGTCCAGAACGTATTAATAGTAAGTATACAATCAAAGGGAAAGGCAGCCGTTCAGGCAATCGCTTGTTGGGTCTTGTACAGAAATGTCTAGGAAATACAAAGGAGGAATGTAGTAGATTGTCTGCGCCGTGGCCAAAATATTGGATCTTGTTTAAATGTCGTTACCTCCAACGTCGATGGGAATTCCATTCACACCAGTCTCCAGCAAGGGTTCGTCTTTCGTCGCCTCTGCGTCCGTTTCAATGGTCTCGATCTGCTGGACCTCTTTTCCGCCGAGGCTCGCGCCGTCCACTGCTGCGGTCTCGACAACTGGCTCGGCGTGTGCAACAACTTCGTTCGTCTCTTGGGCTGCCGGCTCTGCCGCGACAGATTCAGCGATGGGTTCAGAGGCAGGCCCCGCAGTAGGCTCCGCAACAGGCTCGGTAACAGGTTTTGCAACAGGCTCCGAAACGGGCTCTGCCACAGGCTGCGCAACGGGCTCTGCTACCACAGCCGGCTCCGTAACCGGTTCTGTAATAGTAGGCTCCGTAACAATAGGCTCTGCCACAACGGGCTCTGCAACGACAGGCTCTGTGACGACAGGCTCTGCGGCAGCTGGCTCTGCGGTGGCCGGCTCCACGACAACGGGTTCTGCGACTGCTGGTTCCGCAACAGGCTCTGCAGCTGACTCCGCAACAAGCGCTGTAACAGGCTCGTGCGTCTCTGCTGGTTCTGGGTGGGTTGCTTCCGCAGGCTCGGCAGGAGTAGGTGTCACGTCTCGTACGACAGGAGCCGCCACTTCGTGTTTGGCGGGCTGCACGACCTTTTTGGCTGCCGGTGCTGCTGCCCCATTCACTCTTGCTTCTGGCGTGGCAGTAGCAGAAGCTGCACGCGGAGTCGGGGTCGGAGTCGCACGCGATGTCTTTGCGGAAACCTTCTTCGCGGGCAAAGTATGCTTGGCGACAGCCGCGTGTCCGTCCCGTACGACCGGGTGCTTCCCAGCGGTCGAGGCAGGTCGCTTTGAAGGCGGTGGCACATGGGGCTTGTCTGCGGTTTTTGAGGCCGATGCCTGGGTCGGGCGCATCATGCGGGCCAGGAAGCCTGCGTCCACCTCCTTCTCCTTCTTTGTCAAGGGGTGGTCCCGTGCTGGCTGCTTCGGCGGGGGCCCGATGCTGGGGCGAGGGCGGTTGAGGGTCGAGTTCTGTCTCTTGAGCTTCTTGCCTGCCGCCCCAGTGGACGTGCCGGCGGTGGATACGCTGGACCTGCTGGGAGCCCGGAGCACCGGCTGGTGGCCATGGTTCAGGTTCAGGTTGCCCGACATGCGTGACAGCGACTGGCGTGGCGCATTGACCTTGGTTGCGGAGGCGGCTGTGTGTGTGGTCAATCCAGCGGGGAGGTGCACCGGCCGGGTCGGCGACTTGGGCTTTGGCTTGACGAAGCCAATACCGTTCGGCGGGAATGTGTGGATGGCTGGCGGCTTCTTGGCCGATGACGAAGCCGCGGATTTTCCCGTGATGGAAGAGGCCGCTGACTTGGGCGTGACGGCGGCTTTCTTTTCCGCAGCCTGGGGCGTCCGCTTCTCAGGTGTCCGCTTCTCGGGTGTCCGCTTCTCGGGCGTTTTCGCGGAAAGCCTAGGGGTTAGTGGCTTCGGAGGGCTGGTTGGAGTCTTCAACGCGGCTGAGGGGGACTTCAACGACGGCTTTGCATTCGCCTTTGTTGTGGAGATGGTCTTGGGCGCTTTCTTGGCTGCGGCCGTCGCTGGCTTGGGTGCTTCCTTGTGTTTCATGCCGGCTGCGGTGTCGGCTTTTTTCGTGCTGGCAGCAGCGGGGGCCGCCGCCTTTGGGGCTGGCACCGGGGTCGGGACTGGAGTCGAACTTTTGGTGGTGGAAGGAGTGGCACTTGCCGCACCATTGGTGGCACCATTGGCAGCCGAGGCGCCAGGACGAGGACTTGGGCGTCTTATGGCATCGGAGGAGACAGACAGAGCCGGAGTACTCTTTCCCTTTGCGACACTGCCCGTACCCGTGCTGGCCGTGGCCTCGCTCTTGACCGACGACCCGTCCTGTGACTTGTCCAGAGAAGCACTGTCCGAGGCCGCAACGGAGGGCTGTTTGGGGGCCGAGGAGACAGGGGTTGCGAAGAGAGCCGGCGCCGGAGCGGTCGCTTGGGCCGGCGGCGTCACCGGGGCCGCGGCAGCCACGACTGCCTTGGGCTCTTCTATGGTGGGCACAGGCGTTCTCACAGGCGTCTGGAAGGCAGGGGCGCCCAGCTTTGCTGGGGTCTCGACAGTGTCCCTGGTAGTAGTATTCGTCTGAGGAACAGACAGCGCACTGCTGCTCTCAGCATCACTGGCACCGCTGGTTTTCCTCTGAGAGACCGCAGAATCAGTGCTGGGATCTCTATGCAGGCCCATTCGGCCGTCCTTTTCAACCGCGATGAAGCTTGTCCTTACTCGGGAGAGCGGTCGGGGAGAGTCGCCTGTGATAGAGAAAAAGATGGTCAGCAAAACCCAGAGACAAATGGGACAAGCGGCCCCAAGAGAGCCGGGAGCATACCTATCGCAGGGAGGCCGGAAACCCTGCCTCGCTCTGGCGGACTAGACTCCCCCTTCTGCTCAAACATGGCACGAAGATTCCTGACTTGACTCATGGCGCCGGTAGGCCTGTGGCCGGTTCGGTAGGACGTGTGCGATGGCAGCAGGACAATTCCTGAGCAATTCCAAAGAAATTCCAGAGAAATTCCAGAAAAAAGAAAAAAAAGAGGCGGCGGGCGCCTGGCGGCGCTGGCAGCGATTCGGAGGGTTCGAGGTTGTCGAGTGGGAAAGAACAGAATGAGGAGCTGAAAGGCCCGGACAGGAGAAGAAGAAAAGGGCGAGCAAGGAGCTTGTGGCGGTAGGGGGGGGAAGGTGCGCGTGGCCTGACGTTGGCGCGAGCTAGAGTCGGGGTAATGGGTAGTCTGCCGAGTACTATGCCCCTAAAGACAAGAGTTTCCCCTGGCGGTGGCAGCCCCCTAAGACAGTCCGTCGACGAGCCGGCGTTTGTCTCCCGAGGGTTTTCGCCTGGCGGCTTTTGCAGGTGTGGCTGCTGGGTCGTCGGACGAGACAGCAAGAGAAGGTGCGACCGGCGGTTTGCGCGAATCTGGGCAAGTTTGGACCGACTTGGGTCAATTTGGTCGACTTGATCGATTTGGTTGGTTTGATCGAGGAAGCCAGCTGCTGGTTCGCAAGGACACAAAAAACGTTGTAGAGCAAGGTCGGAGGGAGCTTGTTGGTGAAAGTGGGTATTAACGGAAGGAGCGGTAAAGAAGGCGCGCAGTAAGGATATCAAGAGAGAAAGGGAACGACGATGGCAGCAAGGCAAAAAACGCTGGTGCAGAAGAGCAGGAAAAAAAAAACGAAGACAAAATAGGACAAAAAAGGGGAGCAGATGGCCGCAGGCCTCGAAGCTGTCGATTGTATATTATTACTCCTTTTTCTCTTTTACTTTTGATTCGAGTTTGACGAGCACAGTTTTTGTGCAGACGGACAGGAGAGGATAATAAGCGGCGGGTGTCCTTGTTGGTTTGGACATGCTGGCGCATGTGCCGCCCACCGGTTTAAATTATTGGGTCCCGACCAGAGGCCCTGGTTGGCCGACGTTGTGTTTCAGGGGAACTGGCACTGGCCGTTTCGGGCGCCGGCAGCACATGTGTAAGAGTAGCGCAGGAGCAGCCTGGAGAGGGAGGGGCCAGGAGGGTCGCAGTCATTACAGAATAGGCAGCCAAGATGGAGCCAGACGGAGAGGGGCGAAACCAGACGGAGGGGGCGCGCTCTGGTCCGCATAGACCTCTGCTGCTGGACAAGAGGCATCCGAAGAGTTTCGTCTCGTCTGTTTACGGAGTACGGAGTCCGTTTCACAGACGGCTGTGGGCGAGCCAAAGTGTCTTGCCGGCGTTTCGCAAGTTCCAACAAACTAGCCAAAGGGTCAGCCGGGGGAAGCTCCTCTCCCACCCAACCCGTTTGGGCAAGAACGAACGCGATCGCCATAGCTATTTGGGAGATCCGGCGGTCGCGGACATTGTGTGCGTTGGTTTGTACGTGTTCTCGTACAGGACACATATTGCTTTGTATGTACGAGACGTCGTGAGTGTTCGCATTACGAGGCACAATACGGAGAAATGAAGGGGTATGCACAATCAACTGGACGTCATGCTCTCTGCTTGGTCGTTGAGGGTACGGGCAATACTGGTGCTTGGAGCTTGGGTTGCTTCCCCATAGTAATATTGAAAATAGGGGTAATAATAGCACAGGGGCAGACCCGTGGGATCCTTTCTAGAAGGAAGGCGCTAGGCCGGATTGAAGAGGACGAAGAGAGGCGAAGAGCGAAAAGAGACGAGAAAAAATTAAAATAAAAATTAAAAGAATA
Source organism: Harringtonia aguacate (assembly GCA_014183095.1). Lineage (NCBI taxonomy): Eukaryota > Fungi > Ascomycota > Sordariomycetes > Ophiostomatales > Ophiostomataceae > Harringtonia > Harringtonia aguacate. The sequence goes on from JACCPH010000032.1 coordinate 172,900, forward strand.
AAACAGTAAAATACGGTGAGGTCGACAACCCCACATCGTATTTTCGCAAAAGACGGCCAAGCACACATGGCAATCGCATCACCACCACATGGGAAGGACGGTCATTCGCGCTCAGTCGCTGCTTCGTTCCAGCATGCGATTGCCGAGTGACGAGGACTGGCGCGGCTGAACCTCCGAGTGCGACGTTGGGTTCGTCAAACTTTTGTATACGAAACCGTTGGGACGTTGGCCAAGGTGCTAAACCTGCTTGCTCGACGGCTTAGACGAAGCATGCCTCTCACCTCTCTCGACCGGGCCGCTTGGCCTTGTCGCCGCCCTGGGGGGGCCGTGCTATGGCTGGCGGCTGTGCTCGCAGACGTCAAATGTGCGAGCGCCACATGGCCTTTATTAAGCGGTGCTGGACAGAGGGAGGGGAGAGAGGAGGGGGGGGGGGGGGGGGTTGAAGTTGCATTCTGATGGGATCGGCCTCTGACGTGGACTGTCATGGCCTGTCAGCCGTCTGTCTGAGTGGCTGCTGGGAAGGTGTTGGAGCCGTACGAGCTGCGTGGGATTGCTCGTAAATGTCTGTCCCAGTGGGCCATGAACCCCCATCTCTATGACTCCCCCTCCCTGGTCGGCGACCACATAGACCCAGCAGCGCCGGGAGGTCAGCTTTCGCAGGCACCTGCCCGCGAGGAAGACAAGACACCAGCGCTGGTGGGCGGTGGGGCGGCCGGCAGGAGGGTCACGAAGGGGGAGCGGAGGAGGTGGAGGAGGCGGAGACGGAGGAACCTAGGAGGAATCGTCCGGGGGTTGCGACTCATCTACTTCTGTTCGTAAGAGGAAACTACGGCGGCCTCTGGCTGTCACACAGCGACACCCCGTATGTCGAGATTAGGCTAGGCCTGTCGCTGTGGGACGGCAACCAGAGCCATGTGGCGCACCGGATGGAGAACACGGTGAGGTCTAGTCGGCGACAGCCAGCGACAGCAGAAGTAGACAGCGGCAGAAGCAGGCAGCAATAGGCAATGGCAGACGACAGTAGACGACAGTAGGAGACAAGACAGAAACAAAACAAGATTTTTTGACCCAGCGGGTCCTCCATCATTTTCATCATCTCCTCCTCCTCCTCCTCCTCCTCCTCCTCCTCCGCCACCTCATTCTCCTCATCTTTCTCACCCTCCGCTCCTTCGCACCTCGGCCATCTGCTTCGCCATGGCCTCCAGGCGGAACCGGCTCGCCCACTGCGGCGCCAGTTTGGGGTCTTTTTGGTCCTGCTTGTACGTGCACACAATCTCGGCACCCGAGGCCAGGCTGTAGTCGTAGGGCATAAACGTCTTGGCCAGGTCGCGCAGCCACCCGCCGTCGCGGATCTCGGACACGCCGGCCCGCTCGGCGTCCGACACGGCCCCCTCCCAGTCGACCAGCCACTCGAGGGCGGAGCTGTGGTCGAAGCGGCGGAGCACCCGCAGGTACTCGAACTGGGCACGCTGCGCCCGCGCCGACAGCAGGTTGCCCTCCTCGTAGCGGGCCTTGAGCCGGGCCAGCCACTGCTTGGCGGACTCGGCCGGCACCAGCGTACGCAGGATCGGCTCCGAGACGTGGGCCATGATGTGTAGCCGCAGCGCACGCTCGGCATCGCGGCACTCGCGGTACACCCGGTAGCGCAGCTTGTACTGGCGGACGCGGTCGGCGTAGGAGTGAGTTGTTGTTGTTGTTGCTGCTGTTGTTCCTCCTGCCGTTGTTGCTGCTGTTGTTGCTGCTGCTGTTGTTGTTGCTGTCGTTGTTCCTCCCGGTGGCGGTGGCGGCAGCATCGGTGGCGGTGGTGGCGGTGTCGACGTCGTCGTGTTGGGGCCGTAGTTGGGGTCGTTGGGCGCTTTGGCCTCTTTGGCCGCTGTGGCCGCTGTGGTTGCGGTGGTGGCCGCCGCCGCTTTGGCCTCTCTGACCGCTTCCAGCCTCTGGCGCTTGGCCGGGCGGACAGGCTCCTCCTCGAGCTCCGGCATCACGGGCTCCGTCGGCCGCAGATCCCGGCCGGCCTCGTTGTCCGGGTCAAACACACGCCAGTGCTCGCCCGCCACCACCTGCACCACCATATACCACACTTCCCAGTCTTGCTGAGACCGCAGGACGCGATCGCTGCCCGCCGGCGGCGAGCCGCTGCGGAGGGGCGGCGGCATGGCGTTCTGGCGTCTTGTCGGCGACGAAAAGTGACGGAGAAACTGGCAGAGACCCGTCTCAAAGACTCGCAGCGTCTGGGGACGAGTTTTTTCAGGGAAAATGGGCTGCGTGTGCGAGCATACACGGCTCGTAGCTGCCAGACGGCACGAATCGGCAGGGTCACGTGTCCTGGGCCAATCAGGGTTCATGCGATATGCACTCGACACAAGATGCATAACAGATGCATAGGAACACCACCACCGTCGCCACCGGCACCACCACCCTCCCCCCCCCCCCCCCCCCCCCCCTCCCCCTCCATCATTGTATTTTTATTGTATTTGTATTATCTGCACGATATCTGTACGAGTTGTACGAGTAATACGAGTAATACGAGTACTCTATACTATGCACACTCGCTAAACAACCCAACCTCGGCCCCCTCCCCCTTCCTACCACCCCTTCCACGGCACCCACGTCTCCCGCACCACGTCGTCCTCGTCCACCACAAAATACACGTAGAACGCTGCCGCCGTGATGCACACATGCGCGCAGTGCAGCAGCACCTGGTCGCCGACGCGGAATTGGTCCGCAGCGGTCCGACGGGCCGGCGACTCCCCGTCGCCACCGACCCACGCTAGGATCCCATGCTCCTGCGACATGCGATCCACCACCCAGCCCGGCCGGTCGGCCACCCGCCCAAAGCCCTTGCCTGCCGCCGCCGCCGTCTCCTTGGAGAGTGCAATCGTGCCGGCGTTGACGAGCGCCTCGTTGCGCTCCGGGTAGACGCTGCAGACCTCGGTGGCGACGCGCACGGCCATCTGGGACGGCGTCACGAGCCCCGTCGCCACCTGCTGCAGGTCGTTGGCGGGGAAGTTGCCGGCGTGCAGCTCGAGGGTGGTGTGGGCCCCCAGCGCGGCCTTTTTCAGCCCCTGCACGACGTGTGCCGTCGGCGTGGCCCCTACCGAGATGACGAGGGGTCGAGTGGGCGACGACGCCGTGGCAGGCACCAGCGTGGCCGCATACGCCACCGCCTCCACCTCTGCCTGCAGCACCGCCTGCGCCTCTGCGTGCGTGCGGCAGCCGTACGAGTGGCCGGCGTGGCAGTAGAACCCGTAGAGCGACACCCCCGAATCTGCGGCCAGCACCCGCTCCAGCAGCGCCGCCAGCTGCGGGCTGTGCGGTGGCACGCCCGCCCGCCGGGAGCCCACGTCGAGCTTGATAAAGACGTCCCAGGGGGGCTGCTGGCCGCTCTTTTTTGCAAACGCCTCGAGCACGTCCAGGTGCTGCTCGTGGTCGATCATCAGCACGATCCGCACCGTCTTGCGCAGCTCCGCCAGCTCGGGAAGTGCCGACGGCCGGATGGGCAGGCCGTAGAGAATCTGCAGGTCAGAACAGTTGCACACACACACAATGCCGCAGATCACCAACCCACCTCGTCAATCCGCCCCTCGCCCACCAGCGGCAGCACCCCGCGGATCTCTGCCAGCGTCGATGCCACCACCTTCTTGGTCACGCTGCCCAGCATCATGCGCGTCGCTTCGAGGCACTGGAGGTCAGTCAGCCGCTGCCTAGCAGATCACGTGGGAGCATGGGAGCATGGGAGCATGGAATGGCCGCACCTTGAGCGTCTTGATGTGCGGCCGGAACGCCAGCCCCGCCGCCTGCACATCCGCGTGCAGCTGCGCAACGTTGCGCTCGACCACCGCCTTGCTGATCACCACCGCCGGCGTCGGCAGGCTCGACACCGGCCGCCCGATGAATTCCTCGTGGTGCTGGAGCGCGTAGTCCATGATGGTGTGGGCAGCACAGGGCATATGGCGAGAAGGAAGGGGGGTCCTGTCGTAAGATGCAGTCAGTGCAGGAAGCTTGTATGTACACTAGATAAGTGAGCGATGTCGGTGGAGTCTACCCGTCGCTGGCGCCGGCCATCGCTGGAGCCGGTGATTGGCCAGACGTTGTTGCCGTTTTTGGCCAGAACTTGATGGCATTCTTGATTTCTGTCTGGCAGACTCTGCAACAGAGAGATGCAGCCGTCTATGCCGGGTCTTGTCCCCGGTGTGCCAGCAAGGCCACCCTGCATCCGCTGGACCGTCTCGGATGTCCAGTGCACGTCCACGCACCAGTTCGCGGCTGCCTCACGCCGGCCGTGGCTGTACGGCCAAGTTGTGATCTGGCGTCTACGGGTGGCTCATGCCTGTTCCGCTACCCGGTCGGTCCTGCCGATTTGGTCAAGGAGCAGGCTGTCATACAGGTAATACAGACCTAATACAGGCCTAATACAGGCCGTCCACCCAACATCCGCCTGTGCAGCACACAATTTCCACAGGAGAGCGCACGGCCTGCACTCCCACTCTTTGGTTTATATTTTAATATCACTGCGTACGAGTACACAGACAATCATGGACAGCCAAGAGCCACCTCGATCGCATCGACATCTGTGTGAGCGACACTGACACGGCTGCGAATGCCACACGGCATGGTCCACACCGACCTTCTGCAACCCGCAGCGCCAGCGGCCTAGGCGTCACTAATGCATGTCGACAAGCGCTGGGGAGCGCTGAAAAGTCCCAAAAGTCGGTAAGTGTATTTGTTAGTCAGCTCTAAACAAGCAGAGACCAAGCCGCCGTGGCCTGGCAGCTCCGCGTGTCCGATGGTCGGCCGACAAGCTCCAGGGATGACCCCACAGTGGCCTTGTTGGAGGGAATTTTGTCGTGACGAAGGAAGGAAAAAAAAAAAAAGAGTCATTCATCAACCACACATCCTTTTTTGAGCCATTGAGTTGCAACCATGGCTGCTCGGAGAACTCTGCGCATCGGTAAGTGATGGCATGCTACGTGCTGCTGCTGTTGCTGCTTCTGCTGCTGCTGCTGCTGCTCCTGCTGACCGTCTTTCCACAGGCCTCATTCCCGGCGACGGCATCGGCCGCGAGGTCATCCCCGCCGGCCGCCGCATCCTGGAGGCGCTGCCGGCGAGCCTGGGCCTGCGGTTCTCGTTTGTGGACCTGCAGGCGGGCTTCGAGACGTTCCAGCAGACGGGGGCGGCGCTGCCGGACGCGACGGTGGACACGCTCAAGGCCGAGTGCGACGGCGCTCTGTTTGGGGCTGTGTCGTCGCCGACGACGGCGGTCAAGGGCTACTCGTCGCCCATTGTGGCGCTGCGCAAGCGGCTGGACCTGTACGCCAACGTGCGGCCGGTCAAGACGGCGGTGGGCGAAAAGGGCGTGCGCAAGGCCGTCGACATGGTCATTGTGCGCGAGAACACCGAGGACCTCTACGTCAAGGACGAGCGCACGCTCGAGGGCGACGGCACCAACGGCCGCAACGGCCGCGTCGCCGAGGCCATCAAGCGCATCTCGGCCTTTGCCTCGCACCGCATCGCCGCCATGGCCGGCGAGATCGCCCTGCGCCGCCAGCAGCAGCGCGCCGCCGGCGTCGCCAGCATCCACAGCGCCCGCCCCCTCCCCCTCGTCACCATCACCCACAAGTCCAACGTGCTGTCGCAGACTGACGGCCTCTTCCGCGCCACCGCCCGCGCCGCCCTCGCCCCCCTCGCCGACCGCGTCGCCGTCGAGGAGCAGATTGTCGACTCCATGGTCTACAAGCTCTTCCGCCAGCCCGAGTACTACGACGTCATTGTCGCCCCCAACCTCTACGGCGACATCCTCTCCGACGGCGCCGCCGCCCTCGTCGGCTCCCTCGGCCTCGTCCCCAGCGCCAACGTCGGCGACGACTTCGCCATCGGCGAGCCCTGCCACGGCTCCGCCCCCGACATCCAGGGCCAGGGCATCGCCAACCCCATCGCCACCCTCCGCAGCACCGCCCTCATGCTCGAGTTCCTCGGCGAGCAGGACGCCGCCGCCCTCATCTACGCCGCCGTCGACGCCAACCTCGCAGAGGGTCGCCTGCTCAGCCCCGACCTCGGTGGCTCCGCCAAGACCGACGAGGTCGTCGAGGACGTCCTGCGCAGATTATAGCTGCAGAGCCCCGAATAGGGGAATAAAATTTTCCCGGTAGCTTCATAAAAGTTTTACACGTTTTTTTTTTCACTTTCGTTGCCATCCACATTTAAGGAAATGAATTATGCTGAATCATGGTATAAAACGGAGTCTGCGCTTAAATGATGATGCACTTGGCCGGCAGGCCACAAGGACCCCCTGTGCTCTCCTCCTCCGCCTTTGGAACCGCTGCAGCAGCAGGCTTGGCTGCTGTTGTTGTCTTTGCCTGTGTGGTCGCCACCGGGGCCGCGGCCGCGGCCGCTGCCGATCCCCCGCTAGGAGCCCGTCCTGCCGCCTTCTTAGCCGTCTCGTTTTAACCGCATACACATTGCACATGCACTCTCTGGAAAGTCACAGCAGCTGGTGCCGCTGCCGCCGCAAAACCGGCTGCCAAACTGCCGCCCGCAGCCGCACACCGATTTCCGGATCTCGCCTTTCGTTTTGATTGTTATAATCACGCACCAGTGAACTTGGCGACCGTCTCGTAGAACGACTCGCCCTGCAGCGTAGCCGTCTCCAGCTCGAGGGCCGACGGCTGCCGGCTGCCGTCGCCGCCGGCAATGGTGCCGGCACCCCAGGGCGAACCGCCGTGGATCTCGTTCAGGTTGGACAGCTGGCCAAACGTCTTGGCGTAGCCCAGAGGCACAAAGATGATGCCGTGGTGCGTCAGGGTGCTGATGCTCTGGAGAGCCGTCGTCTCCTGGCCGCCGCCCTGCGTGCCGGTGCTGACAAACACGCCAGCCAGCTTGCCGTGGAAGCCACCGCTGGCCCAGATGCCGCCGGTCTTGTCCCAGAAAGCCTGCATGTCGTGTCAGTCGCTGTTTCTCTCTCTCTCTCTCTCTCTTTCTCTTGAAAGTCTCACCTTCCACTGGGCAGGGAAGTTGCCGTAACGGGTGGGGATGCCGAAGAGGAAGGCATCGTACTCCTTGAGAGTCTCGGGGTTCTCGAGGACCTTGATGTCGGTCGGCTTGGCGGGAGCGTACAGCTTGGCCAGAACCTCATCGGGGAGAGTCTCGGGGATCCTTGGAGGCGGTCAGCACACTCTTGCGCGGAAGGACGGCGGGGTAACAATAAGGGTCCCTTACTGGAAGATGTCGGCGTGGCCGCCGGCCTTCTCGATACCCTTCTTCTCGGCCTCCGCCATCTGGCGGATATGGCCGTACATGGAGTACTGTAGCAAGGGAGGGAGCATGTCAGACACGGCCGTGGCATGAAGCGCTGCGAAAGGGGGAGCAGGTACTCACGTAGACGATAGCGATCTTGGGAGCCATGGTGACGGTGGGGGTTTGTTTATTGGTGTGGGTTGGAGAGGATGGATGGAAAAGAGGATGAGGATGAAGAAGAGGAGGGGGAAAAAAAAGAAACAATCTGCAGCTGCCAAGAAGGAAGAAGCAGCAGATATATACGTCCCAGGCCGGCTTCGCTCCTCCTGCCGCAGCGGCCGCAAGCACAGTGGCGGGCCCCTTCACTGTGGTGCTGACTACGTATGGAACAAACCTGAGCAATCCGCAAGTACTCGTACATTCGAGTAGATCCAGGCCGCTGGGGCCGCTGGGGCAACCGTGGGCCAAGCAACGGCAGCCGACGGACCAAAAAGAAAGCGGCTAGGAATGTGTGGTAATTGATTGTTAATCAGGAACCTCGCTGGGAGCTATCCTTTGTCAGGGCCCTTGTTCGGTCGCTCTTTCCTCTTCCCGCACCCCTCCCCCCCTTCCTCCCTTACTCCTCCTCCCCCCCCCCTCCTCTACCCCATTGTCTCGTTGCCCCTCTACGACGGGAAGGCCCAGCTCGCATTCCTCGTAAGATGCATTACACGTCCGTCCTTTGAGCGACGGACGGAGCAAAGCAGCTCAGGCCAGGGATTGCTCCTTCCCCAACGGTGCAGGCTGCTCCTCGGCCCTTTGCCCCCCCCCCCTCCCCCCCTCCTTCCTTGCGCCTCGTATTAGCGTGCTTTGTAGCTGAGACTTTGTGCCGCTACGGACGACAGCTTTGGGAAGAAGCTTTGGGGATGGTGTTATTCGGACCCACTATCAGATGCCAGGAGTGTGTGCTTCACGATACTTGGTGCCAGCAGCCGCTGCCCAGCTCTGCTTTCTTCTGCCGTCATTGGATCGCTCTTTTGCTTGTTCGTGTCAACAGCACGCAATTGGTCTTCCTGTGACAGCCAACCCTTTTTCGATCCATTGATCCATTCGCGGTTCCCCCGGCTGCGAGCCGTGGCGGGCGCACCTGGCGAGATCTCCAGTTGTGCCTTTATTTTTCTTGCTCGGCATTTTACCAAGAACGCCTTAGTGGGGAAAAGAGCGAATGCGAGTGTGGTCGCATCCATGGGTTCAATGGGCTCCCAGTGGGCTGCGCGCCGGTAGTGGAAAAAAGAGCTTATGTGGAGCTGCGCGCCGCAGCAAAGCTCTCCCAACGTGCCCATGAATAAGCGATGACAGCACCTGCATCAGCGCCCAGCGCCCCCACCGTCGCAGCGTACCAATCCTTAGTCGTCCCTGACAAATGGGCAATACGAGCCCCATACGGCCGTGTTCGTGGATTAACGTGCCCGCTATTTGCCAGCAGGAAGCTTTTTGTCAGATACCAACGACTGCTATCTAAGGATTTGCAACGAATCCGTCAGCCTTACACAACTGTTTGGACCAGCCCAATGGCCCTCTATCAAGCAATTGTTCCAGATTCAGAGACCCATGGACTCTAAAAAAGGAAAAAAAGATGAAAAAAAAGGGGAAAAAAACGCCACCGCTCTGTATTTATGCCCCTTGCGCTATGCCCTCTGGGGAACCTCCCAGTCAACATTCTATAACATTCCAGGAAAAAATGGTCTAAAACATGGACATCCCCATCAACACACTGGCTACCTACTACCCAAAGAAGCCGGGGTGCTGCCGGTGGAAGCCAACACGAGCGACCAGAAAGGCCACCACACCGAGAGCCACACCGGCCGCAGAAAAGCCAATGGTTCCCATCCACTCCTTCGAGGTCGTCCCGTCGCCCAGGATGGCGCCAGCAATGGGCGGGCCGACGAGGAGGGCGAGGCCCGATAGAAAAAAGGTCATGCCCATGCGGGTGCCGACGCGGCGCAGGTCCTGGGTGAGGTGGAAGACGATGCTCGGCATGAGGCTGACGACACCGCCCGAGAACAGACCGTACAGCAGGGCAAAGACGATGAGACCGGCCAGGTGGCTGCTACCGCCGGTCCCGGCCCCCGTCCCCGTCCCCATCCCCGTCACCAGGCCCAGGTCGCCGGCGGCCACCGACGCGATGCCCAGCCAGCCAAAGAGCAGAATGGTGCTTGTGGCGGTGCAGACGAGCATCATGTTGATGCTGCCGAGGTGGTCGGCGGCCCAGTTGGGCACGACGCGGCCCAAGATGCTGCCGACGTTGAGCATGGTGACGAGGTAAAAGGGATCAAAGGCCGACGTCTGGATGGCGTGGCGCTCGGCAAACAGCTGCACGTAGAAGAAGGGGTCGTAGAGGCACATGAACGTGACAAACGAGGCGGCCATGACGGCGAGGTAGGGCAAGTCGCGCAGGGCGGTGGTGTCGACGAGGGCACGGTGTGTTTTGGTATCCTGGCGGCGGTCCCTGCCACCGCCAACGCCGCTGCGGGTGCGCATAAAAGCCAAGGGCACGGCCGAGACGGCCAGCAGGATAAAGGCAATGATGCGCGTGGCCCAGCCGAAGCCGAGGCGCGGCTGCAGGTGGGAGAAGAGGATGGGGAAGCAGACGCCGGCGAGCGGGCTGCCGGTGGAGCTGAGGCCGATGGCGAGGGCGCGGCGGCGGCGAAAGTACTGGCCCAGGATGGCGGTGGTGGGCAAGAAGGACAGGCCCATGCCGAGGCCCACGGCCAGGCCCTGGGCCAGCAGCAGCTGCCAGTACGCGGTGCAGAGCGACGTCATGAACGTGCCGAGGACGACGAGCAGCAGCCCCGCGCCGAGCAGGTGGCGGAAGTAGCCGGCGTCAAAGAGGGGGCCGGCCACCACGCCGCCGACCAGCAGCAGCGCCCCCTGCAGCGAGCCGATCCACGAGATGGCGCTCGACGTGCCGCCCGGCCGGCCCATCAGCAGATCCGTCTCGTAGTATGTCTGGAACACGCCAAACGTGTTCACCAGCCCCCACGTGTTCACCATGACCGCCCACGAGCCCAAGACCTGCAGCCAGGCCGTGAGGCCACCGTCGGGGACGTCTTGGTGAGTCGGCAGATCGGCGTCGTCGTCTGCATCACCGTCTGCATCGTCGTCTACACTGTCCCTCCCATTGTCGTCGCCCGATGGCTTCTCGTCCGGGCTCGCGGCTGTGTCGACAATCGCCTGGTCCGCCGGCGATGTGGTCGGCGCTTCGGCCCACTGCTGCTCGATATCGGAGTCGGACCGGATAGACGGTGCTTCCTTTTCCATTGGGTATGGCGCCGGTGTGGACAATGCCAAGCAATCAAGTCTGTGTTGTGCACTCGTATGCAGCAAGTAGAAGGGAAGCCGTCCGAACCGTTCCTATATATTCGTGATGCTTGGAGATGCGCACAGATAACAAAGCCAGTAATAATGGCAGGACGCACACGAACCAACAAGCGGAGTGAAGAGGAAAAGGAATACTGTCCTTCTCATGTCTGCCACAATGACATCAACAGGCTAGTAATAAATGGCAGAAGAGGAGGGGTGGGAAAGAGGGTCTCCAAAATGCGAGTTCGGATCGATTATGACAAATCCAGGCAATCAATAATACGGCTGCATAGCAGGGAAGGGTACAATGATGCCATCCCGGCTAGGGGAACAGGAGCGTCCCTGCCGCATGCACACTGCCGAGTCGAGCGAGCAGCCTCTGGCCCATCCGGCGGCATGAGCATGTCGACCGAGAGAGGTGGGTAACATTGATGAGAAAGGGTTTACGGAAGTTGGGGAACGAGGCGACGAGTTCAATGTCGTCATCATGACCAATTTGGGCGCCCGCAACGTCCCAGGAAAGATATACAATATTAACACCACAAGCCGGGATTGAACCACAGGGATGGGACGACGTGGGACAGATATCAAGAGGTAAGAAGAAAGTAGGAGGAAAGTGAGAACCAAGATGAAATCGCAACCTTTGAGAAGGGCCAGTGGGTCTAGGAATTGGTGGCGCCTTTAAAGGACTTTTTCGTGATTTTGTCCAAACTCACCCTTTCGCACACTCCTTACCAACTTGCCTAGTTACATAGAGGGCTTTTCCACAGCATACGCAGCAGCTCCTAGCCCTAGGCACGAGGCCTTTTGTTACCGCAGACCGGCTGCTCTACCTGTTCCTCGACGTCGAGTTCAAGGGGGGGGGGGGGGGCAGCCTGTGGGTTGCCACGAACCAGTCCAGTGCCTAGGTGGAGCAGCCGCCTGCGTACACATGGTCGAGGAGCTTCACCAGCATCTTCTAGCATGCGGCGGCGATGGCGACGACGGCACTGGTGCTGGCACGAGCGCTGACGTCGGCGCTGGCATGCCGCCACAGGACCGGCTCGCATTCAGCGTCGCCATCAGCGACACAGAGGCACGCATCTACGTGTCGTGGTTACACAACCAATCGGACTACTACACGCAAAAAAAATCCAGTCGTTCTGCCTACAGGAAGCCCGCGACTGCATAGAATTCCGCGTCCACGTCCGGAACATTCTGGACTGGGGCAGGACGCGCCGACTGCAGGCCATCCGCGACGTGTTGGATCGCATCGGAGAGTTTAGCAGGCAACCACTGATGCCGACCGCTCTAACGACTACGCCGAGGCGGTCGCGGTCGCGGTCGTCTTCCGTGGGTTCGGACGTAATGTCTATTGGGAATGTCGGACCCAAGATTTCAGAATCCCTACGCTTATGACATGGCCACCGGACTTGCAGAACTCAGAGACGACGTGCCGTTTGAAAGAAGTGGTAAGGGGGAGGTGAGGTTTCCGAACTTTCTGTAATCAGATAATATGTTAGCACTCCTCTTCCCCATTTTCCTTGCGTGAGCCTCGGCGGCTGGCAAGACACTTTTTTTTTTTTTGCAGAAGCGGGGAAAGAGCAACCCCAACACCATGCTTATGGGCACAGGAAACAAAGGCCGAGGACGGCAGGAGCGGGAGTTCACATAATAAATCGGAGCCTGTTCACATAATCGACGTCATTTCCGCCATGAAGACGCAATAATACCCGTGCCGCTACCCTTCCCCCCCCTGAAGCCTTCCCCTCCGAGCCAGCCCCTGCTAATTTCTACGGGGCATCCTATTTTCTCTAATCGATCGGGACCCTGCGCTCACGACAGCTTGACGCTGCTGAGCCGGTTGCTCAGCACATCGAGGTCGAGCACGACGTGCTGCAGCTGGTTGTGGTCGTCGTGGCTGTGGCCGTCGTGGTCGTGGTCGTGGTCATGACCGTCGCCCTTCTGCTGCAGCTCTTTCCGAATCCGTGCCGCGGCTTGCAGCAGCGGCTCGACGAAGCGCTGCTCGACGGCCGGGCCCATGCCTGGCGGCACGACGGTGGCCCGGTACTTCTCGGAGTGGAACAGGAAAAAGGCCAGGTTGGCGGCCTGCAGCAGAAAGGGCGCATTCTGCACCCAGTAGTCCAGAAGGGCGGCCTCTTCGTCCTCAATGTCGCCGGCGGCCTCGCGCAGCGCCTGCAGGTCCGGGAAGATGGCGTACTGTAGCTGCTCGACGGCGTCAGGCGTGGCGAACAGCGCCTTGGCGTCTTTGGTGTCGTTGTCGTCGGCTCCCCCGGCTCCCCCGGCTCCCCCGGCTGCCATGATCTCTTCGCGCAGCCATGTTATCGCGCACGCCTTGAGCGACGCAAACATGCAGTTCTCCAGCAGGTCCTGTAGGATCTTGAGCCGGTCGTCCGGATCGGGGTCCGCGTGCAGCACTGCGCCGGCCAGCGTCGTGGCCGCGTGGCGTACAATGAGGGACGGGTGGAACACGGCGCACAGCGTCAGCAGATGGTGATACTCCATGTAGCTGGTGACTGGCCGCGCCCCCCCCTCCTCTGTATCGGGAGGCGCGCCCTCGTACAGGCCGTTGTGGTCGAGCCACAGCCCCATGACCACAATGGCCTCGATCGTGCCCGGCGTCCGCGCAATCTGCGACGTGGCATCGCCCGCCAGAAAGGCCTCGAGAATCTCGTGGTGGTCTGGGAAGACGTGCAGGGCCGGCACGGGCGCGTCGGCCTGGAACACCTCGGCGGAAAACGCCCAGTAGGCCAGCAGGCAGATGGTGCCGCCGGTCGACAGCGGAATGCCGGCGTCGGGACCGGCCGCGCTGCTGGTGTCCGCAGTGGTGAGAGGGTGGCGCCGCACCGGGCCGCTGCACACGCTGTGCACAAAGGCGTCTGAGCATTTCAGGCCGAGGTCGAGGGCAAGGGCCTGGGTAGTCAGCTCTGTATATTGTAATTCTCATAGAGTAGCGACCACTCACCACCAGCTGGCCTACGGCCGATTCCCGCGCCACCTTTTCGGGATCTTCGCGGAAGCTCTGCAGGATCGTCGGCCGGCCGGGCACCAGCTTCTCCGGGTGGTAGTGCTCGAGCAGACGGGGCGCCCAGGCCATGTCGTTTGCATTGACGTAGGCCTCCAGGATGCAGGTGACAAACGACTGCAGCAGCCGCTGCTGCAGGGCGCCCTCGTCCGGGGCGACGTTGTCCTCGGCCTCGGGGTCCGGCACCGACACGACCGCGTCGTCGGGCCGGCCGTTGTTGTTGGCCACCTGGCCGATGGCGCTGGTGCTGCGGGCCAGCGTGGCGAGCGAAGTGGAGCTGGCGCCGGCATCTGCGAGTGTGTTCGTGCTTGTGTTTGCATGCTTCTCCGATGGGCTGGCATCACCGGCGGCCAGGGACAGCACGGCCAGCTGCGAGGTCGACCGGCGTATGGGCGGCGGCGGACGACGGCGCGCGGCCAGCGAGCGCACCAGCCCGAGCACGGCGGTCGTCATGGCCGGCCGCTCCGGGCGGTAGGCGGCCAGGATGGCCCGCAGGGTGCTCTCGAGGAAGCGCGACGGGCGCTTGGTCTGGATGCGGCGGTGCAGCAGTCCCAGCATGCCGAGCAGCACGACAAACGTCTGGGTCGAGGCCTCGGCTTCTTTGGCGTTTTCCTTGACGTCTTCGCCCTCGTCGTCGTCGTCGTCGTCATCCTCGTCGTCGTCATCATCATCCTCGTCATAGCCCTCGTCAGAGTCCTCGCCGGCCTCCGTCTTGCGGCGCTGGTGCGCCCTGAGCCCTTCCAGCACCTCCAGCACCTTGAGGATGACCTCCCGCGGGTTGCCGAGCCGGGCGACGTCGTCGAGACAGGCCTCCGAGGCCGGAAGCAGCGGCACGAGCATGTCCACGAGGTCCCAGCCGATTTCCTGCGTCAGCTGGGCGTCCTGTAGCACCTCGTGCAGCGTGGGCAGCAGCTCGGGTGAGAGGTTCTCTTCGATGAGGGTCAGGTAGGTAAAGCGGTCGGTTGCGGGCGGCCGAGCTTCGAGGAGGGCGGCCGACGCCGACGCCGGGGCCGTCGAGGTCGACGCCGTTGTGGAGGACGTGTCTGCCATGGCTGGACTGAGAGCGTGGCAGTAGATTCTGGGAAAAAGGAGGAGGGGGGGGGGGGGGGGGGGGGGGGGGTAGAGGACAGTGTAAGATACCCAAGGTAGAGGAGGCTAGAACGAGGGATGGTTAATACAGCGGGTCTTTCGTCATTGAGCTGCAGCGCGTGTGTGCGCCAGCCCCACTACGTCCCCTCCCCCCGCTGGTGCCAAGTAATCCGGCCAGCTCTAATGTGAATTGGAGGGCAAGGTCAGCCTGCACAGTGCCGTTTTCTAACAGCACGTTACTGCTTTATTTGCGAGTATGAACATTCTTGTGGCTGCTCGTCTCTCCTCTGCTTCTTATCTGTCAGCTGCGTTTCGATAATAGGGACCCGTGTGTGTCCAAACACTCTTGCTCAACTCTGCATCTCGTGCGCCTTCCCACTCGTCTTCACCTCCACACAGGCACACGCATTGGCTTCTGGTGTGAACATCGATTCGCTACAGATGTCGATGCTGAGATCGGCTCGGGGGCAGCAGTGTTTTTTTTCCCCCCCTTTTCCCCCTTTTCCCCCTTTTCAGCGCTGTGGCCAATGCTACCTCTTGAGAAGCGGGAGGATGGTAGTTCCTCAGCAGCAATGGCAGCCGATTTCAACGAGTTCTGGCAGCCAATCCTAAGCAACCAAAGATAGCCGAGCACGAAGCGAGGGGCGAGGAAAGAGCCAGAACGACAAGACACTGACTGGATACTCTCTAGATCCAGGGCGGTTCGTATTGAAGATTTGTTGCCGAGAGGTGAGGTAAGTGGCAGCCATATATATGGTGCTTGCAGCTCGCGAGTCTCCAGTCTGATGGTTTGGCAGACGCAGGACAGTAGTCTATGCGGCTGAATGGTCTTTGGGTTCTCAAAAATAAAAATGGTGAAAATGGGACTCTTTTTTACAATGTATGCTCTGTTGAATGCCAATTCGAATGCGAGAGAATAACGATGTACAGATATGAATAACAAGATTAAGTCTGCAAACAAAGCCGCTTTTGAGAAAAGAGAGGCCTGTGAACAGACAAGTCACTGCATTACTGGTCCCTCTTGCTGTGGTGTAACTCCATTGACATTGTTTCCGACTAAAGCTGCGAAAGTATGCAGTACTTTCAAACGGACGTCTGTTGGGGGAGCGTAAGGCCACTTCTGCCGTCCTCGGATGTTCGTCTCCTGTCTTTCGGCGCAGCGAAGAAGATGGGCAGAAGATGGGCAGCCTATGTGGGGGTTCTTGGGCGATGTCTCGGGTTGTGGCCCGGGAGCGGAAACGGGTGCTACTGGGAAGTGAAGAACGAAGTGGGGAAAAGGGCATGCATTCTGCATCTCCAGCCGATGCAGAGACTTCAGTGGGGCTGGCTAATATGGGAAAAGGCACGTGCCATCAGGGCACGTGCCCAACAGGAAGGGAAATAACTATTACAGAGCCATCGCAGCCAATGCCAGAATCGCCCTGCGTCATACTCGCTATCTGCGACAGACTACCGGACCGGCGTCCTTCTCCAGACCATGCTGCGGGATACTAAGCCGAGAGGACCGGCGGGACTACAAACGGCAGAAGCATGGGGGAATATCGCTCCTTCGGCTGGCGGTCATTTTGTGCGATATGCGGCTATCCGCTGTGACGGGAGAGTGAAAAGAAGCGAATGAAATTGAAAAGTCTAGAGAGAACCAGATTTAGGTGGGTTTTGGCAATGCGTCACTTTCACGTAGGAATCCAGCTTCCTGCTTATGCATACGCCCTACCTTTCCCTGTTCTGCCTCTTGACGTCTGCTCTGTGAACCGGTCCCTGACCTTTGGTCGCGGCTCATTTTCCTCTGCTCTGCACTGCTTCCAGTACAGATTGTGGAAGCAAATTCTATTAAAAAGATGTGTCATCTGTTGGCTTGTCATGTGTCTCGTGTTGATTAGCTCGGCCCTATTATCTTTCCTCGGCTTCACCTCCTCCTATTTTGGGGGTGGGGAGGGAAGGGGGGGGGTATTGCACGGTTTCAAAGAGAGCGTCTTGGATCAGAGCTGTCCGCGAATGGGTTTTGAGGCTGGTATCGTACAAGGCGTCCTGTCATCCCTAGTACGACTCCCCGGAACCTCCGCATAGGGTTGTAGTTAATCTTGCCTCTCGCTTTCTTTGGGTGCCATCGACTGTCGCCGCTTCTGTTTGTTCGGGGAAGGCGGATGCCCGGGTGTCTGCAGACTGTTCTGGGATTCTTGGTGTTTCTGTCGCTTCCCGCTGACCTCCAACAGCTGATCAGACATGCAGCAGCCTACCAATTGCTCCGGGGAGAGTCGTTGGAATATCCATCTTTCACAGACAGGAGAGCAACGTGTCTGTTCACAGTCGCTGCAACGTTGCCGAGAGGCGCGTGTATAAGTCGGCACAATATCTGAAAATAGAAACACAAACTAAGCACCCCCTAAAAAGTTTGACTCTGCACGCCAAAGCTGTAGCCCTCAGACAGATTGGCTCCTCCATCTGTGTAGAAACTCATAATGCCATGAAAAGGAAACAAGACAAGAAAAGAAAGTCACAGCTCAACCATGGCATGACCACAGTAAGCAGATCTTGGCTTCCAAAGCGCAAAAGCCCCAGCAGCTACACCTCCCCTCACTGCAGAAGACGTTCAAAACATCAAATATCCGCCAAGAATGGGATGGCAGTGAAAACAATGAAGGTGCTCATCGGCCGAAAACTGTTCGGGAGGAGGTTGTCAGTGTATGAAATTTTGCATTGACAAAGGATGAAGAGAAAAACAGGTTTCGGGGAATGGAGAATGGAACAACGAATAGCAGATAGGGCATGGTGCAAAAAGTGACCAGAGAGCTGCCTCTACAGGTGCGAGTCTGAAGGTATGACAGACGATGTGTAATGGTACCCACACCGGTGAGAACTGCTGCTCCCACGAATGCCGAAGCCGGCTAACAGCACAGGCACATCAAATACAGGGCAGGCGACCATTTATGAAGAGAGGGAGGGGGGGGGGGTGATAAACTGGGCACGAATACACTGTACTGTCCTCCATAGCCTTGAAAAAATATCCCAACTCCTCACCTGCCACCGTGACTGCTGTGCTTCATGGGAGAGATATTGCAGCAAAGCATAGAAAGCACTTACAAGGATCGATAGGGTTGGGCGGAGTGCTCGGTTTGGGCGGTGCGTTTCCGCTCTTTGACATGTTGGTGAACAGCAATGAGCGCTTTTCCATATTGGCCGGCATGGTTATCACGTTTCTGCTGTCTGGGAATGCTGTCACAGAAAAAGGCACAGCTGTGAACAAGATAGGCACCTAGGCCTGCTCCTTGGATGAGATTGGGGATTCCGTGGAAATTGTGAAGCGTTTCAGCCGCCTTTAGGTACCAGTGGGACGTCCCGACTCGCTAGTGACCGATGGCAGCGTGTAGACGGTTGCACAGTAGGACTCGAGACCGGAAGCTCACTTGGGTCGAGTAGACCTGAAGGCAATAATCAAAGAGTATATGTATGAGTGAAATGTAATATGTTTAATGAAATGTTGATGAGAATGTAAAGGCGGGGGGAAAGAGAAAAGTGAATGTTTGGATGCTCAGAAGACTTCTTTGGGGAAACTGATATCTCGAGTCTCGAGTTCAATGGGAAGACTGGAAATCAACGAGACTTTATATCTCCATCCAACAGCAGCGAGAAGCAAGATGGCCAGCTTTGGGCACCAGGTCTTCTCGCTTCCCATCCTTCGCCTACTGCACATTCGCCTCGTCTCCGCTGCTTCTGACTCGCCGCGGTAGGCGACACCGGAGGGAAGCATATCGTGTTCCCTCCAACCCCCCTCCAACTTCTTCTCTTCGCCTAGTCGACAAACCGACATGACGACGACTCCCATGGACCGGTGAAGTAGCGTTGTGCCCGAGACAAGGTGCTGTTACTGACCGCCTTCTTCAGGCTAGGCGAGCAGACAAGAAAGGATGCACAGGATCGCATATCAGCCAAGAGCAGCATCCGGATCCTGATTATCGCAGTCTTGTCAGAGTATGTTAACCGCAGAGCCACTATCGGCGAGTCGCCGTCCAGCCAATAAGGGGAGCTCCTGGCCAAGAGCCGAGAAGCGAGAACACCTGGACAATGCACAGTATTTTCAGTGTCCTTTTGTCGTTATTCACCCTTTTTGCCATTGCACAGTCGCCCCCCCCCACTGGCTGTGCTACTTGCTCGCCGTACGCTAGCAGGGCCATCATACGTTTCTGTCACTCCGATTCCCAACAGCACTGCAAACTTCATACGCAAGGAACTGGGTGGACAAGCAGCGTACTGATCTGATATGGATACTCTAATACCGCCGAAGGACCGGTCTGACTGGGTACGGCTCGGCTCGGCTCGTCCAAGAACCCATGTCTTTGCCCAACAAAAGACGAAGGAGAGGTGGGCCATCGTGACCTCTCTGAGATGACACCAACTCGATGTTCAGTGATCCCACAAAGCATAAGCACGTGAAAATTTGAGAAAACAGAAAAGATAAGCATGTGAATATTGCTGTAAAAGCAGTGTGTGGCTCAACCGGGAGATGGATGGAAGCCATGTATGACCAGCCAGAATGTGGAATCAGGTTCTGATACAAGTAGAAACCCCGGTCCGCCACCACACGGCCGATTTCAACACGAAACGGCCCTTTTCGTTTCGCGTTATTCTCTTTCAGCTCTCGGCCAGGTGACCACACCTCTGCAGCGTCATCAACCATCGGCGAGATGTTTCTGGGAACACCAGGGAACACCTGGGGACACCAGCCAAGGTGATGGGAATCCTTCCGGTGAAGGTGACAAAGGATAGGCCAAGCCATCTGGCCTTGTTGCGCGGGTGCCGGAATAAGCGTTCCGTTGGAGAGAAACAGGCCGTTTCGAGACTTGCAGAAATGCGTCATCGCGTCACTTGATCGCAACAAGGCATGCAATTTGCCGTTTGCCTGATCTATGTCGTCCTGCTTTACATAATTTCTTTCGTCGGCCTGTCACCGTTCAGTTCCACGATAGCTTCTCGTTATTTGCTTTCCGCCTCAATCTCGGCCACCTGAAACTCGTATGCATGGAAGGTTAGGCAAGATATGAAGTGGAAGCAAAAGAACGGTGGCACAGGGCAAAAAAAAAAACAAGCGAAAAAAAAAGTACACGCTCGGGCCCGAGAGACCGTAGCCTGAGCAAGACCTGGAAAGCTTGGTGGCCATTGGGCCGGAATCGAGATTGACACAGAAGGCGCAGGCGAGATACACAAACACGAAGACGCAATACGATGAAAAAGGCAACAGGACACAGCCAGTCCAGCAGAAGGCATAAATAGAGGACACAAGCACAAGGACACAGAAACATGCAAAGGTGTGCGAACTTGGAGACGCCTACGCCTTATCGCAACAGACGTGCATGCAACATTAGATAGGCGGTACCGTGTAAGAGTATGATAATAACAATAACAGCTTCGTGCTACCACTCGTGTGCTTCACACGTAGATGTGGACGGTAGCCGCATTTCTCATCTGCCGTTCTCGCCTGTGCTGCCTGCAGCAGGCCGGACGGCTAGACCTCCCGGTATCGCCGCGTTGCCGACGGGGGCACAAAGGCAATGCATAAAAGGCGGTCTGGGTCCGCGAGGGTTCGCATTGGAAACGAGGCAATCTAGGCAGACGGAACATCAATGTCGGAGGGCTTCCCCTTCCCTGTTCTGCTGGTGGTAGTACGCCATGCAAAACAGATGAGACCAAGGCCTCAAAATAATAACGGGGGAGGCGGACGATGCATCCTGTTCGTCTGGCACACAATTTGACCGGTAGGAAGTGAGGGAATCGGAACCGGTTGATTATTCGTGCGTGTATTAAGTGTGAAGAAGAAAAGAGGAGAGGTGGAAGGAGAAGGACGAAAATTGACTTTTGACAATGTGATGATCACGTGTAGTAGTCACGTGCTATGCGACTTTGTGTGGATAAACTAAGGGCCGAAACGGCTATTAAAGTACTACGCTCGAAATTTTTCTCACCTCTTACAATTTCTGCTTCTTTTCCTCCCTCACACACACGCGACCTCGTGAAGGTGTTTCACACCAAATCAAACACGGGTCGACTCGCCAAACAGGCTGCAAAAAGGGAATGCTTCTTTCAGTACCGAATCAGAGACTGAGGAAAAAGAGCATTACCCGATTATGGTAAGGTAAATCGACGACTTCACGGGATCGAAATCAAGATCTGCCCCCGACTTCCTCGGCGGCATTCGATCTCATCCTGCGTCTTTCTATTCCTTTGCATTTCTGTTCCTTTGCGTCATTTTTTTGCCATCTGTTCTCTCTTATTCATCCCAATTTCCCCGAGTGACTCTGTTGGCTGTCGTATGCTACCCACAAATTTGCCTACCTGTGCGCTTTTCAATGCGCAACAAGGTTAACTTCTTTATTTATCGTTCGCGTGGAAGAAAAAACAAAGGGTCTAGACAACCCGTCCAGTCCACCCTGCTGGCGTCGAACCATGTGCGCCAATGGGACTAACACGGACAAACATTCCTGCCAACAAACCTCCTTTTTTGCCTGCCCTACGATTGATGACCTGGCTGCCAGGTGACGGCCACCGTTCATGGAGAACTATTTTCCGAACTGCGTCTCATACGCACGTCATAGAGAAACAAACTGGGGAGGATACCAGGGAGGTGAAGGGGACAGACCGGTGAACAGCGCAAAAAACTGAGCAAGTTGTGCGCTGTGACAAACGGCCGACGCCTTGCTCGCAAGCTCTTGCCAAGAAATTGGTACCGCAGCGGTCTGGCAAGCTGTCTAGTCCTATGCGTCTGTAGTATGTGCGATCATCGCCTTTTTCGCCGGCCCTCCACAAAGTTGTGAGGAGCCTCGTGCACAGTACAACCTGTCCGCTGTCAAAAGTCGGGCAAGCGGTCTGCTTGCCGGGGTAAATACTCCTTCTGTGTGACATGCAGTAATTGCAAGACAGGTTTTGTCCAGAGTCGAATTTCGATTGCATGTTTCAACCGCTCGTCTGTTTCAAGCGGAAAGCACCAGTCACATATCGTATGCACATGGATATCTAGAGCGCTATAGCATTTTACAAGGCATATTTCTGTCAGTTTGCAGACTAGCACGTGGTCCACAGATCAGGGATCAACGGCTTTTGATAGGCTGCCGTGGTCGATACGTCCACACCCCAATCCCTGCATTTGCAGTCTGTCTGCCCACCCCTCTTGCCTGTTTGGGTTACCGAGTGCTCTGCCTTCTGTCGGTGCCTCTTTCCAGCTCGGTTCCTTTGGCCAGTGGCGCAAGCGTTTCACTCTCGCGATTTCTTTTCCTTCCTTTTACCGTCACATATTTCAAGAGAGCATAACCTCGTCCTTGTCTCCGCGTGTGGGAGCGCCATGCTTGTGTTCTCATTGCATCTTTGCCACCTCGATGCTTTTGGATTACCGTTGCTGTGTCTGTGCCACTGCGAGTAGAGCTTGTGCGGTTTGACAGGCAACACGAAGCAACTGACACACTGCAGCTGCAACGAAATCAACGTCTCGCAAACTTAGAATCACAGTACAGAGCCGCATCTACGACTGTCGCTGAGATCCTGGGTGCCGTGTGCAACGACTCTTCGCAGCTCGCATTGGTTCACAAGAGCGGCTCAGCGAGCGAACAGCCTAGTGAGCGAGGCATCCGCCGAGGAGAGTGATCTCGCAGCGCCGCCTGGCATGAGATCCCGGACACAGCATAAATAGCCCTTGACCTGACCCGGCAACTCGTTTTGCGTCGTTCCTTCTCCCTCGGGTTTTCTACGAAATTCCGCCAGCACCCATCTCACCGGTCCCATCCCCACGCCCACTTCTCACCATGGCATCCAACGGTTCACCCGGGGCCTCCTCTCTGGGCTACGAACCTCTCCAGTCGGAGGACGAATCCTGGAACTTTATGGACATTCCGACCGGCCAGTCCAACACCGAATCGTCCGTGGCCTTCCTGCCCAGCCCAGCGAGCCGCAGCCTGGCGTCTTATGGCGTCGTCGTCCACCAAGGCCACGGACATCGTGGGCCCAGCCCGAGCATCAGCAGCATCAGCATGAGCCCTGCCCAGATGCCGATATCAATGTCAATGGGAATGCCGCCCGGATCATCACCAGCTCAGCCGACGTCCGCGCCGTCGCCGACCCTTCTGACTGGCCTCGACCAACAGCCCACCTCATTTCCCATGCAGTTCTCCGGCCAGATGGCCGCGTCGCTTGCTGCCGCTGGTGCTTTAAACTCTTCAGCTCTGGCCGACAGCTCATTTGCAATGACAACGCCCGACGTTTCAACAACCGGATTGCCGACCCCTCTTGGCGACCCGACCGATCTTCTACTCAGTGATCAGGCATTACGAGGTGAGCCACCTTCCAATTCCATCTCTGCATGTGCTGCTCTCAACTTTTGCCTCTGACTCTTGTGCTCTCTCTCAGGCCTTGTTCCGTCCTTCCTACCCGCAGACTTCTCTTCTTCGTCTACACTGCTGTCCGACTTCTCCATTCTCCATCACCAGCAAAGCCAACAGCAGCCTCAGCAACAACCCCAGCAGCCAGAGCAGGCTTCTCTGTTCGACTTTGATATTCCGTTTGCATCTGCTATCACTGCCCCCCCTTGGGACCCGATAGCTGTTCCTGAGCAACGAGGAACGCAGATGTTCGCGATGGACGAGTACGCAATGACATCACCTTCACCACCCGGCTCTTTTGCCGCTGCCATCAGCCCGTCACTGTCGGCGAGCCCACGGTCTCCTGCAAATATCAGGTCGGAGTCCATCAACAGCCAGCAGCAGCAGTTCAGCCAGGAGCAGTTCCAACAGCTTCAACAACTGCAGCAGTTTCTTCAGCAGCAACAGCTGTCACAACTACCACTCCGCCAACACCAGCAGCCTCAGCCACAGCCGAAGCCGCAGCCGCAGCCGCAGTCACAGTCGCAGTCGCAATCTCCCACAGCTGCTGCAAAGCTGCCGTCATCTGGCTCATCTTTCAAGACGAAGCCAATGGCTGTCGGCGGCAAGAGGGCTAAGACAACGGGAAGCAGGGTTGAGAAGAGGAAGGCCACAAATGCGTCTTCCATTTCCGACAAAGCCCAATTAAGTGCCAGCCTCAGCGGCAGTAGCCTTGGCAGCAGCACCAGTGACAAGTTTGTCATTGTCACGCCGACAACAATCAACGCATACGCTGGCAGCGGCAGCCGCCACAACCCTTTCGAATTCTTCGAGGCCACAAATGCCACCCAAAAGGGCCGCAAGGGACCATTGGCCGACGAGATCAAGGAAAGTGCCCTGAAAGTCCGCCGTGTAGGTGCCTGCTTCTGCTGCCACGCTCGAAAGGTCCGGTGCGACCACGTCCCGCCATGCAAGAACTGCGCAAAGATGAGCCAAACGATGCCGCACATCATATGCTGGCGGTTCGACGATTTCGTGGTGGAGCTCTTCCCGGGCGTGCTTCGCAGCCACTTCCGCAAAGATGAGATGGCAAAGTTCATGTCCGACAACATCGCCTCATTCCTCGTCAACGGCGCCGAGCTGCCATGTACGGTTCGTCTGTCCTGTGGCCTGGCCTTCAAGAATACGTTGGAGATCCGTGCTGCCAAGTTCTTCACATCCAAGTCGCAAGAAGTGCTCCAGCATACACGCTTGACTACAGAGAACAACATGGCACACCTGAACATCAAGGCGGCGGCACCTATTGCCTTGGATGTGTCCGAAACCGCCGGAACCAGCCCGTCGCAGCAGCTCGAGAGGGTCAAGAAGGCCTGCCGTGTGTATGTCGACAGCATTCTCAAAGAGGATGCCTACATCGATCAGATCACAGCGGGGATTTCACAGACGGGATTGCCAAAGAAGATCCTCACCATTGTGCGGCGCTTCTGCTTACAGACTCATGTATGTTTTTTTTGTTTTTTTTTTCATTCTTGTTGCGTGTCCTGTTTCTTTGTGTGCTCTCATCTTAACCAGGCTGCAGTCTCCTATTGTAAAGCAAGCTCTTTCCGTGTACACGATGCACTACATCATGGCCCATCATCTCAGCCTCACCCAAGACACGGTCAAGGAGCTGGCACATACCGGTCTAGTCCCGCGGGACGATATCTTTGTCACGCCGCGCATGCTCAACCGGCAGATCAAGGCTCTGCTCGACGAGATGATGCAGGAAGATGTCGACAAACTGTTCAAGATGTTTGCACGCGAGCTCAAGCCCAAGGCCCGCAGCGCATGGGCTCCGTGTCTCGCCGCTTTCCTGGTGTTCTGTCTCTTCATGGAGTCTGTCGGCCTGACCATTGACAATTTTATCGTTTCGCAAAACGAGACCAGTCTGGAAAACGGCCTCTATAGGTCACCAGAGCACAAGCGGACTGAGGCGCTCAAGCTCAACCTCGCTATTAAGAACTTGCCTTTCCTCCAATTCGCTTACCAGTTCCACTACATCTACCAGACACATCAGACAGCAACAACCACGGGTACGGGCACGGGCACCAGCACGGGCACGGGCACGGGCACGGGCACAACATCATCGTCTTCTGCAGGATCTTCGCCATCTTCTGCAGGCGATTCCTCTTCGTCGGCGTCTCCCTCATCCTCTACTGTCAAGCCAGCCTTTAACCCGCTCGTGGACCCGGGGCCTCTTTTGTCGGGAGATCTTGACAGCTCTTCTGTCGAATTCGCCCGCAGCCTGAAGGACCTGCTAGAGGGTGATTCTTGTACGCTACCCTTTTCCTGCTGACTTTCTCATCCTTTTGCCGCCTGTTCTCCGGCTCTCTCCGTTCTTCAGTCTGCTGACTCGGATATTTAGGGGCGGAGCTCGATTACCTCTCCCAAGAACCCGTGTTTAATAGCATTGTGGACCCCTATCCATACCCGCGCAATGTGGCCTTTGAATACGAGGGCCGTCTATCATCCAAGTTTCTGTTGTCGTTCCAAGACGAGAGCTACATCAAAAATGTCTCCACAAGCGTGAGTGCAAGTGCATAGGGGCTCATACTGCACGCTGCGGTAGATTTCGGTGTTTTTATTTTGCATTTTCCGCTGCAGTTTGCGTTGCATTTTGGATTTAGCAACGCAGTAATGATTATGGCGTTATGTGTTACGAAATTATGGCTGTGTGGCACCGATTTGGCTGTCGTCTGCTATCGAGAGGGACAGGGGGGTTCTTGCATAGGTGTTCACAACGGGAAGTATATAGACCCAGGAACCAACAGAAAGGCTTTGCTGTTTTCACAGACAGTTTATTTGTGAATTGTGAATCGTGTGGCTTCTATATTCTGGCAAAGGTAGCTTTGTGCGGTCGTAAAGTCTGGCGTGGCTTTCGTGAAGATGAAAAGGAAAAAAAAGAGTCAAACAAGAAAACTAACAGAACAAATGAAATGTGGCGGAATGGGAGAACATCCTTTCAACGTTGATCCATCGTGTAATAGGGGGGATGTTCCTCAGCAAGACATCAAGAGTCCATAAAGATTCCCATGCCAATCCAGAATGTAGTACAAAAAATGATTTCCACCAACCAACCCCTCTCTCCCTTGTCTATATTTCCTGTCGCAGTGTGAAAAGAGAATGATTCCGTCATACTGTCATGATTTTGATGTATCCATCCAGCAAAGCAATCCAGGGGCTCAACAATGAGATAAAAATGCAAACAAGCAGAAGAACCCGGCAGAGAAGACAGCATCCTGTTCGCAAATACAATAGACAGAGTAGCATCTGTTTTAATAAAAAAAAGAAACCGAAACGTAACAGAAAACGTTGCGAAAAAAATAAAACAAAAAAGAAAACAATACTTCAGGATGGGAAATGGTAAGTAAGGCCAAACGCTGCTGTTCCGTACTTCTGGAGCCCCTGATAACAAAGATCATTTTTTCCTGGTATATGAGTCCCGTTGTACCTGGCAAAACACAATATAGCGCTCAGATTCTCCAGGTCACTGTGCGTTCTTCACGGCCATTTCCTTGTCCGCGGTATGTTGAATAATAGAGAGGAAAAGGCGACAAGCCAATAGCCGGATGATGAAAAAGTCACTCCAATCACGGCAAAAATAGAAATCGACGTCATGTCGCTCGTCGTTGTCCCTGGTCACTTCGAGGGGGGTAGGAGGAAGTGACCTCAGTAATAAATAAAACCTGGCAGTCCATAAGGGGGGGAATATGGAAGCAAACCAAACCAAAAAATAATAAAAAGATACCAAAAAACCATTGGTGGCAGGCTTGCCTACGTACAAGCCTCTCTCTCTCTCTCTCTCTCGGCTTTCTGCAACGGCCGTTGTTTAATTGCGGAACCGTGCAGCGGCTGCTGCACTCCGCTCCTGGATCTGTAAGTCTGTGGCCACGTACAAACGGTCCAAAAATTCCATGGCGGGCGCATCCTTGAGGATCTTGGCCACCTGGATGCCGGCCGAGATCAGCTGCAGGATGTTTCGGTCGTCCTTGAGCGGCCGCGACTGGTGCCGCGCCGCATGTCGCATCTCTAGCGAGTTCTCGAGGATGGTGACAAACTGCTTGATCTGGCCGTTGTACAGCACGCGCGCGGGGATGCGGCGCTTAGTGGCCAGGCGTTTCAGCAGCTGCACCCACTCAGTCCACTCCCGGTCGCAGGCGCGGGCCACAGGCCGCATGTCTTGCGTCAGCGGGATGGGGAATTGGTACCGCGCCACAAAATCAAAGGCACACCGCGACAGCCTGTCGTTGACTTGGGTGAGCACGCTGTCTTGCTCTTGCACGAGAAGATTCGTGGGCAGGTGAGGCAGCTCCCGCTCTTGCATGGCAATGTACTGCTGCGGGGGCCGAGGCAGCAGCTGGTGCGGGCCATCGAACTCGTCGCGGTTTCCACCACGCCGGGACGGCCGACCTCGTCCCCCGTCGTTTCGGCCTGGCAGCATTGTGGTGCTGTGGTTTATGGCCAGGCCCAGGTCAAGCGAAGACCCAGGCAGGCCACCGGCGGGGGCCGGCGACCTGGTTGGGTTGCTGTCCATCGAGGTGTCGGAGGCGCTGGGCGACACCCTGTTCACATCGTCAATCGATTCCGAGGGGGAAAAGCTAGACTGACGACGCCCGCATTGGCCGGGTGTCTCTTGGCCAACGCCCACACCATTGGCACCAACCGAGACGGGGCTGGCCAGGACATTTCGAGACGTCAATGCGTCGTCGGCCCGGAAGCCGTTTCGGCCACTGCTGGTGCTGGTGCTGCTGCCGCTGTTGCCGCGGACAGCACCATCATTGCTGTAAGAAGTGTATGGAGAGCCAATCGGCCCGTATTCATTAGACGCGATCGGCGTTTGCTGCCAGCTGTAACTTGGGGGCGGTGAATAGGGGTAAGACTGGTCGGGCCGGCCCGTGTGGTTCAAAGCAGGCTCGCCCGCAGGAATGGTCTTGGGTGCTGCTGGTGGCCTGAATGGAGAAGACGAAATGCCGTGAGCCACGCTTGCACTTCAGAATAGACAGGAGTTATTTTTCAAGAACGTATTAACGACGCTGTGATGGGAAAGCGGATGGTTGGAAAGACAAGCGAAATGAGAAAGGCAGTTGGGACGCTGCGATCCTTACCTGGATGCTGGATAGGTGCTGTCACGGAAGCTGTCATAGCCCCCGTTCTGGTACCCGTCACTGTACCCGTAAACGGGGCTTGTGCACGTTAGCTGGATCTGTGCACTTTGATCTGCGGTCTGACCTGCCCTTGGGCTGGTGAATTCCTCAACACGGGAGATGTCATGTCCGCACCTTCGTGTGGTAGTCCATTGCGTGCTGTAGGCATTGGGGGTTCTGTAGCCCGACTCTGTCGCAAAGGTTGCGTCTCGTAGGTTGTCCATGCCCTTGGAAGCTGATGCCGAAGCATAAAAACAATCTAGTCCTTGGGAGGGCATAGGAAACAGACACAATCCGGGGCCGGAAGAGGAGACTGAAACATAAAAAGGCAACTTCGGCCGAAGTTATTTCCACTCACACCGTTTCCTGTGGTGCTTGTCTCTGCCAACCTTGAGATACAAAACAAAGAGGCCGAATGACTTGGAATTACTCTACCGAAAAGGCTGTGATTAAATTGTCAAATCGAGCACAAGGTAAACCCAAAGCTGTCAGGCTGGCTGGACGAAGGGGAGGTCTGTTCTAGAGCAGGCCTGTGGCAGTGGCGACCGGCTGGCAGGCCACGGGTGGTGAACAGGTAATCGTCCCGGTTGCAAGACCAACAGCACATGGATAGCATGCCAACGGGTTGTTGACGTTGGTGGGAAGGTGACGTGTAGGGAAAAGGTATGAGAGGTGTGGGTGGGAGGGAATGGGTTCCAAAATGACGGCTGGTGCGAAGGTCTATTCCAGGTGTCTTTGTTGCGGCCCAGCTGTTGTAAGTTTGAGGAAATATGAGGGTCAGACAAGGTTCATGTCCTTTTTGGTAGTCCGATACATGCGTCCATTGACATTTTTGTGTTGGTGCTGTGTTAAGTGATGACAGCAGGGGAATGGGGGTGACCTGGGTTCTGAAAGGGGAAATGAGGAGAGCTCGGCCTCTTTAAGCAACATCGACGCTGTGGGTTCAAGGGCCCTTGGAGAGGGAATGTGCGGTCAAGGGGAAGAGGTATGGTAAGGGCTTCGACTTCTTTCACCACACAGAAGCGAACACCTTTCGCTTCTGCTGTCCTGTCCAACCAGCTGGAGACGGGCGAGGATGTAAAAAGATCGCTCCAGAGACGCTTGCTGTTTCATTGCCATAGCACCAGCCAGTAAGCACCGTCATATGTACGTCTGCATTGTTATGAGCTGTCGTAACGACACGGCAGAACAAGGTCCCTAGTTGGGCGCTCTGCTTTGCCCCAAGGGCAGCGAAGCTCTCTCATCCAACCATGTGCTCGTCATTGGGGGGATGAACAACAACCACAGCTCTGTGGTTGACATGCTCGTTTAACATGCTGCTCGTAGTGGACACTCGGCCGCCACAGCAGACACAGGGCAAGCACAGGCAAGCAGAGGTCGCGGTCAGAGTACCACGAGCCTCCAAAAATATAGGCCAGCGCCGATGCAACACGTTGACAGGCGGACGATCGGGTACAGAACGGGCGAGAGGCGCTGGAGTCGCTGCTGGAGTCGCTCTGTAGACGGGCGTCATCCATCCTCTCACTCGCCAAATTCTCGGCTGCACTGGAAGGCGCCTGCCGGCGTCCGTTTCTCACGTCACCGCACGAAGACAGTCGGGCAGGAATAATGCCCGTTTTCGTAGGTGGGCGCGTTGGGCAGCAATAGATAGCAGGACAGACAGCTGTCGTAGAGACAAGAGAAAATTGCCGACAGCCAATATGAGAAGCCGGTGCGAGCCATCGATCCAAACTCGGTTAAGGCGAAGGAAGGGAGGCGACAGAAGGGGTCAGACCCGCGACATGGCTTTCCGAGACGGGAAGGTTGGGCGGCAATGAACATTTTCAGTCTGCCCGTAAACTTTTACCGGACAGCTGGACGGGATGTGGAAACGCCACGTGCTCTTCAATTGATGCCCGACGTTCGTCCATGCCATTCTGTGTTTTCTCCGCCATACCTCGTGGACCAACTGATGACGCAGGCACCACAGACGCCCGAGAACAAGAGGGCCAGGACTGCCAGCTTCTCTGGATCCGGGGCAAGCTCGCTGCGGAAGCCCCGAGCAAATCGATTCACGGCCGAACAGATCTCCAGGTAATGGAATGTGGATATCTTGTCCTTCTGACCGCTGCTGGCTTCGTTCTTTCCTTTTTTTTTCTCCCTCTCTGTTCTTTTTTTTTGCTCATCTGCTAGGACGCTGAGCTGATGCTGATACCATTCGAACGTGGAGGAGCGAGAGAGGTTCTTTGCTCTCCACGTAACTCGTCAAACGTTCCATGCCCTGCATCCACTTGTCCGTTCCGAGGCGAACGCCCATCTGCGCCCGCCCTGCTTTCTCCGTGTTGGCACGGTACGCCCACTTCTGTGCATCCACCGACAGCTGGACAAGTCGACGTGCGTGCGCGCCGCATAGCTGAAAGCGGAGTGCATGGTGCCGGACCGATCGACGGATTTCCTGCGTCAAGACGCAAACAGAACGTATGTCGACATGCAGTGGACCTGTGCGAGAGAGGAGAAAAAAAAACGTCGGTTGCGCATGTGTGGTCTGGGAGACAGAGATGTCAGCCTTAGTATTCGGCGAGCAGAGGACCAAAGTCAGGAGATGTTCTGATGCTGTCTCACTTCTGCTGCCTCGTGATCAGTCAGGGCGAAGAAAGATGCAGGTGCGACCCAGGCTGTTGCGTGTTCTGTGCATGGTGCTACTCCTGCTGGACAGCGAAGCCAGAAAGGAGCTATTTCTGGCAGCATCACCTGAGCATCGTCCACACGTAGCAGAGAATGACAGGGTCATGGCATATGGAGGCAGGCATGGCAGCGGGGTGGCAGCAGCCATTTATTTCCTGACTCTGGAGACCCCGTCTGCCGGAGAAAAATCCCGCCTCACGAGGCAGCTTCCGCGTTGCACAGGATTTTCGGCCATCTTAGGAGTCCTTTAAGGCTTAGCCCGACTTTCTCCCGTCGCCGCCAGCAAAAAAAAAAGGAAACAAGCACTCCCATCCCGTGGAAATGGTCTACATAACGCCTTGGAATTCAGGTAGAAGCAGACTTTGTGGCAAGCAGCGGGACGTCCGCAACAGGTAGGGAGGGTCATTGGAGCATCCTTACAGCTGTACTGGAGGGAGTATTTCGAATAGGAAAGGCTCGATTAACCAGAAGCATTTGGGAGATTCATGAAGGATGAAGGGATGAAAGGCACATTCATCGCACATGCAATCCGTCCCGCGACTTCACTGACGCGTTGCTTTCCTTTCGGTCGCTGCATGCTTGAGACTTCAATCCTGTCCTCCAGAAAGCAGCACAACCCATCTCGCTCTTCCGTGTTGGAAAGCGGACCAGTAACAGAACCGCCGACGACACTACTACTGTGATGCAAACCTGGCAGACTTCTCCCATCTTTGTCTGGCTCACAGGTAGAGCCGCCCATTAAGCACATCCAAAAGTCCTCGCGGAGCACCGCGATGCGGACTTTGAGACGTCATCCAGCTTGGAGGCACTCTGAGCTCAGGCAACTCGAACTCGCTTGAGAGCTGTTCGCCTAACTGCCGACATAGCCAGCAAGACTGGGCGCAGAAAGGTGCAGAAGGAAGGCGCGTTCCAAATCCCAATTCAACACTCTTCCTCTTTTCGGCACAAAATTTCGGCGTAGTAGGAAGATGGATGGGACCCAATGACATCAGGCAGCAACCAGCAGAAGGCGTGATGATAACTGTGTGGGTCGTTCCTTCCCCTACCAAGAAAGCATGCACCTTGTCTGACGCATTGCCCACAAAAGACAGCAAAACGGCACAAAATGGTGGTCATCACGACGTGGCCGAGCCAGCATCATACACTTCTGGGTCGACAGACGGTCGAAACGGACCAGCGGCATGTCGATGTGGCCACAGCCCAACGACCTCGACAACCCGACACCACCCTTGTCCCTTTGCTCCTGCTCTCAACACATCCGCCGGCTCTGCGCTCGGCATCGGACATGCATTGCAAGCACCGGGATTCGCCCGTGCTTGGCTTCCTCAAGAGACATCCGAATCCAAAGATCCTAGCCTTCTTGGCTGTCCAGACCCCCGTCCCAGCAGAGAATTCCCAGGAGCGGTGTCTCGGGTTCAAAAGAAGGCGCAAAAATGGCTCACGCACAGCAGAACGGGTCCGCATTCTGTTGAAAAAATAGGAAAAAGAAAAGAATAAAAAGACGGTCAGCAATCCAGCCAGTTGCAGGCTGCCAACGCACAAATGCGTTTGCTCCACACCTCTCGCTCTCTTGTCTTCCGCAGCTCGTTGTGGCAGATGCAACCGACGGTTTCCCCTCCTGGCAACCCGATTGGAGGCAGGCACCACTTTGGCTGTAATACAGGTCGTTCCCGTCACCATTGGAGGACTTTTTCTCCTCTTCTCTGCGCTTCTCTCTGCTTCCTTTTCTCTCTCGCCTTGTTCCGACTTGTCACTCGGTCCCACACCCCGAGCAGCAGAGGCGGCGCAAAAGACGAATCGCTGACCACCACGCTCAGCCCCAACATCAGTGACCTGTTTTCACCGGACATCGAGTCGGAAGAGCACTCGCTCCCCAGCAGATAAGGTACAGCACCACGCTTGTGACTTGCCGAGGCGAAATTGCATCAAGAAATGGGTAAACAAAAAGAATGCTGGAATCAAAAAATAGGACGCGGGTGGTTGTGTGGCTGGACCATTCGCTATAGATGGGTCTTGCTGACACAAGCCGCGCCGCACTACGCGCCGGAAAATAGCCCTAGACAAGAGTATTGGTGTTTCGCCTGTCACGCTGCATTGATGCGTTGGCATTGCGGCAGGTCAGACCAGACATTTGCTGCGTGACGAGTCTGATAGGCTGTCGCTGCTGCGATGTGGTCTCCACTGAAAGCAAAAGTGCAGTAAAATAGCACAAATGGAAGCGGCCGCAGCATCAGGACCGCTTACTGTGGGGCAGCGGCCTATAGGAGCGGCAGGACGCCTCATCGATTGCCTGCTTCCACTGCTTTTCTTGTTTCTCGTGTCTTGGACACTGCCATTTTTCCTCGCCGCCAACTCACTATTCGCACATGTCACATATGCGGCCAGTGTGACGGCCAAGCGTGGAACAGCTGATGCAAAGGGACAGGGGGCACATCACAGCGCGACAGGACGCTAACGTGCCGTGACAGTGAAGCACTCTGGCGGAAGGGGCGCAGGCCAAGGGCGAGACAGGTGAGCCTCGGGGCCAACTTGGAAGCAAAAACAAGGCAAACAGGTTGGCAATCGGTGTGATATGGAAACTGAAGCAGCCCGCGCTGCAGAAACAGGAACGCTTGCACGAATCGGAAGCTTCCGCAAGCCCTCCCGTCAATCACCGCCAAAACGCACAGAGGCGGTGTGGGTCAAGTGGCATCTGCTCCAGGACGTCCAAGGTCAAGGACCCCCTCGCCCCGTCTTTCCATTCTCCTTTTCGCTTCCAACTTATAAACCCCCATTGTCCGTTCCTTTTTACTCTTCCTCTCTCATCCTTCCTGCCCAACCTCATGCCCAAAGAACTCCACCTTCTCATCTTCGCTTCATCAACATTCCTCTTACATTGCATACCGTTTAACCCTTCTTCATCACTATCCTTCCTATCTTCTACCACCTACAGATATCACCCCTCTCTCCCTCTTCTCCACAGGACTACACACCGTCTTGCAACACAAATACTCCTCACGCGCCATTGAATTTGCTTGCTCTCTTCTACTCTTCAAGAAAAGAAAGACCATCCGCTCTGTCAAGCGTGACTCTTTCATCTTCTTTTCTTTTTCGAGGTATAGATTGCACAAATATCAACAACTGCCGGATACCACGTACCACACATTCCAGGATTCATGCGCTCCTTGTCTATCCAGACGGACTGCCAGAAACAACTGTTTCCAATTGTTTCCACACACTTTCCAGGAGAAATGCCAGGGTTCAATTCTGTTGACGTGAAAGACGTTCCCACCTCAGCCAGGTATTACAGCTTTTCTTTTTTTTCAAACTCTTGGGAGGTTTTTTGATTTCTCGTTTTCGTTTTTTTTTTTTTGAAGAACTCTAGTTCTCCATGCCTGTTGATCGACTACATGTATTCTCCTTTGTCAAGGTTTCTTTTTTTTCCTTCACCTGTTCAGCGAAATGATCTTGCTCGTCGACAAACTTTCCCGGACATCCACGGAGCCTTCTTCTCCCCAGAAATGGACGCCGGATTGCCTTCCGTTCAGAGTTTCACTTGCATCCTGCGGATGGACCTGTATCTCCAACCTTTGACAAGAGGTTGTTGATCTCTGTGGACCCTGCTGCGTCAATCCCTGGAAAAGGCAAAGCAGGGTTTGCAACTATAATTGTTTGTACATTGTACAGCTTGTCAATGTGTAAGTATGCCCTCTTCAACGGGAGAACTCACTCCAAACTGGACCAAAGGACTTCTTGCCACTGAATATGGACCGTCGAAAATCCTGATGCCTTCGTCAGTTATGGTTTCTGTGTCGATTCCAATGTTTCACTGCGCTATCTCTTGGGTGTTCCATTTTTTTCTGCCAGGCCTCTTCACCCAACAGCTTTTTTTACCTCCATCAACCTTGACCTGGAAACCATTTTGACCACTGTGCCTAAGTGAATCTGTATCTCTCCCCATCTCCCCATCTCCCCATCTCCCCATCTCCATACGTTTCGGCTTCTGCAACACTTCCGGACATCCAAAGCCATGACCGGACGACATTTGAACCCCACGAGTTGGCTTACCCTAAATGGACCGCATCGACAATCTTGCCGGATATATTTGACTTGTTTGACTTTATATCACTGGACCTGGGGCTCGTTCCCGTTGCTCCTTCATGTCCCAAGGATACCACGATCATCATGGCAATACCAAATTTCCGTGAAACTTAAGAGCCTTTCCAGTGATGGCCGCCTTGCCTGGATTTCTTCCCGTGTACTGTATCTGCTCCAACAGTTTTGCATCAAATTCTGTGCACCACACGAAATGGATGGCGTTTGTATACCAAACAACATCTCCGAGGACACGCTTATGGAACAGAGTCATGCCAACATACTCAACTGGAAGCCAATATTCAATATTTTGCATATATCATATTTGCCATGGACTTGTTCGACCCAGGATTTGAAATGTTTTCCCCATCTCTGGAAGTATCGCCAATTGCCACCTGGACCGCAAGAATCGCTCGAGTCAGGGTTTACTCGTCTACAGTACTAGTCTGGTTGGTCGACATCTCACCCCTATAACAACCCATTTTGCATCCACTAACCTAGTCACTAGGAACAAAGTTGTGCCACTCTGGGAGTCTTTGACTTTTTTATGTCTCTGCTACGCATCTATGTTTTTTTTTTTCTTTTTCTTTTTTTTTTCTTTTCATCTCGATATGTGTTGGTATCATATTGGGAGAATTCAAACAGCAAACGAACAAAACCGACAGGGGAAGTGGTTCAACAGCACACTGACTTTTCTTTTTTTCAAGCGATTGCAGCCCTTTTTCTTCATCTGCCGGGATGCTCTACCTAGGAACCCAGGCGGGTACCTCCACCATGAACGGTGGGCCGTGGGAGGCCACCGTCGAAGGAACACAGAACTTCGTCAGCTACTCAGATCATGGAGACATTGCCCAGGATTCCGAGGAATTTCCCTACTACATGGACAATCTGGATGATTACCAACAGAACAGCTGGACTGCCGTCAGCTCTGTGACTGGCCCGACCGCTATGCAGCGGACAGTCTCGCGGAGTTCAGCTGGCAGTTTGAAGACCCGGACCATTCGCCCCTCATCACACAAGGCTCGCCCCAGGATCCAGACGGACCTTCCCCAAGGAACCAGTGCAGGCGCATTCACCACATCTTGTGCTTCTACCGCAAGCTATGATATTACAGGTGAATCTGTCTACGGTAATGGTGCTCTGGCTTCTGCTTTGTCTACCATGTCCTCCGTCCCCAAGACCTTTTTCCAGGATGGATCTGCATCCAACAGCCGCATGCTGGACATGCCGCAGCAATATCTTGCAGTGTACCCGCAGAACCTGACAACTACGACACTCGGCACTGATGGACTCGGATACACGACCGATCTCGGGTCGGCTCTCAGCCAGCCTGTGCAGCAGCACGTGGACCCGACCTGCACCCAGATGCACATGGACTTTGAGCCCAGCCCGGGCGTCTCGCCCAACACCTGGGTGTCTTCCAGCTCGCGGAACTCGTCGCCAGACCTCAAGGGAGAGGATACCTGGTCGCTTCCGGTGTCGTCGTCTCCGGCCGAAAGCCACGACTCGGCAGTGTCCTACTTTGCCCCGCAGATGGACACCGACGATAACATGTCTATCGGCTTCCAGCAGCGGTCCAACAGCGACAGCGAATCCGCAAGGGACCATCATTTGTACCGGCAACCGCCATCCCACGCCGACGGACTCTACCACTGCCCCTGGGAGGGCGACGCAGGCTGCAACCACAAGCCTGAGAAGCTCAAGTGCAACTACGAGTATGTTTCCAACCAGAGCAAGCGCGACAGGCGCCGCAATCGGCTACGTGGAGAAATTTCGCTAACCCCATCCCCCCACGCCAGCAAATACGTGGACTCGCACCTGAAGCCGTACCGGTGCAAGCACACCTCGTGCGCCAACGCCCGGTTTTCCTCCACGGCCTGTCTTCTCCGCCACGAGCGTGAGGCCCACGCCATGCACGGCCACGGAGACAAGCCCTTCCTGTGCACCTATGACGGATGCGAGCGCTCCCTGCCTGGATATGGATTCCCACGCCAGTGGAACTTGAAGGACCACATGCGACGTGTCCACCACGACGCAGGCAACCACACGGCGTCCCAGTCGGCTGCGGCTGCTGGTGCCGGTGCCACTTCCGGCCATGGCCTGTCGGCTGCCTCTGCCGTTTCGAGCAGCCAGACCGTGACCAAGGGCCGCAAGCGCAAGAAGGACAGCGTCTCCAGCAACGGAAGCTCGTCGGCGCCGGCCTCTCGTAAGTCCTCTTCGTCCAAGGGCGTCCACAAGAGCCAGCAGCTTGCCGGCACCCCCGACAACGGCAGCACCAAGAGCAACAGCGCCCAGGCCACGGCGGCGACAACCAAGACCCCGTTCGACACGTCATACCAGGACTGGATCGACCACAAGACGGCTCTGGCCGAAATTGTCATGGGCTTCCAGCCATATGACCCACAGATGCCGCAGAAGCTGCAGGATGCCCAGACGCACCTCGCTTCCATCACCCAGATCTCCACGGCGATGCTTGCATCTCCGAATACGGACATTCTCCAGTCCACCTTCACCCAGCCGTTCTCGCAGCAGTCTGGCTGAGGGGAAACCGCAATCGACGCTGTTCTGATCGATTTCAATTTTTTTGGTTAGTGATGATCCTATATCACACACACACACACAGTCCACACACGCACAGCCCACGCACAGCCCACACACGGGAACCTGCAGGGTCCATCCGCGCGGCGCATCCGCACACGAGGCGACAAGCCATTACTGACCCTCTCCCGCTCCGCATAGTCTCTCTCTGCTTTGCTACCATGGAGCACACACACGCGGATCCTTTTCCAGTTTTTTGGGCGGCACGCTTGCTTTCATGCGAAGCACGATGGACCTTTTGTCCCCCCTTTTTGGGGGTCTGCTGGCCGTGTTATCGTTTTTTTGGAAGTACACACAAACCAGAAACGAGCACGCGCACACAGCAGGCGCACTGGGGGACGAACCAAGGCCTCGTCTTTGATTTTTGAGTAGTACTCGAGAACAACGGAGGAGATGGGAGAATGGTGGGCCAGCAGAAAGAAAAGGGCTGGACCGAGCCAGGCAGACACAAAAAACATCTGGCGGTGCCAATTTTTTTTATCTGCCCCTGCTATCATCCCTCTCTCTCCTCTATTTGGACTAGCTCTTGAGAGAGCCGAAGATGTTTCTGTTCCTTTTTCTTTTATTTGAAAGGTGAAACGGGACGTCATACAACCTGCTTTCCAGCTGGGTCCCCCTCAACTCGTGCCGAGAAGAGAGGACACAGGCAGAAGAAAGAGAAAGCGGGAGGAGAGAAACAAGGAAGGAGACGGAAGCCGCTAGCCGGTTTCCGGGGGAAGAGGAAGATGTCTTTTTTTTTTTTCTTTTCTTCTCTCACTCACTCCCTTTTTTTTTTGTTTTCTTGCAGTGTTCGGGAGTGGAGGGCTTGGGAACAAACGACGGTCACAGCGGGTGGCCATTATGACGACAGACATGTTTTTGTGATGAGCAACGAAATGACCATGATGATGACGACGGAGAAAGATGCGGAGGAAAGAGGAGGGGAAGAGAAATACACATACAAGAGATGGATTACATATGGTCGCGACTCATTTTTTTTGTTCTTTGTTCTTGTTTTATCTTTTTGATCTTTTTTTTTTTCCAGATTTACCTTTCGTTTGTATCTCAAGGGTGGCCTTCTGCATACGATTTGTTGTTAGTACTTGACATTGTTTTGGAGGAAAGGGGGAGTGTATGTCCGGATACTGTTGCGGATCGAGAGACACTTCATCACGATTAGTTGCAGCGCCTTCTCTGAGAAAAAAATACAAAAAAAAAACCCAACACCAGAAGCCAAAAATGCCACGACTGTTGAAGCGTAACAACGCAGTTTGCTCTTTTGTAATGAATTCTTAGCAGCACTATGCTCCCTCAGTGCAGTTGCTCACGTAAGCTGGCACTCTTAAAGCTTCGAGCTTCGATCACCAGAACTTCTACTGTAGACAGACACAATGTGCCGGGCAACTTCTACGGACGTTATCCGTGAGTGAAGAGGCATTTCTATTCTTGCAAGCGGTATCTGAAGACGTCTTTTTTTTTACTCCTCCGGCCTTGCCGATCCCTGTCCTCACTTGGTCCGCTTGGCCTCGAGCTCCTTTTCGTACTTGGCAATGAGTTCTTTTCTGGGAGATGTTAGCAAGTCATATAGTAGCAAGAATAAAAGCACTCCGGAACGTACTGCAGGTGGGGCGGCGCCGGGGCGTAGTGGGAGAACTCCATGGAGAACTCGCCCTTGCCCTGGGTGGCGGCGCGGAGGTCGGTGCTGAAGCCGAACATGGCGTTGAGGGAGCAGTCGGCGGTGAGGGTGAAGTCGTCGGGGCCGATTTCGGTGTCGACGACGGTGCCGCGCTTGTTGATGAGCATGAGCAGGTTGCCCTGGAACTCGTTGGGGGCGGTGATGGTGGTGCGCATGAGGGGCTCGAGGACCTGGCCGCCGGCCTGGGCAAAGGCCTGCTTAAAGGCCATCTGGGTGGCGAGGCTAAAGGCGTAGTCGGACGAGTCGGTGACGTGGGTGGCGCCGTCGGTGACGACCATGGCGGTGCCGATGACGCGGTGGCCCAGCTGGGGGCCCTTGGCGCACGAGAGCTCAAAGCCCTTGCCGCAGGCGGACAAGAACTTGTCGGGGATGTTGCCGCCGGTGACGCGGGTCTCGAAGCGGTTGGCCTCGATTGGTGCTTCATCACCGTCGCCGTCCGCCTCGGCCCGCTCCGCATCCTCTGGTCCCGGCTGGTCGTTGGGCTCGATCCAGCCCATGACGCGGGCAAAGTCGCCCGGGCCGCCCGACTGGCGCTTCAGCAGATAGTCAAAGTCGGCGCGCCGGGAGATGGTCTCGCGGTAGGCGACGCGGGGCTGGCCGACCTCGCAGTCGACGCGGTACTCGCGGCGCAGGCGCTCGACGTAGATCTCGAGGTGCAGCTCGCCCATGCCGGAGATGATGGTCTCCTCGGACTCCTCGTCGACGTGCAGGCGGAAGGTGGGGTCCTCGCGCTGGAAGCGGTTCATGGCCTTGGAGAAGGCGTCGGCGTCGCTGCTGCGCTTGGGGCGGATGGACAGCGACATGACGGCGTCGGGCACAAACATGCTGGTCATGGTGTAGGGCAGGCGGCCGTCGGTGAACGTGTCGCCCGACGCGCACTCGACGCCAAAGACGGCGCAGATCTCGCCGGCGCCCACCTCGGCCACGTCCTCCATCTCGTTGGAGTGCATGCGCACGATGCGCGGGATGCGCACCTTCTTGCCCGAGCGCGAGTTGAACAGGTACGTGCCCTTTTTCAGCGCGCCCTGGTACACGCGCATGTACGTCAGCTGTCCGTAGGGGTTCTCCTCCAGCTTGAAGGCCAGCCCCACAAACGGCAGCGAGTTGTACGGCACCAGCGCCACCGGCTTCTCGTGCTGCGCGCGGTCCAGCGCCGTGTTGACCACCTCGCCCGGGTTCGGCAGGTAGTCGCACACGGCGTCCAGCATGGGCTGCACGGCCTTGTCGGCCAGGGCCGTGCCCATGAGCACGGGCGTGAACTTGAGGCTGATGGTGGCGCGGCGGATGGCCGCCTTGATCTGGGCCGGCGTCGGCTCCTGCTCGTCCAGGAACAGCTCGGCCATCTCGTCGTCGACGTCGGCCAGCTTCTCGATGAGCTCCTGGCGCTTCTCGCGCGCCAGCTCGACCAGGTCGGCCGGGATCTCGTCGCTGATCTTGAGGTGGACGCCCCGCTGGCCCGTGTTGCGGATGGCCCGCATGTGGATCAGGTCGACCACGCCCTCAAACTCCTTTTCCGTGCCAATGGGGATCTGCACCGCCGCCGCCGCAATCTTGAGCTTGCTGTTGATGCCCTCCACCGCCTTCCACGGGTTCGCCCCCATCCGGTCCATCTTGTTGACAAAGCTGATGCGCGGCACGTTGTACCGCTTCATCTGCCGGTCCACCGTGATCGTCTGGCTCTGCACCCCGCTGACCGCGCACAGGATCATCACCGCGCCGTCCAGCACCCGCAGCGCCCGCTCCACCTCGATCGTAAAGTCAATGTGGCCCGGCGTGTCAATCAGGTTGATGTGGTACGTCTCCTCCGCCCCCGACCCGTCGTCCGCCTTCTTGATCCAGTCGCAAAACGTCGCCGCCGACTGGATCGTGATGCCGCGCTCCCGCTCCAGCTCCATCGAGTCCATTTTGGCCCCCACCGCGTCGCGCCCGCGCACCTCGTGGATCGCCTTGATCCGGCCCGTGTAGAACAGCACCCGCTCCGTCACCGTCGTCTTGCCGCTGTCGATGTGGGCCTGCCGCTGTTAGTGATAACGAGTCTACACCATCCGCTCCGCAGAGAACCTACCGCAATGCCAATGTTGCGCACGCTGGCCAGCCGCTTCGCCTCTTCCGGGCTCATGTTGGCGGCTACCGCCTCGGGCGTCAGGTTGGCTGCTGCGTCGTGGGCTGCCTTGAGACTGGAAAAGTTAGCCGTGCCCGCTGGGTCCCCTGGGTCCCCTGGGAATGCGCATACGCCGCTTGTGCCGCGCTCACGGCCCCCAGCCGCGAGCTCTGGCTGAGCCATCGCCGGGTCGGCGGGGCGAGCCGGGAGGACGGCCGGCTCGGGGTTTGTGGGAGTCTGAGAGAACCTGTCTGGATGCACGCGGCACTGCTGAAGCACCGCGACGCCAGGCTGTGTCGGGAGAGGAGGAGGATCGCCTGCGGGGAGGAGGAAGCAGAGGTCGTCGACGTGACCGACCGAGCAGAGCTGCAGCCGAGGCGGCACGCAGCCCTGCGGGCGTTGTTCATCTTGGCTGGACCGGTCCCCGATGAGAACGTGTGGGGAGATGGACTACACGGAACGAAGCACACAACTCTCAGGAAGCAAGCGCGCAATGTGCCAGCATGGCCGGCCTGGTGTAGGAAAAGCAATTCGTTTGGAGGGTTCAATTCGGGACAGTCAGGAAGAGCCCGCCAGATTCTCGCGACCCTCCAAAAAAAAATATTTAGATCCCTGCTTTTTTTAGTGGTGGTCGCCGGCGAAGTACTAAACCACCAGAAATACAAGCAGAGATACAACATCCCTCCAGGAGCTATGCCCCGTCCAATCACAGGCTTTCCCATTACTTTTTGTCCCGCTTATGTAATATTACAAGTCCTGAGCCGGCAGGCAAGGCGGCGCCGTCGACAAGGAGTGAAAATACGCGTCTACTCCCCCAAGATTGGCCGTGCTAGCAAGACAGACAACGAACTACGGACTGAAACGCGCCTTGGCAACGCCGTGCCGAGTGCCGAGTGGAGACATTCAATGCCATCAATGACTTTGGGATTTCTAGACTGTAATATATAAACCAAATACACCAAATCACCAGATACACCAGATAATAAACCAAATGTTATAAAAGAAATCCCAAAAATGCAAGAAGCTACTTGCCGCCCAGTCTCGCCAATGCTGCCATGCTGGTTCCCTGAAATGGTGCTAGATAGTAAAAGATAGTAGATATAAAATAGACAAAAGGACAAAATGGAAGTGTGGTGTCTTTGTACAGCCCAGCCGTTTTGGGGTATCATGTCGTCGTAACACAGTTTTGCACTGCTCTTTCTTGTTTTTTTTTTTAGATGTAGTTGTAATTGTTGCTGTCGGCGTCAAGCCGCTGCCCCTCGGCGCGCACCGCGTCTATAAGACGAAGAGGCTGCCCGCCACGAACAAGGCCGTCGTGATGAGGGCGATGGGCAATATACCCGTGGGCGCTGCTCGCAACGCGGCGCCCGACGACGAGCTGGAGCTGGAGCCGAAGCCGGACGAGGCGCCGTAGGTCGGCGTAGTGGACGAGGCCGAAGCCGAGACCTCGTCCTGGTGCGGCGCAGCCGTGGCCGAGGGGATGGCGGCGCCCGAGCTGGAAAAGGCGACAATGTTGGATGTGGTGGCGTTGAAGTCGGTGGGCGCGATGCCGATCTGGTTGTTAACAAGGTCGTAGACGACATAGGCGGAGCGCAGAAAGGTGTCGCCCAGCAGGTACGGCGAGCTGCTCGAGTTCTGGATGCCAAACTCGCAGGCCTCCAGGCCCTTGTACTCGCCCGACGCAAAGG
Source organism: Harringtonia aguacate (assembly GCA_014183095.1). Taxonomy (NCBI): domain Eukaryota; kingdom Fungi; phylum Ascomycota; class Sordariomycetes; order Ophiostomatales; family Ophiostomataceae; genus Harringtonia; species Harringtonia aguacate. The sequence continues at coordinate 215,911 of JACCPH010000032.1, forward strand.
TGGCCGTGCCCGAGCTGGTCAGGTCCAGCACCAGCTCGTCCATGGTGATGTTGATGGTGGGGCCGCCGGGACCGGCAAAGCCAAAGGACAGGTAGCCGTCGGCGCTGGCCTTGTTGCAGGGGATGACGGCCAGCTCCACGTCGGCGCTGTAGATGGCGCCGACCTCGGTCCAGATCTGCTTGGCCAGGTCCGTGGGCACGTACGACAGCGTGGTGCCCGAGTCCAGCACCGCACCAATGGGGAACGAGGATGACGTCAGCTCGTCTGAGCCGCTCGAGCTGACCGCCTCCATCGACGTCAGCGCCACGAGAAACGACGTGTACGTGCCGCTGGACGACTCCGAGTAGATGTCGATCGACGTCAGCTGACCCTGGTACTTGTCCGTGTCGATGCCGCCAAAGAGGATGTTGCCAGAGCTGGCGTCTGCACACTGCGTTAGCTTCATTCCATGTGCCAGTCTGGCCTATTGCCACCTACCCAGATCGTTCAGCCACAGGCTGTAGGCGTTGGTGTTGATGATGCCCTCGTTGACCATTTGCACCGGCAGGTTGTCGTACGCGGCTGACAGCGACTGCTCCGTCGACACGATGGCCTCGTTGGACGTGTAGCCGACGCCGATCAGCCCAAAACTGATGTCTGTGGTCTCGCCCAAGCCCATGGTGAGATTGGATATGGTGCTGCCGCCGATGACAAACACGTCGCTAAAGTAATCGCCCTCCGACGTGCTGCCGTCCACATAGGTGATGCTGAACTCGTCCTCGCCCACGACCGTGTACGACGTGGAGGAGCTGGAATCGACTTTGCTGGGTTAGCACAATTTCTCATCTCACAAAAAGAGGAGAAAAAAAAAAAACAGAAAAATAAGCACGTACAGGAGCCGAGAGTGCAGCCCGAGCTGGATCGGGAAGCGGTACAGGCACTGGCCGAGCTGGACGGCACCCAGGTGTCGCTGCTGCCGGTGTCGAGCTGGAGCGTCAGGGTCTGGCTGGGGGTGCCGATTTTGCAGGTGGCAAAGTAGCCGCCGTTGGTGATGTTGTTGCTGATGGTGGTTTGGTCGGTGTCGGAGCGGCGGACGGAGCGGCGGACGAACCGCGGGTGCGGCTCGCGTTTGCCAATGTCCCACATGACGACGCCGGAGGGCACATCGGCGCTGGCGGCGGCAACCAGGGCGGCACCGGCGGCCAGGGTAGAGCCTCTCATGGTTGAGGGGCGATAGAGAATGCACGAGAGGGTCCTGTATCGACGATGCGACAAACTGGTCTATTCGGAAGGGGAGAGAGAAACTGCGAGGAAACGAGGAAACGAGGAAACGAGTCTGGGAAGTGAGCCGAAGCCGAGCCGGGTGCCAAGACTTGGGAAAGCTTAAGTAGGGGAATGGCGAAGAGACGACCGCATGGACAGGAGAACCACGACCGGGTAGAAGAGGAGGCGTGCAGATCCGAGCAGAGACACAAAACAGACAGAAAACGAGGAAAAAGAAACAAGAGGGAGCGAGAGAGAAGAGAAAAGGCGGAGGGAAGGGGGGGGGGGCGTGCAAAACGAAGGCGAAACACCAGGAATAAATGCAGATCAAAGAGAGCATTACGCATGCCTGCTCGCATGGTCCATGCTGGGCAAGGAAGTGGCTCTCGCGAAAAAAAAAAAAGGGCGCCCAGTGGTGACGACGATGGGAAGGGGGGGCCGGCCGGTTGGTTGCTCCGCGCGCGTGTGTGTGCGCATGGCCACGACAAGTCGTCCCTTTTTTTTGCCTGGTTCTCTGGTCCTCTGGCGCTCTCGCTTTATTTTCCGCCCCCCTGCGGTTGCCATTTACACGCGTTTGGTCGTGGGAAGCCGCAGCGGCGACGACCCTTGGGGCTGGGCAGCGGGTTCTAGCGCCATTGCACAGTATGCGCCGAGCAGATGCGGCGGAATCTGTGCGGGGCGCGCACTGTGGATACGTATGCTTTGGGTGGGCCGACGTCGACTGATTGCGCCGTCGGCAGCTGCCAAATCTGCAGCCATTAGGCGGTGTTTGGGGCTGGGCGCGGAAGGATGACGCAGCCGTTGCACAGTGCATGGGGCGAAGCGCCGAAACTTATTCCACAAAGGGGGTCCCATAAGATTGAGTGAGAAATCCTCATTACCAGGACGTCCGAATGCAGACCTCGAAATGGCACGAATGGCCCCTCAAAGAAAAATGCCATCGTGACCATGGCATTCGTCATTCGTCCGCCTCCCTCCGCCTCCCTCCGCCTCCCTCTGGTTCTGCCTATCCTCTACCACCACCCCCTTCTCCCTTCTCCCCCCCCCTCGTCGCCACCCTGCTGTGACCGTCGGTGGCACGCCTCTTTTCCGCCGCGTTCAAATTGAGCTGCGGAGTTGAGCATCCGACACACGCTGAAACGGGCAGACCATGCGGCTGTGTTTCACGGCCGCTTGGCGGGTACGCTCTCGGCAGCTGCTGGCGAATCAGGGGAGCTGAATTGGGCTGCCTCTGGCGCCCACTTTCCATTTCTGTCCACCACTGCGCTCAATTAGACGTGTGCATTGGTCCATAATGCTGCCCTATGTCCCATAATACTCTGCACCTGGTAATCGCTGCAATCTTGCACGTCCAGGCGGCGATGGCACCTGCACGGCCCCCAGGGTTCAGTTGGCTGTTTTGCTGGCATCTGCTGGCATTCGCTTGCATTTGCTTGCATTTGCTGGCAGGTTGATCCCTGCTGCTGTTGATGAGGGTAGCGCGCTGGCAGGCATGCCCGCCCGTGCGGATGCTACCCTGGAGAATATCTCACAAAATATGTGAGAAGAGATCCGAGCGCGGTCTGCTTCACTTGCCGTTCCTTGGTGCGTCTTAGTCCCCCCCCCCCCCGGCTGACGATAATCGATTCAGAGGCGTTGCAGACGACGGCGCCTCTGTTGACGCGGCCGGCTCTGGGGAAAGAGGGGGTTGCATCTGATCTTCTTATCAGAAACGAAGATCTGGGTCGGAAACGTTTCGAAGAGACACAGAGATGGCGAATCTCGGCACGCTGTGCCGATGCAGTTGTTGGACATTCTTTGATGGCTGGCGACTCTTGTTAAACCGCCCGGATTCCGTCCATCCACCCTTACCAACACCAAGCCGTATCTGGTCTACGCCGTGCCACCGGCTGAGAGCAGGCAAACTGTGATCACGTGTCCCAAATGACACAGCTATTGCGAGTGCAGCTGGTAAGATATCTTGCGTCTCTGGATAGGGCTGCCGTGCTTATAGCTGGGTGAGATAAGATACATTTGGAGCTCGTCGCCATTGCACACCAAGAAGTCTGTGTATGGTTGAATACGCTCTAGTCTCCAAGTAGAAACATACGGCCGGCGTGTTTCGTGCCGATGATTGACCAAGTTGATCAACAGAGACAGATTTGACGTAATAGCTCATTTATCCCAATTGGGAATCTCTCGAGTTCGCCTTCTGGCTAACAAGAAACAATTTGTCTTTGAAATGTGTCTTGATTAAAATTAGACGTTTCGCACGAATCCTTTTCTTTTTGGTTTACAACTTTAGATGTACACAAAATGTACCTTGTTCACATTCTGCTATCCTCCTAACGAAAGGCTCATCCTCGTTGTCAGACAAGTCTGCCTCTGGTAACAGTCTTACGGGACTGCCAGATTGTAGACGTTGTGATATGGTTCAAGAAGCTTTCCTACCGACGACGTCCGTTCCCGGCTCAGCACAGATGACGAAGTCGCCTATTTGTACGGCCCGACGCCTGCACGGCGGGACCTGTTGCCGGTGGACAAGACTTCCACGTCCAACGCCCAGCCGTACGCTTCTCAATCCGGCCTCGGGGCGTTTTTTTGGCGATGCTTGCAAGATGCGCGTTGTCAGGCGCCTGCAGCCCCGCCCACTGCGGCTCTGCGGCTCTGCAGAAGCTTTGCCGGGATCTAGGTTCTCTTTGGTTCTCCCGCTACATCCTGGAAGCGCCACTCGATGCGCCACCGGATTGCGTCCCGTCTCGACGATGCGGCACAGACAGGGGGGACCCAGCCAGCGCCTCGCCCGCCTCAGGCCAGATTCTCCTCTACGAAGCGGTCGAGCTTCTCGAGAGCGGCCCGCAGCACCTCCGTCTCGCACACGTAGCCGATGCGCACGTAGCCGCGGAAGTCACGGCCGCCGCCAAAGCAGAGCGAGCCGGGCACCATCATGACCTTGGTGGCGGCGAGGACGTCGCGGCAGAACTGGACGTCGTCGACGGGGACGGTCTCTTGCGAGGCGGACCTCTTGGCAAAGCGCACAAACGCCGTGGTGCCGGCGGTGGGCCGCTGCCAGGTGCAGATGCCGCCGCCGCCGCCGCCACGCGCCTGCCAGCGCGCGACAAAGGCGGCCAGCAGCGCGGCGTTGGTGCGGGCGAGCTGAATGTTGCGCCGCAGCAGCGGGCGGCGCACGGCGTCGGACAGCGCAAAGCAGGCGACGGCGTCGTCGAGCTGGGACACGCTGATGGTGGTGTAGTCGCGGGCGGCGAGCACGGCGTCGACGACGGCGCGGTCGCGCGAGGCCACCCAGCCGAGGCGCACGCCGGCGAGCGAAAAGGCCTTGGACATGGAGCCGGTGGCGACGACGCGGTCATAGCCGAGGGTGAGGATGCTGGGGGGAGGAGGCGGGCCGTCCCCTTCCCCGTGGAACAGCGGCAGGTAGACCTCGTCCGACAGGATGAGCAGGCCGCGGGCGCGGGCCACGGCGACGATGCGCTCGAGCACGGGACGCGGGATGGGGGCACTCATGGGGTTGTTGGGGTTGTTGATGACGATCATCTGCGGAGGTGAGCACAAGACCATGAGACGAGAGAGGGGAGGGGAGAAACTACCTTGGTGTTGGGCCGTACCAACGCCTCGAGCTCGCCCGGGTCTGGCACGTACTGGTTCACCGCCCGCAGCGTCCACAGCGACACCTCGGCGCCCAGGCTCGCCGGCACGCTGTACAGCTGCTGGTACGTGGGGTAGACGCAGATGACGTGGTCGCCCGGGCCAACGAGCGCGTAGAAGAGCAGGTGGTTGGCCGCGATGGCGCCCTGCGTGATGACGACATTGTCGGCCGGCAGCGGCGCCACGCCGTCGTCGTCGTCGTCGCCGTCGTCGTCCTTGCCCCCCGCGTCCGTGAGTGCAGCCACACGCGTCCGCAGCGTGGCCGACCCGCGGATGGCGCCGTAGGTCAGCTTGGTGGCGGACAAGGCGGCCAGGGGGCTAGCCAGAGAGCGCCCGCCGCTTCCATTTGCGGGGTCAGCGTCAGCGTCAGCCTCGGCCTCCGCCCGGTCCGCCTCGGCCAGCGCCACCAGGTCGTCGATGGACAGCGACGCTGCACAGGTCTCGGCAATGTTGAGCACCCCCGGCGTTGTCTCGTACGTGTCCATCCACTGCTCCACGTGGAACGGGTCGATCTTGACCATGATGACGGCGGGTCGGTGCAGAGCAGGTCGGTTGACGAAATGCAGAGAACCTCACGCCTGCGGCCGCCGACTGCAGCTGATAGATATATCCCGTCAGACGACGCGAGAGAGAAATGACCTCTGCGCCCTGTCGTTGACATTGGACGCCCTGCGAAAATGGGTTCTGTCGTTGCGCCCTGTCCAGTCCACTACAGTCGGCTGCAGCTCAGCCGGCTTGCCACGTGCAGACTAGGCAGGTCGCGACGTGTCCCATCCCATGGGCTGGCTGGCCAGTCTGACTCGCCGACTCGCCGTCGCCTGTGGGGATGCGAGTTGGGAACAAGTACGAGTATTTGTAAGGCCATTGTCGCTGCTATCGCGGGTACGGTCTCTGTTGCGTGATTTCTCGGGCCACCCATGTACATCTGCTAGCGCTGTTATCAGGCATGTACAAATACTCGTACTTACCTCGGAGCTGTTCCCCACACCAAGCTAGCGCCCCTTCCACTGTGTTGTGACCACTGCAGCGCAGGCGGACAGCGCCCGGCTCCCGTCGCATCCTGTGACGATTGCCCCCTCCCCCAACACCTCCCGCCTGTCCTGCCGCCGTTCTCGCTTGGCGTCGCACCAGACCTCTGCATCGTGCATTCGAGCTTATCTTTTTGTGTTTCTTGCATCGTCTCGCCCGCCCCCCTCCCTTCCCTCCCCCACGCTCCTTGACACCAGCTCTGTTTGGCTTATCTGGCAGCTCTGCTCTGCCGCTTGTCTGCTCAGCATTGTTTTGGTTCAGCCAACAATCCGGGTGGTGGCTCGCTGAAGATATCATCGCCGCAGCTGCCGACAAACAACAAACAGCAAACCGGGCCGGATAAACGTCGAGTTCCATCACGAGAGACCGATCCGAGCGAGAAACGGCGTGCAGCTTGTCCGGGCCGCCACTTTCTGTCGCCCACGGCAACCGCAGGCATTCCGGTCGGCCTGTCTCGACCGACGCCTCGCCGACCGACGACTCGCCGACTCGAGCTTCCTGAAGAAAGCAGCTTCACGACGACTGCGCCCTCCCTCCCACCATTCACCGATAGCTCCACGGCATCATGGCGTTGCGGAGATACTGTGGCCTCGCCGTAGGCGCTGCTGCGGCGTTGATGCCCGGCATGGCCTGGGCCAACCTCGAAAGCTACTCGGCCGACCTCGAAAGCTACTCGACCGACGCGCTGCGTGCAATGCTCACCCTCCGGGGCGAGAACCCCGACTGGTATGACGTGTCTCTCCCCTCCCCCCTCCTCCCTCCTCCTGCCCGCGTCCGGCTTCGGCCTCGGCCTGGGCCTCGTCCCCGACCCTTCGCTGACCACGTCCCAGCTTCAACTGTCTGCTGCCTTCCTTCAGCTGCGGCCAGTACGCCGAGTGCAACCAGTACGACGGGACCTGCAAGTGTCCTGAGGGATGGGCCGGCATCAGCTGTCTCGAGCCACGTTCGTCTCCCTCCCCATTTCGTCTTTCTTTTTCGGTTCTGACCAGCAGTATGCGGTTCTCCCGGCCGTGACGACCGGCCGATGCGCGGCACGGCGCCCGCGTGCGAGTGCGACGACGGCTGGACTGGCATCAACTGCAACGTGTGCACCGACGACCGGGCCTGCGACGCCCTCATGGAGACCAAGGACAGCGGCGTGTGCTACCAGATGGGCGACGTGATCAAGAGCAACTACCAGATGTGCGACGTGACCAACAAGCAGATCCTGTCGATGCTCGATGGCAAGATCCCGCAGGTGACGTTTACCTGCGACCAGAACAGCTCGCAGTGTGACTTTCAGTGTATGTCTTTCTCTATACTCATCCTCCCCGTCGTCGTCCCCGTCGTCGTCCCCCCTAACACCTCCAGTCTGGGTCGACCAGCGCGAGTCCTTCTTCTGCCACCTCAACGAGTGCAAGTCCGGCGCCCAGTTCGACGCGTCCCAGAACAGCACCCAGTACCACTGCGGCACGGTCGACTGCAGCTGTGTGACCGACCGCATGCTGTGCGGCGAGGGCGGCTCCATCGACCTCAGCGACTACCTCAAGGAAGAGATCAAGGGCCCGGCCTCGTTCGACTGCAACCAGGTCGGCGGCTCCTACAAGTGCTCCTTTAGCGAGCCCAACATGAACGACCTGATCAGCTCCATCTTTGGCGACCCCAGCATCTTCCTGCGCTGCCGCTCGGGCGAGTGCCTCTACACCACCGAAGTGCCGGGCTACAAGAAGCCGGTGCCGCGCATCAACACGCCGCTGATCGCCGCCGTCATCGCCGGCTGCTCGCTGTTCCTCGTGGCCGCCATCCTGCTGATGTGGTACCTGTCGCGGCGGCAGTTCCGCTACGGCCCCATTGCGCTGGACGACTCGGACGACGAGTCGCTCAAGCTCATGGCCGACCACAAGCCGGCGTCGCTGTACTTTGCCAACGTGTCGTACGTGCTGGGCGGCAAGACCATCCTGGACCGCATCCAGGGGCTGGCGCGGCCGGGCGAGGTCATGGCCATCATGGGGGCCTCGGGCGCCGGCAAGACGACCTTTCTCGACATCCTGGCGCGCAAGAACAAGCGCGGCGAGGTGCAGGGCGACTTTTACGTCAACGGCGAGCGCGTCAGTGACAGCGACTTCAAGCACGTCGTCGGCTTCGTCGACCAGGAGGACACCATGCTGCCGACGCTGACCGTCCACGAGACCATCCTCAACAGCGCACTGCTGCGGCTGCCGCGCGACATGGGCCGCGCCGCCAAGGAGCAGCGCGTCCTCGAGGTCGAGCGCCAGCTGGGCATCCACCACATCCGCGACTCGCTCATCGGCTCCGAGGAGGGCCGCGGCCGCGGCATCTCGGGCGGCGAGAAGCGCCGCGTCGGCATCGCCTGCGAGCTGGTCACGAGCCCGTCCATCCTGTTCCTCGACGAGCCCACGAGCGGCCTCGACGCCTACAACGCCTACAACGTCGTCGAGTGCCTCGTCACCCTGGCCAAGACCTACAAGCGCACCGTCATCTTCACCATCCACCAGCCGCGCTCCAACATTGCCGCCCTCTTTGACCGCCTCGTGCTGCTGGCCCAGGGCCGCACCGTCTACTCGGGGCCCTTTGCCGCCTGCCAGGAGTACTTTGACCGCATCGGCTACGCCTGCCCGCCGGGCTTCAACATTGCCGACTACCTGGTCGACCTGACCATGCACGCGAGTGATGGTGGCGACAGCAGCGGCAGCCGCTACTCGGACGGTGCCTCGTCCATCCTCCTGGCCACCGGCTCCGACGCCGGCAGCGATGACCTGCCGCCCAGCAGCACGCGCGCCGTCAAGTCCATTGCCAGCGTCTCGGGCGCCAGCACAACCGCCGACGAGAGCGCACCCGCCGCTGTGGAGGCCTCCTCATCCACGCTGCACGTCCACGGCCTCAGCCGCAAGCGTCACGACTCGGTGCGCACCCGCCAGGAGCGCGAGCTGTTTACGCGCCGCAAGAACACGGTCGAGACCGTCGCCTCTTCCTCGGACGCCGAGGGCGGGGCCGACGACGTCGACGTCGACGTGCCCGGCTTCAAGCTGCACCGCCAGCCGCCCGACGCCGTCCCGCCTCAGATCCTCGACGACCCCGACGACCCGCTGCCGGCCGCCGACGGCGCCGGCCTCGACCTGCTCATCAAGGCCTTTGCCCAGTCCGACATTGCCGCCAGCACGCAGGACGAGATCCGCCAGGCCATCACCGAGGCGCTCACCGCCAACGGGGCGAATGCCGGGGTTGTCGATGATGCTGACTCAGCAGCCACCACCCCCCGGACTACTAACGGCTACGCGCTGCTCGCCGACGGCGCCGCCAAGGGCACCAGCGTCGTCGGCAAGGGCTACGCGCGCGTGGGCTACCTGCGCCAGTTTGTCATCCTGTCGCAGCGCACGTGGAAGAACCTGTACCGCAACCCGATGCTGATGCTGACCCACTACGCCATCTCCATCCTGCTGGGCGTTCTGTCGGGCTTTCTGTTCTACGGCCTGACGAGCGACATCCCGGGCTTCCAGAACCGCCTGGGCCTCTTCTTCTTTGTGCTGGCGCTCTTTGGCTTCAGCACGCTGACGAGCCTGAGCGTCTTCTCGAGCGAGCGCCTGCTGTTTGTGCGCGAGCGCGCCAACGGCTACTACTCGCCGGTGACGTACTTTGCCGCCAAGGTGCTGTTTGACATTCTGCCGCTGCGCATCCTGCCGCCCATTCTCATGGGCGCCATCATCTACCCGATGACGGGGCTGGTGGCCGACTTTGACCACTTCCTGGTGTTTGTGCTGGTGCTGGTGCTCTTCAACCTGGCCGCCTCGGGCATGTGCCTTTTCATCGGCATCGTGTGCAAGGACGGCGGCGTGGCCAACCTGATTGGCAGCCTGGTCATGCTCTTCAGCCTGCTGTTTGCCGGCCTGCTGCTCAACCACGACAAGATCCCGCCCTCGGCCGTCTGGCTGCAGTACCTCAGCATCTTCCACTACGCCTTTGAGGCCCTCATTGTCAACGAGGTGCGCTACCTCACCCTCGTCGACCACAAGTACGGCCTCGACATTACCGTGCCCGGCGCCGCCATCCTCAGCTCCTTTGGCTTCAACAACACCGCCCTCTGGCACGACGTCGCCAGCCTCGGCGTCTTTGCCGTCGTCTTTATCGTGCTGGCCTACGCCGCCATGCACATTCTGCTGGTGGAGAAGCGGTGAGGGGAAGTAGGTTTTCCTTTCCCTCCTCACATCCCCCTCTCTTTTGTCTTGTTTTGCTCCTGTCTCCCATGCCGGCTTCTCAACGCTTGTGCCGGCCATAATTGGATGTGCATGTTTCGCACTGCTCGCATGTAGGCGTTCCGGGGGGTTCATCGAACGGGCTGTTGTTGTGTTTATTGTGTATGTACAGCCCCCGTCAAATCCCATCCCACACTGTCTTTTTTTTGTCTTTTTTTTTGTCTGTTTTTGAGTTAGTACACACCGCTGTCTCTGGCACACGTTCCGACGTAATTCAAATAGACATGATCACATTGGCATGAGCGTGCGGTTTCAAAGTGGCAGTGTTTTGGGGGGATACATTGTTTTGCGGCTAGCATGATATAATACAGGTCTGTTTTTTTTTTTTAAGATGGTGTGTGCCAGTTGTAGAGAAGGCCTATACCGGTATCAGGCCTACACCGGCATCTTGCCTCCGGTGAGCGCCTCGGCCACGAGCTTCTGGCGCTTGGTGGTGCGGTCGGCCTCGGTGCGCTTGGAGTCGTAGAGCTTGGTCTCGGTGCGGGTGATGCCGCTCATCATGTTCTGGACGGTGGAGGGCTTGCCGACGACGTCCCAGATGTTCTCGGCGTTGACGGTGCCGTAGGCGTAGCCCTCGTCCTTGAAGTAGTCGGGGCGGAAGAGCTCGTCGACGCGGCGCTGGAGCTCGGCCTCGTCGACGATGAACTTGCCGGCCGCCTGGTAGAGCTCCATGAGGGCGTCGCGGCGGGCCTCGCGCTTGGCCTGGGCGACGGCGGCGGTGCGGGCGGCGGCGGCGGCCTGCACCGCGTGGCGGTCGGGGTCGCGCGCCACGGCCGTCTGCAGCGCCGTGGCCGCGCGCACCGAGGGGCGCATGAGCACCTCGTCGCGCCGCTCGGGCACCTCGAGCGCCGCCCGCCGGTGCCGGTTGGCCACGTTGGCCGCCCGCGACCGCTCCCGCCGCGTGCGCTGCTCGTGCCGCTGCCACAGCCCTGACAGCCCCTCCTCCAGGTTGCGCCGCCGGCCCTCCGCCAGCCGCCGCCGCACCGCCTCCCGCGCCGTCCGCGGCGCCTCCCCCCGCTGCTCCGCCTGCGACAGCGGCGCCGCCGCCGCCGTCCACGCCGCCGCATCCGACTTGCGCAGCGTCGGGTGCCCCGACGCCGCCGCCGCCACCTCGCCGTCCAGGTCCACCTCCACGCTGCCCCGCGCACTCGCCGCCGCCGCCTTGTCCTTGGGCATTCCCGTCTTGCGGAAGTGGAACACATCTCGCGGAATCGGCAGGTGGCCCCGCTGCGGCGGGTGCCGCGTCTCCTCCGCCTGCGGCGGCGTCGGGATCCGGATGTACCGCGGCGACTCGGGCGGCAGCCGCGGCAGGTCCGGTGTCGCACTGTCGCCGTCGGGTGCCGACGCTATCGCTGTCGACGAAAATGGTCGCGGCGCTGCTGTTGCTGCTGCTGCTGTTGCCGGCCGCAGAGCCAGGGCAAGCTGCTGCAATTGGCCGCAGCCGCCGGCCCGGCCGAGGAGGCCCGACCGTAATATTGGTCGTGGAGGCATCTCTATATGAAAATTGGCAGGAGATGGCGTCCGTGTGGGTGTGGGTGTGGGTGCAGTCGTGAAAGACGTATTACCCTGGAACGGAACGCCGCACGAGCAGAAGCGAAGCCCGAAAATTGTTCGACGATAAATTCAGGGCGGAGCAATATAGTTCCTGTTCCGCAAAGCATCAGCATCTTTTTTTTTTTTTACCAGGCTAGTCTCAGGTCCAGAGCTTTTCCCAGCCACACGATAGAAGCGGATTTGCCAGCTAAAAATTTCACATGCCCCACTTGTTGTTATCAGCGATAAAAGAAAAAAAAAACGGCAAACTGCCTTTTCGCTCCTGTTTCGTTTGCATCCTCCAACCTCGCCAGTACCCCCCCAAGACACACACACACGACCGCCACGCACAATGGGTACCGGAAAGAAAGAGGCGAGTCGTCGTGTCCGCGAGGGCAAGACGGTCGACGGCAACATCCGCGTAAAGGGCGAGAACTTTTACCGCTCAGCAAGTATGTCTTTCAGGGGAGAAAAGACGGGCAACACAGAGGGAAGAGAGGGAAGGGAAAGAAGAAAAAGTTTGCTGACACCATCACAGAAAAGGTCAAGCAGCTCAATGTCTACAAGGAGGGCAAGGCCCAGCGTGATGTCAACGGCAAAATCACCAAGGCGGCCATCTTCCAGAGCCGTGACGTGCCCACCGCCGTCATCGAGCCCAACCGCAAATGGTTCACAAACTCGCGCGTCATCAGCCAGGAGAGCCTGTCGGCCTTCCGCAGCGCCATGGCCGAGCAGGCCAAGGACCCGAACCGCTTCCTGCTCAAGAGCGCCAAGCTGCCCATGTCGCTGATCCACGACGACGCCTCCTCGTCGACCAAGACCGCGCGGCCCGTCCTCGTCGACTCCTTTTCCGAGGTCTTTGGCTCCAAGGCCACGCGCAAGCGCGTCACCATGAAGAACTACAGCACCCTCGACGATCTGGCCGACAGCGCCAAGAAGAGCATCAGCTCCTTCCACGACCGCCGTCTGAAGCTGGCCCAGAACGGCATGCTGGGCAACGTCGGCACTGGCGGCGTTCTCGTCGACGAGGCCGGCGAGGAAATAGAGCTGGAGGAGCACCATCTCGCCCCGCCCGAGGTCGGCCACCACGGAGACGAGGAGCACGCCGGCCCGTCCGCGTCGCTCGAGCCCGTCTTCTCCAAGGGCCAGAGCCGCCGCATCTGGAACGAGCTCTACCGCACCATCGACTCGTCCGACGTCATCATCCACGTCCTCGACGCCCGGGATCCCATCGGCACCACCTGCCGCAGCATCCAGGAGTACCTGCGCAAGGAGGCACCACATGTCCGTACTTTCCCGCTCTTTTCTCTCGTCCTTGAGGGCTTGTTGCTGACACCAGACCTAGAAACACCTCATCTACATTCTGAACAAGTGTGACCTGGTCCCCTCAGGAGTTGCTGTAAGTCCTTGTCTGCAGTCCTTATCTGCAGTCTTTGTCTGCCTCTCTCTCTCTCTCTACCCAGCCATGGCCGTCATGGTGTCCCCAATGTTCAAGTCAGGAAGTCTACCTGCTGCAACTCGTTTTGCAGCTCATGGAAGGCGCTCCGTTACAACATTGGGAGATCAAAATATGAGCACTCACAACCCTTGAGCTTATCATGCTCATTGTGTTGCTGATAGCTGCCGTCTTGGGAGTCTATCGGAGTGCTCACGTTTGCATCGCGATTGAGTTGAAATCTGCCGCGTCCTCTCGGATGCCTCATGGTGGAATTTCTTAGTAGTGATACAGACATTCCTTTATCCCTTTCATGGAAAAGTTTTTGTTGCATTTAGACGTCATGGACACACGACACTAACACATCCAACAGGCTCGCTGGGTCAAGACGCTGCAGAAGACGGTGCCAACCTGCGCATTCCGTGCGTCGGTGACCAACCCTTTTGGCAAGGGGTCTTTGATCTCTCTCTTGAGGCAGTTTTCATCCCTGCACGCAGACCGGAAACAGATCAGTGTCGGCCTGGTCGGCTACCCCAACGTTGGCAAGAGCTCCGTGCTCAACACGCTGCTGGGAAAGAAGACGTGCAACGTCGCGCCAATTCCAGGCGAGACCAAAGTGTGGCAGTTCGTTCGACTGGTCAGTTCCATGATTTCTCTGGACAATGTCTCTCTCCGTGGCATATGCTGACCGTTTGCGCTACAGATGAAGCGGATATACCTCATTGATTGCCCTGGCATCGTTCCGCCAGACCAAAACGCCTCTGCCGAGGACATCCTCCTGCGCGGTGCTGTCCGTACAGAAAAGAGTAAGCCGTATTTCTTTGTGTCGTTCTTTGTGGCATTCCCTCTGACATCTTTTCCAGTCTACAACCCGGCACAGTACATCCCGGCAGTGCTCAAACGGACAAAGAAGCACCACATTGCTCGCACATATGACCTCAAGGACTGGACAGATCCGGTCGACTTCCTGGAGCAGCTGTCCAGAAAGCGAGGCCGGCTGCTGGGAGGGGGTGAAGCCGATGTCGATGGCACGGCAATCATTGTGCTGAACGACTTCCTCCGCGGAAAGATACCCTGGTTTTCGCCGCCTCCTGACCTCTCGCCCGAAGAGGACAAAGAGGCCATGAAGGGACGTGCTGGGCGTCTTGGCGAAATGCCCAAGAAGCGAAAGCGGGATGACAACACTAGCGAGCCCGGCACATCAATGGGGCCGTCGTCGCCAAGAAGCGCCGCCGAATCCGGCGAGGAAGATCCCGCCGCCAGCGGTGAGGATGAGTTTGAGGGGTTTGGCAGCGACAGCGCGCCCAGCAGCTTTTCTGACGATGACGAAGGCGGCGATAACGATGACATGATATCTCTCGGGAGCCTGAGCGACGATGATGACGAGGATAATGAGGATAACGAGGCTGAGGGTGAGAACGACAAAGATGGAGACAAAAAGGACCGAGAAGAAGACGGTTTAGACGGACAGGCCGACAAGCCGAGCGAGAAACCAGCCTCGATTAGCAGGCATGGCAGCCGTGGCAGCCGGCCAAAACCAGGAAAAGGCTCTAGTACAAAGCGGCAGCGGCGGTAGCTATAAATGATGCCCGTTGTGTCCGGATTTTAGCCCGGCAAGGTTAATGAAAGACTTTGCGTGCGTTGGCCTCTTGGCAGCACCGCATCAAAGAAGGCTCTGCATGTTGCGACAACCGACAGGTTTTTTTCCATCCTCCATCCTTTGTGTTGTTCTGTGTCTCGTCTCAAAGGCGAATTCTATTCTGGGCTCAACTCATCCCTTCTGCCATTCGTATCGGCCGCAATGCCTGTGGCTGCGTAGAAAGCATCGACACATGGCAGTATATATAAGTCGAAGCCGGGTCCTTCTTCAATCTCGCAATGATGCATGGTCCATGAGCATCTTTTTTTTTCTCTTCTCTCAGCTGCTTGCCTCTTTCCGTGCCAATTCTCGCCTGCCCACAAAAAATCGCAAGCATGCTGCTCTACCTCTTCCTTCTCTTTGCCTTCTCCCTCGTGCAGGCGCAGGATTGCAAGTTCAACTTGTATGCCTCGCATGGCAGCTTCGGACACCTTTCCGTCGACTCGTTCCAAGTCGTCGCGAGCAATAATTCCGCCGGCGAGGTGTTCACTCTCCAGAGCGACGGGCGGCTGAAGACGAGCGCTGGCCTCTACTGTACCTTTCAGTGTATGCAGCTCCTTTTTTTTATCCTGTTTCCTATAATGCTGTGTGGATGGAGTCTTGGTTCGCCGGGAAATTAAAAGACTAACACGAAGCAGCACCGTCTGGCGTCTTTATGTGTCCGGCGGGGTACAAAGGCTTCACCAACGAGTTCGTTCTCGACTGCAACTATCGTTTGCGCTGGTTTCCAGACATATTCCCCCAACAGTTCTATGTCCGCCAGAGGAGTGACGGGCCCTACCTGATCTACAACGAACCCACCGGCATCGAACCGTTCATATACCTCAACCCCGAAACGATTGCATGTGGCTGCACCAATGTCTCGGCCAGGCCGGATGACTTGTGATGGCTGGAGCTTGTGCAGGCAAACCCATTTGTAACCCACTTGTGCAATAGAGCAGAGTTGGACAACCCACCTTCAACAGCAACCCCTGCTCGCTGGATTTCTTACATGTATTAGTCGTGCCTTTATTACTGGGAGCCCTCATTCTGAGGCCGCAACTGGGCGATGGCGGATAAGATCCTCACCTACACCCAGCAAAAGCAATAAAACCAAGAAAAAAAAAGTTTAAAAAAAAAGAATTGTAGTGACGTCTAACAACTTCTGGTGTAAGGTGGATGTAAGCGGGTGGGACGTTCTAGGTGTACGCCCCTGTTCATATACGCACACTTCTGTAACGAAGTCAACGCATTACTGAATTGAAGCCTGTAAATTCATGAATGCCACTAAAATTTAACACAAAGTAGCCTCAATTGGCGCTCACCTAAAGGCTCACCCTGTCGCGGTACGCAGCCTCTCGCCGTCAGGCCTTGTTGTGCGCCTTTTATTGTATTAACCTAAGCCTCCTTTGCTTTCTTTTCATTTACATTTTACACTCTTTTACGCTTATAGCATGTTAAATTTTGTCAGCTTAATGTTAGACTACGGTTTACAGAAGACTGTCATCATCTGTGTCTTAAGAGAGAAGAGGAAAGCCCGTTCATGAAGGTTACTTTGCGTTTTTAGTGGTATTAATGAATTTACAGGCTAATTCAATAGTGCTTTAGGTGTTGATTCAGGTACAGAAACGGGCTTATGTAAGCAGCTGCGCGCACCTAAATAAAATGGGTCTAGTAAGTGTGTATAGTATTATATAATACAACTAGTGACCAGGAGTCCGGGGAGCACCACGGAAGTGGAGTTGGATATTAACCAATAATATGTGTGATTGTGATTATGTAATGCACCCACTTCACCGCGCTGGCCGTCGCGCGCTGTGCCTAGAAATTCGAATCGTCATGCTCAATAATCCGACATTCACACATCCTCAATTTCCTGACTTTTGCTCGTCGTCGGCCGACGCCTCAGCACGCGCCCTTGCCCCCAAATCGCTATCGATTCGACACGATGGCGTCACCAGGAGCCGTCAAAGAGGAGTTTTCCTCATTCGACGAGGACGACTGGAAGCGCACGGCAAACGAAGATGAAGAAGCTATCATGCAAATCCTGAACGGCAGCCAGCAGGGCACCGAGGGTGGCAGTCTTCCCGCCGACCTGTTGAACATCAAGTTTAGCCAGGAGGGCAAAGCCGATGACGCCGAGGATTTCGAGGACATCAGCGACGATGACCTGCCCGACGAGGAAGAGGCCACCGGCCCGGCCTCGGCGGAGATTCCGGGCCTGACCGACGACACGGGAGCGAGCAACGAGACGGACGATCTCTTTGGCGACCAGCTGTCATCACCAACCCACGGCGAAGGCTTCCGCCTGTCTCCTATTCCGAACGAGGAAGGAGACGATGTCATGGCCGTCGACGATGGTGCTAGTGACAAGGCCGTCGGCGACGACAACGACGAACGCGACGACGACAACGATGCGAACAAGGCCAGACACGAAGCCGGCCGCTCACCCTCTCCCGCCGCAAAAGACCCCTTTCTCGTGACCGACAGCGACCGCGCCCTGAACTTTCCCGAAGACTACGGCCGCGACGAGAACCAAGACCCGAACATTCCGCCGGCGGCAGAGAACCTCGTCGACCTCGTCAAGCTCGCGTTCCCATCCTTTGAGAAGGGCAAGATTCTCAACTTCAACGAGCAGCTCGCGCCGAAGCCGCTGCATCTCACGGAAAAGAAGCCAGCCCGGCCGCCCAAGCCACTCATCCCTGCTAAGCTCAGTCTCGAGTTTGAGGCGGACCAGGAGAAGCTGTTCCGCATCCCCGGAACGGCCCAGACGACCATCCAGCAGCGCATCAAGGACGCGACCGCCAAGGGATTCACCTCGTGCCTCACGCCGGAGCCCACCGGCGAGGACAATGGCAACATCTTCTACGACCCCTTTGGAGATGAGGACGAGGACACGGCCGTTGGCGGCTTTCACCTCAAGGACTTTTCTGTCATCTGCGCAGACTGGGACGCACTCATCGCCCCTCCAACGCCACCGCCCGAGGACGACAAGGCCGCCAAGAAGCACGGCCGCATGGAGCTGGACGAGGCCGACGAGCAGGACGAGTGGGAGCGCGAGATCCTGGGGTCTGCGCCCGCCCCGAAGAAACGCAAGATCATCACCGAGCGCGGGCTGCCGGCCATTTCCCGCTACCTGGCACCCTGCTTCGACTCGTTCGAGGAGGCCACGCGTCGAGCCGCTAAGCGTGTGTACCTCGACATGACCGACCACCGGCTGCTGCTGGACGACGCCGACTCGGGACGCGATGCAAAGCGCGCCAAGACGTCGACCCAGGGCCAGAAGCGCATGGCCAACGGCAACCTGGCCCGCGACCTGACGTCCCGGTTCAACTACGCAAACGACCAGGCCTACGAGCAGCTCAAGGAGAGCCACCAGCACCGTGTGCGTGCCCAGCTCAGCAATGTCCAGGTCGAACACAGCATGCCGGCTCTCAAGCTGCTGTGGCCGTACTATGCTATCACGCGCTATGGGCCGGAGCCGCACGACTACCACCGGCCACAGCTCAAGGTGGCCAAGGGCATCGGCTTCCCCGTGCGCATGAGCCGGCTGGCCAAGGTGGCCAAGCGGGACTGGAAGTTCAAAAAGGTGCAGGAGGTCTTCTTCCGGTCCAAGGATCTGTCTCTGGGCGACAACTCGACGGCTATGCTCCTCGAGTACAGCGAGGAGGTGCCGACCGTCCTGTCCAACTTTGGCATGGGCAGCCGGCTCATCAACTACTACCGGCGCAAGTCCAAGGGGGACGAAGAGCGTCCGGCCAAGCCCGAGCTGGGCGAGATCTCGTTCTTGCTGCCCGAGGACAAGTCGCCCTTTTCCAACTTTGGCAGCGTCGACCCGGGCGAGATGGTGCCGACGATCCACAACCCCATGTTCCACGCGCCCATTTTCAAGCACCAGAACCGACCCACGGACTTTCTGGTCGGCCGGCGCTTCACCAGCCAGGAGGGCACGGTGTATTACATCCGCAAGGTCGACCACCTGTACGTAGTCGGGCAGACCTTTCCGCTAGCCGAGGTGCCAGGCCCGCACTCGAGAAAAGTGACGGCGCTGAGCAAGAACCGGCTGAAGATGGTCGCCTATCGGCTGATTGCCAAGCACGGTTCGGTCTCGCTGTCGGACATCACGGCGCATGTCAAGGACTCCAACGACGCGCAGAACCGGCAGAAGCTCAAGGAATTCCTCCACTACGACAAGGAGAGCAAGACGTGGGGCCTCAAGCCCAACGACACGCTCATGGACATTGCCACGATCAACAGCATGATCAAGCCCGACGATGTGTGTCTGCACGACGCCATGCAGGTTGGCCAGAACGAGCTGTCGCAAAACGGTTACCAGCTGGACGACAACGCTGCGCTCGACGACCTCGATGACGAGAACGACAAGGAGAACATTGCCATGAGCATGGTGCCGTGGAAGACGACCAAGTCGTTCATCGACGCCTGCGCCGGCAAGGCGATGCTGCAGTTGCACGGGGCCGGCGACCCGACGGGGCGCGGCCTGGGCTTCAGCTTTATTCGGACGTCTATGAAGGGCGGCTTCATGGGGGCCATCCACGGCCCGGCGGCAACATCGGCGGACGCTATGGAGCGCGAGCGCAAGGCGAACAACGGCCACATGTACAACGTCAAGAAGCAAGATGCCCTGTACAACGAAGCCATCCGTAAGATCTGGACGTCGCAGCGCACCACGCTCGAGGACAAGACGGCCCACGACGACGAGGACGTCCAGCCGCAGGACGACGAGGACGACCGGTTCAACGCAGCCGGCAAGGAGGGTGCCGCCGCCAGCGCCACCACGCCGGCATCGCACCACCACGTGGACGACGGCGTCAGCCAGATGACGCGGCCTAGTGCTCTGTCGAACGCGCCGGAGAAGCGCAAGCTGCGCATTACGCGGACGTACCGGGACGAGAAGACGGGCCAGACGTACACCAAGACGGAGATTGTGCACGATCCGGGCGTTATCTCTCAGTATATGAGGCAACGGGCCACGATCGACATGGAAATGATTGAGTACGTTTTTAGCAGTGACGGACGTCTGACGGACGTCTGGGCGAGAGAGAGAGAGAGAGAGAGAGAGAGAGAGAGATGGTAGAGCAGGTGCTAACGAATCGCAGTCCGTACTCTGTTAAGCCGACCGGCAATATCGACTACGATCGCGTCTTGATGCAGAGGTACGTGGGCCAGTGAAAAAGACAAAGAAAGAAGAGAAAAAGTGAAAAAAAAAGGTTCGCTTTGCTGACAGCCCCCAGACTCGAGACTGAGGAAGCTCGCCTCAACCGGAACAAGGAGCGCCGGCATGCGCGCGAGAAGCAAAAGGCGCTGCAGCAGCAGATCCACGACGGCGACGCCGACTCGCCAGCGCAGTCGGTCGAGCGCGGCGGCACCACGCGCAAATGTGCAAACTGCGGGCTGCAGGGTCATATCAAGACCAACAAAAAGTACGATCCGTGTCCATGTCCATGTGTGCATCAATTGTCCACCTGTCTGTCTGCCTACTAACACCTGTGAATAGGCTGTGCCCGATGCTCAACGGCATGTGGAAGGCCGAAAAGGGTGCTGAGGACGGCGCCTTTGGCGTGTACAATGCCCCTGACGGAATGGCCGGGTCTAACTAGTAGGAAACGCCGACGACTATGTAGGCGACGCGCAGGGGTGGCAGTTGGCTCTGACGCTGCCGAGGCAAGGCGTGCGAGAGAAGCCCCGCCACGGATGGTTTTGATTTTACGCGTTTTGGACATGTGCATTTTCAGGGAGGTTTTTTTGTCATTTTGTCTTTTTTGCCTTTTTTGTCATTTCTTCATCTTTTGAAGATCTCCCCACGGGGCGACACAGGATGGGACGGCGTTTGTGGAGATACCAGAGATCGGCGAACGGGTATGGTACAGTTTGTCTGCATTTACAAGGCACAAAAAGGGAAAACCGGCTTAGTGTTGTTGCGGGTGTTTGTTCTCGTGTGTGGGGGGGCCCTTCTGGGGGTGTTTGCTCCTCCGAGTGTGTCTGGGAGAGCCCTTCTAGGTGCTTCTTCCCTTTCACTGCTCTCCTTGGCCAGTTTCTTACCAATGTGGCCTACCTACGAAATACGTGTTTTTGGAAGCAGGGAGAGACGGGAGCCACAAGAGAAAACGGACAAGAGTTTCTTGGCATTGATACAGGGTATTCAATAATAAGCATGCAACCTCAAGAAGCCCCGTGAACCAGAGGGTATAATGAGGCGCAGCTGGTCCGACGTGTCTGCCGGTTCCTGGTCCTGTTCCTGGTCTTGTTCCTGCCTTTTTTCTGACGCAATTGTTGCGCCCATGCAGCTGGCGCCGACGGGCAGATGTATGACCACGATATGCCTTTTGACTGGCCAGGAAGGATAAGGCGCGATGCGTGCGCGTCTACTGTAGCGAGATGCGCCATATGTTTAAAAAAAAAAAGAACGAAAAATAAAAGAAAGAAAAATCACAAGCCGTGACAGCATGCAAGGGCGATGGTGCTTTACGAGAAGGAGAAGCAGCACAACCAAAAGGGGAAAGGGACGAGAGCCGAGGCGGTCCAAGGTGAGACCTAGCGCTTCCCTTGTTCCTTGTCCTTGTTCCTCCCCCCTCCCCCTCCCCCTCTCCTCCAACAGCCCTCCACGATACGCAGTCCTATGCCCCCTGTCTGGGTTCTCACTTCTCATCTTTATTACTCCTTCTGAGTGTGTTGCCTTGTCCGAGCCCCTCTTTCCTAATACGTGTGGCAGCGGCGATCCAACGGGCAGATTCTTCAGCTTCCCCCCCTTAACTTATTACCTTGAGGCTGAGAGCATGGGGTATTTGCTCGTAAGAAATTCCGGAATACGACGCGACTGCGAGGCATACGATTACTCCCGTCCCTCCGCTGAAGCACCAACAACAGTCCCCCCCCCCCTTCGCTGCCGGTCACCCCGGACGTATGAGAAGAGGATCTGCAAAGACCTTCTTACGTGGGCTGCCAGACGTGGCCAAGAACAGGGGAGGGGGAGGAAAAAAAAATAAGACGTCATGTCTCCTTGTAAGGGAGAACTGGGTGGAGCAGAGATAGCGAGTTCAACAGCTTGCCGGCTTGCCAGCTTGCCAGCCTACCAGCCTTCTCGTTTCCCCCCGTCACAAACCATCTGCACATCTCCACAAATATGTTTCTATCTCCTCGTATCTTTTCGCCCCCCCAAAGCTGCAGAATTTCCTGCATGGGACGGGAAAAGCGGTGACACCAAAGCACGTATACTCCTTGTAGGGGCGAGCGGGAGGAACAGAAAGCAGCAGCATATACGAGGCGGCGGCTCCAGCACGGACTTCTCCTGCACGGACTTCTCCTGCACGCCTTCTGACTACTCTGTAGAAGCAGTCTCCAGTCTGCCCTTCAGACTCGGGAGAGCAGTGGCTGCGGAAAAAAAAAAAAAAGATCCAGCATGCTTGAACCATGTGCCGTGCCGGACGACCTGGATGGGCAGAGAGATGACGATACGAGAGACGAGGTGAGAAATGCCAGAAATGCCGGACAAAGCCCGCTGCCGCACCTGATTGGCCCCGCCCGCTGACCTCGTGTTAATTTTACCCACTTTCAACGGCGCGAAACCAGACTAATTATCCCGAGATCGTCAGTGGCTTGGTGTGGTTTCTCCAATATCTATTTTTAGACGCGGACATTTCAGCGAATGGGGTTTCTGTCCTTGTCCATTTTATTTGATCTCTTTTTATTTTTTTATTTTTTTGCCCTCCGAGGCAGGCTGTGCCTCAGAGAACCTATCTGGGCAAAATGGAACGCCGTGACGGGCGCTGCAGCAAAAGTGTATTACGAGTACTCGTAGAGCAGAGCCGCTGGGCGGTCAGTGGTGTACACAGTCATGGCGCTCGCAGCAGCAGAGGAACACTGCCCACGAACGCGTATCATTGCAGCAGTCCGGCATGGAGCTCCTCCCCCCCCCTTCTCTCCCCTCCCTCCTTGTCTCTCGGGCCGGCACCGCCTCTGCGGTGAGGGCGTCTCGTTTTGTTTCAGGTAGATCACCGTTTTTTTTTTTTTTTCCTTTTTTTCTTTTTTTTGAGAGGTGTGTGTGCGTACGAGTACTTGCATGTGCTGTTGGAGACAGGGAATGGCCGCACGGTCTGTATACGGGTTCGTGCCAGGACATCATATGCTGTCTCTCTCTCTCTCTGCGGAACCAGGGGAGAGAAACAGGGGAGGCGGGGAGAGCTCTTGCCCTGCGGGGACGGATCCTGTCTGTCGTCATTCTGCACCATTCTGCAGCAAAAAGGAGACAGGGATGCCGTCGAGGCAAGGTTGTTCGGGACCTCGTATTGCCACCGACCACGATGATCATGAAACAAGAGCTAAGCCATTTTGTTCTGGAAGGAGCCGCGCTGAACAAGACCAAACAGTGGGGCATGGAAGAAAAGAGGGTGTGTTGCGCCGCGAGATGGCAACTCTCTACGAAACAGCAGGCGGAGATCCGCCTGGCTGATCTGGGAGGCATTGTATGTAAGATGCAGATACAGAGCGACTCGTGTCCGTGCTGTGCTCGTGCTGTGCTCGTGCCCTAAAGTGCGTCTGCTGGGCGAGCTAGAGCGGGCATGGGGAAGGAAGGATGTGCAGGCTGCAAGGCTCTCGGCCGCGCCAGGACAGGACTCTGTGTATTATCGGACCAGCTCGGGCTGCAGAGCGCTAGCGCGGATGAAGACGCCGTTCTCTCGACATCAGGTGGCAGAAGAGCCGACAAGAATGTTGGACACACACCAAGACCCCGCCCTTGCATTCGACCTCGCCCAACGGCTCGCTGTGGCTGTGGATTTTGCCGTCGTAAGATACGTCACATTTACCTTGGCATCAAGAGGCTGGGGGGGGCCGGTGGCTGCCCAATCAGCATGGACACGTCGTCTGTGCCTCCTCGTCATCCCATCGCCGCTCGCTCTGTGCCGCAACAGAAACTAAGCACTCGACGGGGACTAGGGACGAAGAGGGAAATGTAGCGCCATTTGCCTGTGCTGTGCTTGATCAGCATCACGGACGGTCTCCGCTGGTGCAGAGCGACAGACTAGTGGTTGTTGGACTGCAACGTGCGGAGGGAGAAAACAGGTACGGGAACGGATATAGGGACAGATACAGGGACAGGTACAGGGACAGGTACAGGAACAGAACTGAGGCGTTGTGCCACATGCGCCATTTTCTCCCTTGTCCGGCTAAGACGTCAACGTCCCGCCAAGAAGCGGTGTGACGGCCAGAGGTGTCTTGCATGTCGAGGCAGGGCGAGTTGAGACAGACCAGAAGGTGCAGCAATACGAGAGCACCTACAACCGCCAACTTGCGACGACATGGAAGTTCTGAAAGTTCTGAGGGGAACCGCTGACAAATGGCTAGTTTCGGCCAACAGACCGTCCTGCGGTTTCGGTCTGCGCATGGCTGCAGTGACCGCACTGGCCGAGTCTCTTCGCCCCAGGTGCTGGACCGGCAGATGGCATGCTTTTTGGACCGCAGTGCTCGTCCTGGCGTGGGCAGAGAGAGAGTGGAGGCACCACGTGTAGTTGGCATGGCCGCTGGCCAACCTCGTTCTGGCGCATGCAGCAGCTGCCTGCACAGCCCTGTTCAGATACCGCCCTGCCTGTGGCTAGCGGCTAAGCATGTCCAGCGGGCCAATGACAGGCAGCAATCGCTGGTGCATCTGCATTGTACTTTGTATCGTGCCTTCCCCTTCCTGGCACTTTCTTCAAACCGTATTGCCGTATCCGTCCTGCGCATAGCACTCACAGTGCCCCCCCGGTGGTGACCATTTTGTACAGACAATCGCATGCGACCCTTCCGAGTCTTGCCCCCCCCCCTCCCCTCTCACTGTCCTTCCTTCCAGACTCAACTCTGTCCTCCACTCACCATCGTCTCTTCTTCATCGCCAGCCAAAGAGCTATTTTTAGGACTGGACTTGAGCCTCTGCACAACAGCAACCCAGCCATTGCGCGTTGTTGGGACTCGGCTGCCGGTGTTGATGCATGTGCTTCTGGCTGCTGCTTCTCCCAACGCTTCTCCCAGCGTCTCCTCCCAGCGCCTCTCCCAGCGTTCCCGGCCTCGACAGGAATAGACCCGAGGCAGGGCCACACAGACGCACCCGACAAACCCAGAAAACACAACGTCGAGGCGAGCAGTGGCCGTCTATTTTCAACCGCACTATACCGTCCGCGGCCTGGCCTCTGATCGTCGATTGCAATCCGGTCGCCCAGAGGACCCTCCACCGGCCGCCCTAAAAGGGTCTCCGGCCCACCCAGACGGATCTCCTTGTCTTAGTCCAAATATCGTCTCATTGCCCGTCCTTTGTCTACGTCCGTCTCTCTGTCCCCTGTCCCTCCCACACACACGCCCCCCCTCTCCCCCCCAGCAGGCTCATTTCCTGGTCATTTCTTCGCGCTTGTCGGAGCGCACTTGTCGCTGGCCCCATTGTTTCACATATCAGGGCGATTTTTTTTGGCTTATTTTTTGCTTTTTATTTATTTTTTTTTTTTTACTTCTACGCCATTATTTTATTCCCTCTCCCCTTCTTTCCCCCACCCACCTCTAAGCTCTTCTTCTTCTTGTCCTAAAAAAAGAAACACCGGCAGCGCTTCTAACCGTCGACAGAAAAAAAAAAAAAAAGAGGGCAGATACGTCAGATACCCAAGATACCAAGCTTCTATTTGTCTTCGATTGTTCTTCCATTCCGATCGCAACAGCCTCCCCTCGTTGTTTCTGTCGCAGGCCTGCCATCGCGATCGCGTCCACGACCGCGAGCACAACTACCACTCCCCTCCCCCCTTCTCTCCCTCACCAGCGCGCTCCGCTCCATACGCATACGCAGCACACACAAGCAGAGAACGAGCGAGCGGCGCGTTTTGCCTCCCCTGTCCAATCCTCCTTCCATCGTCGCTGACGACAAAGCCGCCTCGGCTGCCAACCGGCTCACTACACGCCCCCAGTCCCCATTGTTTGGCGCTCCCGCAGGCCAGACTGCCAGACTGCCGCCATGGGTCGGAGAAAAATCGAGATTAAGGCGATCAAGGACGATCGGAATCGCTCCGTGTAAGTTCTCGGCCCTCTTGCCAGCGCAGCCCTGCTCTTTCTGCTGCCAAAAGGCACAATGGAGGACGCTATTCTGACACGCAAGCAGGACCTTTTTGAAACGCAAGGGTGGACTGTTCAAGAAGGCGCACGAGCTCTCGGTGCTGTGCTCGGTGGACGTGGCCGTCTTCATCTTTGGCAACAACAAGAAGCTCTATGAGTACTCGTCGAGCGACATGCGCGATCTGATCGCGCGATACACCTACCATGGCGGCCCGAACGAGCACAAGGGCCCCATCGACTTCAACGGCGGTGTCGAGGACGGCTCCGAGGAGGAGGGCGAGGGCACGCCGCCGAACCCGCAAAACGACGCCATGGACGCCCAGCACCTGCTGCCACCCCAGTACCCGGGCCACCCGTCGCAGTTCACCCACCTGCGGCACCAGACTCCGTCGGCTTCGCCGCCCATCCCCAACGGCGTGGCCTTTGCCCAGCAGGCCGTCATGCAGCGCGGCCACACGCCACAGCCGTCGCTGCCGCCGCCGCCGCCGCCCTCGCAGCAGCAGCAGCAGCAGCAGCAGCAGCAACAACAGCAGCAGCAACAGCAGGTCCTCTCGCGGCCGGGATCGCACAGCGACATGCGTCGCCTGTCGCAGGGCATGCCGCAGCCCCAGCAGGGCCATCCGGTCAACGGCTACGCCTTCATCCCCCACCCGGCCATCTACAACCCGCAGCAGGCGCCGCAGAACATGCAGCCGCAGACTATGCCGCCCAACGTGACCCAGCCACCTCCCCAGTATTCGTACGCGCAGCCTCCGCCGCCGAGTCAGGCGCAGCCGCCGCATATGCAGCAGTATGTAGACGAGCGGCCCGCATCCCTCCCGCCCAGCTTCCAGCCTGGCCAGGCCGCCGCCATTCCGCCGCCGCCTCCGCCGCAGCAGCAGCGGCACTCGGTGTCCCCCCCACAGCAGCTGCCACAGCAGCTGCCCCAGCAGATGTCCCAGCCGATGTCCCAGCCGATGTCCCAGCCGATGTCCCAGCAGATGCAGCAGCAGATGTCCCAACAGATGCAGCAGCAGCAAATGCCCCAACAGATGCCGCAGCAGATGCCGCAGCAGATGCCGCAACCGCCACCCCGGACGTCTCCCCCGCAGATCGCAACGTCTCTTCCACCGCCGCCCCAGCCGCAGATGGCACAACCACCGCCACTACAGCCGCCGCCGCCGCAGCAGAGTCCACCCCAGCCAGCACAACCGCAGATCCAGGAGCCACAGCCGCCTACGCCCGTCGAGCCCAAGTCCGATTCCGGCTCTGAGTGGCCCGAGGTGAAGAAGCTGCCGCAGCGCAAGCAGTACAGCATCTTCACGCCCATCGACGAGAGCCGCTCTATCCTGTCGCAGCACCTGGCTGCTTTCCACAGCGATTCTGCCAACGCCGCCGCTGAATCGTCAGCCGCCGCAGGCGGCAGCAGCAGCAGCCAGGCCAACGGCACGAGCGGCAACAGCAGCAGCGCCGGAAGCGGCGGCAACGAGAACGGCATGAGCCGCAGGTCGCAGTCCATGGACTCGAGCAGCAACGCCGCCGCCAACGCCGCCAACGCCGCTGCCATCGCCGCCTCCCGCGCCGGCACAACGTCACCGCCGGCCACGACGACGACCAAGGACGGGGTAGTGGGCATGCCGCCGCAGCCGCCCAAGACCCGCGTCTCCATCTCGTCGATCCCCGAAACGCTGTTCACGCCGCCCTCGCGGCAGAACAGCCTGCGCGCCGGCGGCCCTACTATGCGTCCGAGGCTGCGCGTCGAGATTCCGCCCGACGGCTCCGAAGACAACAGCCCCGCCGTGGGATCCGCGTCGTCGCCGCGCAACCCGGTCGACGCCGGCTCGCTGAGCGCCCGCGCCCATGGCAGCATGGTGCTGCCGCCGCCCTCGCCGTCCGCCTCTGCCCTGCTCTCCGCCGGCGCCTCGGGTCCGCCCAATCCGTTTGCGCGGCCGCCGCCGCACGCGAGCAACAACGGCAGCAACAACAACAACAGCAACAACAGCAACGGCGGCGCCGGAGGCATGCACATCGACACGCCGGGCTCCGGGCTGCCGTCGCGCTTCCTCAACAACGAGCTGCTGCCCAGCCCCAACGGCTTCTACGGCGACTGGGGCTTCGGCCGCGGCAGCGACAGCGCCACCCTGCCCAGCCCCCTCAACTTTACCACACCGGTCGTCGGCACCGGCCCCAGCTTCCTGCGCGACGACCACCCTCCGTCCTCGGCCAACAAGCGCAAGAGCCCAGAAGACAACAGCGCCGGCGCGCCTTCGTCCGACCCCCCAGACATGAGCGAGCCCAAGCGCATCAAGGTCGACTCTTGAAATCTTTTCTTCCTTCGTCCCTCCATCTTTGTTCACATTTTTTTTGCTTTTATTCTTTGCTTCTTTGCTTCTTTGCTTCTTTGCTCTCATTTTTTGATTCATTCTATTTTATGATACCATGGCCTGATTCATCTTTCGCTTTCTTGGTCTGCAGCAACCTCGGCTGCATTGCATTCTCTTTTTCCTCCTTATTAAGGGTGATTGGCGCCCCCCTCGTGGAGTGTCCTTTCATCCCAGTGTATGTGTCTCATTTGGGGGACATAGCGGGAGCAAGCAGAGTGGTATTTTTTTATCTGACGTTGTATTCATTGTTTTTATTCATTTTTTTTTCTCTCTCTCGTGTCCTCTCTTTGTTGCTTTTTATTTTCTTCTCTTTTCACGGCTATGTCGATACGTATCAGGGGGCTTAATGGGCTATACGGCGTTGGGTACGACTTCCCTGTGCGGAACTGGATTGTGCTTTGCTTCATGGAGAGAGGGCATGGGAGTGGCGTTGTCGTCTTGTCTTGGGAGAGAGAGATTGGGGGAGGGGGGAGGGAGGGAGGGTACGATGCAAAGGTGGGCGTCTTGCGGGTTTCAACACGCCACCAGGTGGCGGATGTGACTATATATCAACGGTTAGCTAGTCAGTGCGACAAATTCAAAAAAAAGATTGACCAATACAACAAGCTGGATCAATATACTGGGCCAATACTGAACGAGCTGGCCCGAGCTGGACCCAAGCTTCCCAATGCACCGGAGGGGTCGAGTTGAGCGGTGGCCGTTTCAGCTGGTCTGCGGCTGCTGCTCCAATGAGGCACATGTCAGGAGACTGTCTGTGAGCTTCAGGGGGGGGGCATAAAAAAGAAGCACTGAGCGTCGATCACCAGGCCGTCTTGGTAGAGAGCTGTGACCAAAGAGATGAGACCAGAAAGTTGAGACCAGAAAGTTGAGACCAGTTACCTCCGCCACCTCTGTGTGTGTATGTTTGGCATGGGCCATAGCTAGGAAATGCCCGCACAGATGGGGCTGGAGTTGGGATGGGTTTTCGAGCGACAGGCATAAAAAAGGCAGAGTGACATTTTTTCTCTTTTTTTATATAATATATATATATATATTTTCTTTGGTGTGACCTCTGCTACATGGCACGCCTCCCTGAATTTTAAATGGCAATGCAGGCAGGGAGACGACCAGCTTGACGAAAACAAGTGATTTTTTTTTTTGAACTACTATTTGTAGTAAGAAGATACGAGCAAGATACGAGCACGAGTAATACAGAATATCGTATCGTGCACCTGCTCTCTGCAAGTCACCGGAGACCCTGCGTCATCTCCTTGCGATGCATGCTGCATGCTGCATGCTGCATGCTGCAGACCATTTCGTCTTTGGCTGCTGTGTAATAGACTGGCAAAGCAACATGACAGGCTCGTCCGGCTAGACGCTGCTGTGCAAGGCAAAAGAGCACATTTTATGGCTGCCATGACTTTTGTGTATCCTTTCCTTTTATTGGGTGAAAATAATTTTGGAGGGAAAAGGGGGTTTTGCCATACAGAGAGACCAGAATGAAAACGCCATCCCCGTCGAACCTCGAAAAGAGAGTGAGATACTGAAAAGACATAAAAAGACAGAAAGACACAGAAAAGACACAGAAAAGTAGACAATACACAGAATCCTCCACTGCCCACCACCTTCAAACACCTGCTCTTCTCCCCCCCCCTCACTTGCACCGCTTCTCGACAATGGCCGTGCCGTTCTCCTCGTACTCGGCGTGCGAGATCCACATCTGGTGGAAGGTGCCGAGACTGGCTAGAATGCTACCGCCGATCCAGGCGCCGAAGCGGCGCTCGCTGGTGAGGCCGGCCGCGTGGATCTTAATCTTGACGCCGGGCCACGTGGTGGTGAGCTCATTGTTGAGGCGGTCGTTGAAGCCGTTGAGCAGGCTGGTGCTGCCGGTGACGACGACGTTGCTGAGCAGCAGGGGCCGCAGGTCGACGTCGACGCTGTTGACGGCGGCGCGCACGAGCTCGGGGATGGTCTGGGCCTTGGTGAGGGCGGGTGTGCTGGTGGTGGTGGTGGTGCTGCTGCTGCCCTCGGCGCTGCTCTCGCCCTCGGCCACCGGGTAGGCCGCCGTCTCGTCCCAGAGGCCCTCGGCGGCGCGGTAGCGCGACTCGCGCCACATCTGGTTGGAGCCGTCGGGCATCTCAAAGACGCGGCCGGCCTGCGAGCGGGCAAACTCCTCGTTGCCGGGCGCGTTGAAGCGGCCCGGCCCGCGCCACACCTCGACCACCGACTCCTTGAACTCGGTCAGCAGCCGCTCCTCCTCGTACGCGCGGAACGATGACTGCACGGCAAAGGGGAAGTTGCGCAGGCGGGCCTGGGCGGGCGCGCCGGCGTCGACGGGCGTCTTGTTCTCCACCATGAACGTCGGCACCACGCCCGTCACCGGCGGGTCGCCCGCCGTCTTCCACATCTCGCGGATCTGCCCCGACAGGTACAACCCGCCCGCCGGCGACCGCTGCACCGACCGCCGCAGCACCATGCCGTCGTGCACCGCCGTCACGTTGGTGCCCGCCCCGCCCACGTCGATCACCAGCGCCGACGCCTTGCCTGCCGCAAACGCCGCCAGCACCGGCGTGCGGCTCAGCCAAAACGCCGGCGTGCCCCAGCTCTCCATCGCCAGCTCAATCGCCCGCTCCCGCGCCTTGGGCGCGTTCCACGGCGCCTCCGTCATCAGCAGCGGGTTCTCCGCCAGCGGCTTCTCCTGCGCGTCTGCCAGGTCCGTGTCAATGTCCATGCTGTCGCCGTTGGCCGCCGCCGCGTCTTCGGCCACGGTGCCGTCTTCCTTCTTTTCCCCTCCCTCCTTCTTGTCTTCCGAGGCCGGCTTGTCGCCGCCCGTGCTCCGGGCCAGCGCCGACGGCCGGATCGGCTGCAGCCGCCGCACCAGCATGTGCTCCCACAGCTTCACGCCCGCGTCCCAGTCCTCCACCACGCTGTCGCGGTTCATGTAGTTGCGGATCTCCAGGCCCGCCCGCGGAATCAGCACCTCGTCCCCAAACAGGTCGCGCGCCGCCCGCTCGCCGCTGCCCGCCAGGTGTGCATAGAACGACGGCATCACCACCTTGGGCACGTCCTCGCCGGCAAAGCCGGCGCGCGTGTGGCAGTAGCCCGGGTCGAGCACGAGCGCCGACACCTCATCTGTTCAGTCCCGTCAGTCTTTTTTGGTCTTTTTGTCTGGTATCACGTCTGCTCCTCCCAGAAACTACCCACCTCCACCGTAGACATCCGTCGGCTGGTTCGCCGAAGTCAGCGGCTGCTGCGCCATGGAGACGGCCGACGCGTTTTTGTGTGTGTGTGCCGTCGTGAAAGAGATGAAGAGAAAAATGAGCTCCGAGAGCTAGACACTGCGCCCGCGTCTTTCGTTTTCAGCCTCTTTTTTTTTCGGTTTTGGTGGTTCCCTTGCTTTCGGGGCCGCGTTCAGGAACGTCGTGTTTACTGCAATTGATGGAAATGCAAGACGAAACCGTTGTATGGGGAGGGGGAATGCTGTCGTTGCGGTGGCTGGGGTCGTGTTGCGACGGCGGGACCCTGTTTGGTGTGCGAGCAAAAGGTTGGCGTGTTGAAGTTTTTTTGGAACCTTTGTTCCCTGCGTCGCGTCGAGGCTGTCGCTGGCACCATTACATATTACAGCAATTCCGCTTTTAGTGGAGGGGCTGGCAAGAGCCAGCTCGCCACTGCAAGCTGGATTGCACGGGCCGACAAATTTCCCCGGTGGCGCTGAGCCAGGCATTCACACAATAGGCAAGACCACACTGCATTCCTTCCACGAA
Source organism: Harringtonia aguacate (assembly GCA_014183095.1). Lineage (NCBI taxonomy): Eukaryota > Fungi > Ascomycota > Sordariomycetes > Ophiostomatales > Ophiostomataceae > Harringtonia > Harringtonia aguacate. The sequence goes on from JACCPH010000032.1 coordinate 247,854, forward strand.
AGACATGCGCAAATGGCCTCTGGCCTCTGGTTTTCTCTTCTGCGGGCCAAAAAAAATAAAGGTTTTTATTTTGTAGGAATTGGGGTATCATGATAGAAAAGTACTAGCAGAGACGTGATTCCTCCCCCCCTCCCTCCTCCCATATTAATTATCTTGTCCCTCTCGCATACAACACTTCGCAAACACCTGCCAGCGGAATGTCCATGACCGCGTCGGTGCCTTCACTCCACAGAGTCTTCCAGTCTGGATGGCGGCCTCTGCCGTCATCGTACAGCTCATCGTCGTCGTCATCGTCATACTTGTCATCGTCGTCGTTGTCATCTGGCTGGCGGCGCCCTCCTCCTCGTCGACCACTCCCCATCGTCAGCCCGCCGTCCTCGCCATCCCCGTGCCAGGGCGCGCCTCCTCCGCCGCTGCGCTTGGCTGGCTTGGGTTTGTTCTTGCTGTGGCGCCAGGCAGACTTGCCCAGGAGCGGCGGCGAGGGCGACGAGGGCTGGCGCTGGTGGCGGCGCGGCGCCGCCAGCGTGTCGGCCCACGCGGTGGCGGCGGAGGCGGGCCATGGTGCTGCCATGGGCGGTGCGGTAGCCACACTGCCGCTGTGGTTGTGGGCGCAGGCGGCGCCGCCGCCCTGCTTCCCCTGCAGCCGCCGGCCGTCTGGCCCGCCGACGACGACAATGCGGCCATCGTCGTCGACGGCCGCCAGCTTAGCGGCTTCGTCGACAATGGTCTCGATGCTGTCGAGGGGCAGCGTGAGGATCTCCGTGTTGTAGCTGGCGAGGGCGACATAGGTGTAGACGAGGCTGATGACGATGAAGCTGGGGATGGCCAGGCTCCACCAGCGGTTCGGGTAGTAGTAGATGCCGAGCGCGTGCAGAAAGGGGCTGGGCAGGTAGCTCCAGAGCAGGTAGATGAGAAAGGTCAGGCTCGAAAACAGGTACAGCACGAAGCCATAGTACTCGTACGTCGGCACCTGTGGCGCGGCCCGCGGCACCGGCTCCAGCTCGTCGTCCGTCGCGTCTGGCGTCGTCGGCCGCGACGGTCGCAGCAGCGACGTCAGCGACGGTGACGGAGGTAGTGGCGTCGGCGGCCGCCCGTAAAACGGCGGCGCAAAGTTGTGCTGTGGCAGCGGAGGCTCGGCACGGCGCCGCCGCCCGTGCCCATGGCTGCTGCCGTTGCTGTTGCCGTTGCTGTTGCCGTTGCCGTTGCCGTTGCCGGGGGCCTCACCTCCTCTTATGTCGTCGAGCTCGTCATCGTCCTCGTTGTCATCGTCGCCGTCGCCGTCACCATCACCGTCACTGTCGTTGTCGTCGTCGTCGTCGTCTCCCACTTCGTCCTCGCCGTCGATCTCGTCGTCGAGATCCACGTCATCGTCCAGATCGGCGTCTAAATCAAACACGTCGTCGTCGTCTTCTTCGCGGTAGGACTCGCCGTCGGTCCCCTCGTATTCGTCCGTCGCCGACTGCGTGTCAAGCGCCGGTTTGCCGTCTTCTTCGGAGCTCGCCGCCATGGCCGGTGGGAGCACAGGACCAGGGAGCGCGCGCGGCCGTCAAACGTGCCGTTGTTTGCTTGTTTGGGAAATGAAGCTATTTGACACGTGCCGCGTAAAGTATTTTTAGCTGCTGATTGGCTGTGGAATTTGTCCACGACTACGAGCTGTACCACCCGTAAGATACAATTACGGATACGAGTAATAATAGCAATAATAGCACTAACCAGCAGCGGACGCCCACTATTTTTGCCCGGCATTCAGGGCGCATACTTTATTTTTACGGGGCCTTGTGTTCTATTGCCTCAACGTTCAAAAGGAAAATAATCGTCTCAACGACTGAGACGCCCCCTGTTCCGGGTAGATTGCAGTGGGCTCGTCGATTGCCTTCGTCCTCGCAAGCGAGCAGAAAGGGGAGGGGGGTGGGAGGGAAACAGGTGCCGCAAGTCCAGGGGCGTTTGGCTTGGCCGAAGGGGAATGGCGTATCAAATTATTACAGGCATTGTATTACTTATTTGTACTGCCCAGCTCTGCCACCACCACCGCCCCAAACCCGCTGTGGTTTCTCTACTTCAGCCTGGGCCACCGCAGCACACGCTCGTTCAGGCGTCGTCGGGACACGCACCTGGCCATGTTTCCGTTTCAGGGCCCTGCAAACAAGTTCTTTGACGGGGGGGTCTCCGCTTGCGTAAGTCTAGGATTAGGGACAAAACACATCAGTGCGGCTGGGCTTCTGGCAAGATGCCATGTACAAGTACGAGTAGAACGGAGATGGTCGGCCTGAATCTTGGGCGAGCCGGGAAAAGCACGCGTCGGGAAAGGACGAGACGGGAAAGTCAGAACCCTACGAGCATTTTCGTATTATTACCCGCCATGCTTGTTGTCTTACAAACTTCCGCATATACATGTACTGGCACTGCTGTTTATCTCGGCTAATCCAGGATAATTAGCATGCTCAGGCTGTTTGTCCTGCTGTGCTCTCCTCTCGAGCGCTACCACACTGTCACTGGGGCCATGGCCCCATTCAGGTCCCTTTGGGGTTGGCAGTGGGCCTGCAGAAGATCCTCTTGGCAATACGAGAAAATGGCCTGCTTGAATGGAGAAAATAAGCTGCGGGAATGCTGGCAAGCAGGGAACAGCTTCTGCGCTGGTCTGACAGTCCTTTTCAGGTGAAACCTTCCTTCGTCTAGGGTGAGCCAAACCGACGAAACGATGTTTCTCCTGCCCAATTCTCCCTGCACCCATGCTCGTACTGGAAGATACGCACGCACTTTTTGTTCTATGTTGTTGGCCTGCCGATAGTGTGCATTCCATATTCCATGCTGCAAAGCATCTTGCTCGCCGTTCTGAAAATGCGTTTGCTGTGCTGTCTATCTGCTGCGTTCGCCGCTCACGCTGCGACCCCCCTCAGCCACGTGCTCTGGGAAACGGAGGAGGAAGGCGGTGGTGGGTGGCGGCATTGTCGTGATTCCCGTACGCCCTGTACGAGTACAAATACGTCGAGGCGGCACCTCGGCTCCAGCCAACCAGAATCTGTCGGACTCGTCACGCCTAAGTGGGTGTGTGTGTGAGAGGGTGGCAGGTTTGGGGGCCGCCGCCGCGTTCGCCGTGCAGGCCGCTTCCCTCACTCGCTTCCTCATTTTCCCTCGTCTCGCCGGATTACCTCACCTCGCAGACGGCCCAGTTCCTGCAGCGTCATACGCCATCCTCCTCGGGTCAGCGTACGCTACGTTACAGTCCAACCAGTATTTGCATTTGTAAGATACCAATGTTGTGTCCGCTCACGGCTGTTCGTATACGCGAGTAAGCGGTATCGGTCTGCCCGAAAACCGCTAGAAAACGGCCGACAAGTCGCCAGAGGGCTGTGAGATAGTACATAGTCCAGTCACGTTTGTGGAGGGGTCGCCCCGTCTCGAGGAATGCTGGATTGAGACACCGGCTGCATTTCCGTCCAGACTCGACTCTCGCACGGTACGGTATATCGCGCTGCCCCACTCTCAGCAGGTCCCTTACAGCACGCAGCCAGTCCCTGTACATATTAAAAAGTCCCTCCCCCCCCTCCCCCCCCGCTCTCCTCTCTCAGGGCGCCCTGCAAGACCGCTGCTGCAGCCGTGCAGCCACCCAAACGAATGCTGCCGCTGCAGCCGTGCCGCCGCTGAGACATCCAGGAACAGGCCTTCGCCGCGACAGGCAGCCGCAGCAAAAAATCCTGTACAAGCAAGGCACCGATGCAAGGGACGAAAAATAGACTCTGCGAGACGAAAAAAAAATTATAAAATAAAACTGAGCAAAAGCGAAAACCTAAAACGCGTACCGTTAGCCACCATGAGGCATACATCCCTCCCTGCCTCATTTCCCTCCTGTTCTAGACTTCAGACGAAACCCACAACGGTCGCTGGTCCCGGACAGCAGCTGCGGCTGTATGGTCGATGTTTCAGTTGGGATCATCTCAATGCGGATCAGTGCTGCGGACGTGCTGTCGTGCCGCGCAGTCGTGTAGCGGCTGCAGGGTGTCGGTGGTGCAGCAGTGGCGCACTACGAGCACAGCACCAGCACCAGCAGTACACCTGCTGCTGCTGCGCTGGCAGGGCGTTTTTTTTTACATGTGTCGAAACCAGCGAGGACGCCTGGGCAACTAGGCTGCCCCCCCCCCCCATGCCTGAAAGCCTATTTTGGATGGACGCGACCGGGCACCGCCCCGAGCATCTGTACCCGTATGGACGAGTATCTGTATCTGTACTCGTACTCGTACTATTATTAATACCTCGTAGTACTCGTACTTTGTACCTGCGATCCACCACCCGCCACCTGCCACTCTCCCACCGCCTCGTCCTGGCTCTTGGTCTGGCCATTGACCTTGCCCTGACTGGCTCCCTTGCGGAATGTTGATGTGCAGAGGCAGCCTAAGGGACGGCCTGCCCGCCCTGTGCCTCGTTGGGCCTCGTGCTTTGTTGTTGTTGGTGTCGGGCGCTATTTGCACAGGCACAATGGCTCCAGCTTGTGGGAGAAGGTTGTCGAGCGGCCCCACGTTGTATCGCGCTTGCTCCCTGTGAGAAAACAACGAGAACTGCGAGTGATACACTGTACTTGTCACTGCCCTCCGTATTGCTCGTGTACGAGTACTCGTATCTTACAATGTGCGAAACGGGTAGCGACATCCTTGTGCTCGCCGCTCGCCGGTGGCCGTGCGCATTCCTTGTTCTTACTCAGAGGCCCTGCTTATTAACAGCACCCTCTGTTCCAAAAGTGGGAGGAATACGACTCCAGCGTAGGACCACTACACCAAAGCAGCAGGCACAAGAGTTGTGGCTTCATCCTCTGTACGGGACGCCCAGACGGGGGATAGTCGGAGCGCCGGGTCGTGAGTCTTTTCTTTTACACCGTACGTGCAATTGCTTGATTCCTACGGTGACCTCCGCCCAAAATGGCCTGTTCGCATCGTGCGTTTGGGTGCTGCCACAGTGTGAACACCCGACATCCGTTCGAGCATTGGCTAATGCAAATACAACTCGTAGCCATTTTGCCATTTACCCTCGCCGCATCTACGGATGTCCCCGCGGCACTTCTTCAGCAGAGCTGAACTATCATGTGCCTCGGAACCATTGGACCTTTTCGGGTCTGCTCCCCGTCGCCATCTCCTCCTTTCGCACTTGCCTCCAGCCTCCTGCCGCCGTCCGTCTCCACGCAAAAGCATGCATTTTGTGTCCTCTGTCGCACCTTCCCCTTCCTGCTCGTATTCCCTCTTTGCGGGCTCTCTCATGCTGTCCCAGTGTCCCAGATCCAGAGGCGGTGCTGATCATGGCCATGCAATCGACGAGGGCAGTGACGCACGGTGGTCGAGGCTTTAGGTATAGGTACATGTGGTACCTCCTGGAATGCATCCCGGCAGGATTCCCTGCCCTCAGCAGTTGTACCCCGCCCGCCTGACCAGGTACAGTACACGTGCTCAACCCGACCCGCTGGCTGCTAGCAGGGAGTGACCCCCCCGGGTGACCACCTAAACAGGTCACTTGTACACCATCTTGTACTCGCACACCATCTTGTACACCACCTCGCCCGCACTATGGGATAGTACATGCATAAGGCCACTTGCCTCTGTGACACCTGCGTACTGCCCCGGCCAATAATGCCTGAGAGTGTACCTTGGCCGTCGTTCTCCCCTAAAAGCTTCCCGCAGTAGTGTCTCCGGTCTTCCAATAGCGTCCTGCCGTAACGCCCGCTAATCCCGCTGGAGTTTGGCCCTGGCTGGAGACGGACAAATGCGGTAAGGGTGTGCCACCACACGTCTTGCGCACCTTTGTCCCTTCTTCCCGGCTGTCTCTGCTGTCTCTCTCGCTGTCTCTGCGGCCTCTGGTTCGCCTCTGGTTTGTGTTCCACCGACCCTCCCGCACTATTACGCTTCCTCCCTCCCCTCCACTTTCTGTACCGAGAAAATAAACGGGGCTGCTCTTGGCCTAGTCCATACGACCAGAACCAGGCCCCGTCGTAAGATACCTCTCTCATGTGTTGTTGTGCCTCCGCCTCCGCCCCGGCCCTTCCAACCTTGCCTGTTGGGATCGCTCACAACATCATCTTCCTTGCTTGTTCTGTTTCCGAATTGCTTCGGCTTCTCTCTCACCAAGACGTCCGGCACAGCTTTTGGCCGCAGCCTCACTTCCACCGGAGACACGTGAAAAGGGGGAGTCACCAGGGAGAAACAGCGGACGCTAGCTGGGAAAAACAACCAGCGATAGACAGAACGAGAAGGAACGGACGAGACCACGGCCGCCTTCCTTCTCGCCTCGTCACCACCACCTTTATCCGACCCGCCGTCCTATCAATCCCGCAGTTTTCCCTGACAGCATCACGTCCTCGTCACTTGTCACTTGATCTGCCGATTTTCTCCTCGTCTTTCGTCACTCTACGCCCCGGCACCCTTTTCACTGCACTTTTTGCCTTGCTCCCTCCACCGACCATGTAATCACGGCAAACACTCGCCTCACGCCGACCAGCTCGATCTTCGCGTCGTCCTGCGACTTTCTTTCTTCCCTCTCCTTCGACACACACCTCGAGCGTTTGTTCTTCGCTCCTCCATATCCTACTTCCGACCTCCTCTCGACCTCGACCACCACTCTCTCGACCACTCGACCACCTGCATCCCCCGGGAAACGACCACAACACAACCCGCAAACCACCGCCAGTACGCCATAGCAACAAAGCCGTCTCTACCTCTCTGGTTGTTGGTCGGTGTCCGGGATGGCGCTCCGAATCCCCAATGCCGGCCTCCAGCTGGAGGAGAACTTCACCGACTCCGATGACCATCTGCCGACACAGGCCTTTATTCTGGACCTGAGCGACGATGTCATTGAGGGCATGATCGAGTCGGTCACCCAGGGACACGAGATCCGTCTGTCCCTGGGGAACACTCCGGTACGACAGGCTGCCCTTACTCTTTCTTACCTCCCCCCCTGACCGGTGAACTAACGACGTATTCTTCTAGACGTTCCTCTACGGAAACTCCAGCCACCACATCGAACCCACCATCGAAGATGAAGCCGACGATATAGAACTCTTTCTGGCCGACGCCGACAAAACCACTCGCAAGGCCGAGCGCCTCCCACAGCTAGCCATGTCCCTGTTCAGAAAGCCAGAACTTGGGAACCCATGGGCCCAATACCGAACAAGCTCATCAGAAGACGAGGATGATGAATATGACGAAGAGGCCTTGTCCCCTGACGCGGACGACGTTGCTCAGCAATCCTATGAAGACCTGGACACCGATATTGCCGCACTTCGGAACTCTTTGGCGCAAAAGGCGGCCGAAAAGATGGAGAAGTCGTACGTCTGCTTTTGCTTGCTCCTTGCACATGCTCTGCACCATGCCGATATGTCTTGATGAAATCCTGTAGCTTACCGTGTTCTTCTCTTCCCAACAGAGCCAGAATGATCGAGGGAGGTGCCCCTACGCCAAACGGAAGGAACAGTTCTAAACGCCCCGCCAACTCGATGCAAAAAGTGCTTTCGGGGAGAAGATCTCCTTTCAGCCGTACTTCCTTGTCACCACTGCCCGCCACCACCAGCCCGGCTCTCAGTGCCGTCGGCTCACCCTCGTTCGCTTCCAGCGATACCTCCTCACAGCAAGCCGCCGAGAAGGCCCGCCAAGTCCGCTCGCCCATTCTCCACGAGCTGGCCTTCAAGCAGCAGTCCTACGACATGCTGTGGCAAAAATACCCTGGCGCATCGGAAGCAGAGTTCAAGACTGCCTTGGAAAAGGTTGCCGACCTTGACAAGGATACGCAGAATTATGTTCTCCGAAAGAAGTACTGGAAAGAACTGGACGTGTGGAATCACGACTACATGAGCGATGACGAGCGCCAGACGGCCATCAACAACGCCATTCATCAGTTTGACAAGATGCGGCTGTCCACCTCGGACCCAGAGTGGGATATGCTCTTACCCAAGGAAGAGCGTGGCCAGGGCCGAATTCTGAGCAAAGTTCATGCCACCATTGCAAAGGGTCCCGCCCCTAGAATCAGAGTGCAACGGCCTGACGAGTCTGGAGGGGACTCGGCTGGTGGTGATGGAGAGGACGCAGGCGCAAGCGGCAGCAGCAGGACTGATGAAGAGGGTGTTGTCTCTGAGCGGGCATCAGCATCTCCATCACGGAAAACTACTGCAGGAAAGAAGAAGATGTCGGCACGGGAAGCTCAAGAAAAGCGTCTCCTGTCGACGAAGAAGAAGTCTACGGCTTCATCCGGAACGTCCTCGACAAAAGTCTCACCCACAAAGCCAGCCTCGAAAACCAACGCCAGCAGTGAAAAACCGAGCAAATTCAAGTCAAAGGAATTTATTTCCGACTCAGACACTACCGATTCAGAATCAGAGTCCGCTCCCCTATCCACCACAGTCCACCAATCGAAGCTTGCTGCTGCCAACGTCAAGCCATCAGTGACCGCAAGACCAGCTGCAAAGACAGTTTCAGCCTCAGCGCCTGCTGGAGAGCGGGCACGAAAGGAGGCTGCTGCTCTTGCTGGTGCCGCGAAGAGATCCAAGTCTTCGCCAATGAAGGAAACGATCAGGCCCCAGATCACCGCAAAGCCTCTGCCAAGGAAACGTGCCCGCGAGGAGGACGATGACAGTAGCAGTGGCAGTTCGAGTTCAGGGACACCGCTTAGCAAGCGAATCAAGCCGCTGAAGCCAGCAGCAAAAGCATTCACCACGAAGGAACGCGAGAAGTACCAGGAGCAACGGCTGCAGCGGCCCCCACCGCCGCCATTACGGGCATCGAATGGCAGTCCTCGCAGCAACAGCAGCAGCAGCAGCAACAGCAGCAGCAGCAACGGTGGTGGCAACGCCAACATGAACTCGAACACCAACGGAACTGCATCCTCGAGCAGAACCAAGAACAACAGCAACACTTCACCAGTCAAGTCTTCTCCACTCGCTTCTTCACCACCAACAAATGCTTCCGAGATCGATTTGTCTTCCGAAGAGAGCGTGCCCCCAATCAGTACGGGCAACACCCACAAAAAACGGAAGTTGGCTGAAGAGCGCCGTAACAACATGATGGGCGTGGATTCGTCAAGTACCGGAAAGCTGAAGAAGCGGAGACATCTGCCCGAAGACCTGGTCGAAAAAGCAATGTTATTCAAGGTCTATTACGAAAAGTACGAGTCACTCTACAAGGATATCGCCAGCCGCGCAAACCCGCCAAAAGACAGGGTTTCTGATTTGCTGGCGATGCATCATCGGCTACAGGAGATGAAGAGGGACATCCACAACGAGGCTTTGGTACGGGAACGGTAATGGCAAGACGGAACTAGAAGGTTAGGGGGGCAGCGAGGAAGAAGAGAGCGGAGAGGAGAGAGACAAGATCAGCATTTGATGATACCAAGATGACAGGGAGGTTTTCAGCATTTCAAAACGGGAACACAACCAATATGCAGCATATTCACAAAAGGCGAAGGGTTATTGTTTTGGTTTTTTTTGCATGTTTAGGTTACGAAAGGTGTTTGATTGTGACGGGATCTTGTTTTCCTGACTACTCTTCTTTGCCTTGCTCATTCTTTGTTATTTTACCAGGGGGCGTAGTAATCCGGTTTTTGATTTCCGCCTCACGAAGCTACAGCGAACATACCACCATAGACAGTTTCCAACGATGAAACAACTGAAGCGATACCATTAATTGCAGGCTAAAAAAAATACTGGCCGAAGACATGCACCTGAATTCATATTTCCCACAAGAAAGCAAAACTTCCCATTCTTCTAGCCAGTGGGTCCTCCCTGTCTCTTCGTTCTTGCCTCCATCTTTTCGCACTCAGACGTAGCCGAAACCATCGTGTTTTACGGCTTACTGCGTCTTAAACAGCAGAATGGCGCAGTGACCCAGGTAAAAGTACACAAAGTGTTTGGTTTCTAGGTAGGTAGGTCAGCTAGGCTGTTTTCAAGGAGTGAAGAGCGACGACCAAAGGGTGAGTCGGCACCTACCATGCGTGACGAAGCTGCCAAAGTTGCGGCCCACGATGCAGTGCCAAGTCGGGCCCTTGCGGTCGTCGAACTGCGTAGTCGGTGGTCAGTATTGTTATAGACGCTGGCGAGCCGGAAAGAGGGGGGGGGGGGAGGAAGAGAGAGCAAGAGAATAAGCGAACCGTCTTCTTGATGTGCTTAGCAATGTCCTGGAGCGTCCTGTCAGCATACATGTTGGCATCAGGGAACTCGAGAGGACGGCGCACCTTCTCGACCGTGAACTTTGCCATGGCTTCTTGGGCTGGATGAAAAACAGGTTTGTCAGCAGTTGCTCGTGTGTGGATGTGCAGCGGCCCCCCCGAGAGGGGGGGGAAGGGAGGGGGTTGTTGCTGTCGTTGCATATATGCCAACCACATACCGACTTCGATCGCCTCGGCCTGCATCTCTTCGGTCTGTGCCAACAGTGTTATTCATTTGCCGTGCCTCTCGAGAGTATCTGGCTGGCTGCCTACCATGTCGGCCGACTTCACCTGGGCTGTCCATGGTTGGGGTTGGTGGTTAGCAAAGCGTTCCAAGCTTTGTGGACAGGGTCCGCCTGTCCTGGCACTCGCACCCCGTCGTCCTCCTCCTCCGGCCACTCACCTTCCAACTTCTCCCGCGCCGCTGGCGCGGGCTTCGCTGCTGTGGGGCTTTCTGTCTTTGCGTCGACGGCCATGGTGTGTGTGCTGTCTCGGTGGTGGTAAAGAGGAGATAGGTCAAAGTGGTTCGAGTTGCAGAATGGGAGGGCGTAGGTTAGGTGGTAGCTAGCGGAATCGATAGGTCAGCTATCTGTGGCGAACAAAAGCCAACAAGTGCACGGCGACCGCCTCTTGCTCCCCGAGTCCAGACCTCCAGACACGTGGAACCAGAGAACAGGGATGGGCGGAAAGGGGCCACAAAGGCAAAAAAAGAAAAGGGGGGTGGAGGAGAGGGGGCGCCCGCGAAAAGGCTGGCCGGAGCATGCCGCGTGATTCATGTGCCCTTTTGCCCCGACGTCATCGCACCCAACAGAAACAAACATCGGGGAGCAGGCGCATTGAGCGTATCTCGTACCTAGGAACAGAACGTCTGGTGTTATCGCTGGCGGTGGAACGTCGATATTATGGGGCTCGGTTGTCGCCAAAGTCGCAGGAAACCAGCGTGTGTTTTCTAGTCTGAGGCTGAGCCACGATGCGCAAGACAGCCCAGGGGGAAAGGGTAGGAAATCAACAATAAAAAAAATAAGGAGTTGCGGCTGCTGCATTTTAGCGTCGTTGGCCCTGTAAGCATGGGAGGGGGTGCGCCCCGAGCGCAGCGTCCTAGCCTTGGCTAATAATACCACGAGGGCGGAGTATCCATCGGTTTTTCCGAACTATTCTTTTGGGGAGGGGATTTGCTGATGTAATTAGACCAGGTGCCTCAGGACTGGATAAGGTGTACGAGCGGTGCCTGATCAAGGTGCCTCAGAATCGTTTAATGGAGCCAGAAATTTGCATCCACGTGACTAAAAATCCACTTAAAAATGACAAACTTTGGAATTTGTCACGTGCCTTTGTCACGTGGCAAGGCCGCCCTTGAACGCGCTTCGTGCTCTAAAGTCCGCTGCTAATGGTAAAGGAAGAGCCGACATTCAGGCGCATATTTCATTATCTTACAAGTGTTGGCATTACAACATCCGATTCCCTTTGGTACATGCATTTCTACTAGAATTTGTTTGAATCATTCGTTAATGAAGCCAGAAATTTGGTGGTCACATATTGTTGTTATGTCAGCAGTCCCATGGACCTATTTTTCCGTGAAATTTTTCCGAAATCACAGCGCGATAAGATAAGCTTTTTTTTCTTCATCGTGAAGAAATAAAAATCCAACAAACCTGCTTCTAACTTAACTCCCCCAAACCATATTTTTTCTATCGCTGTCTTCTACCACGTCGATTACAAAAGGCTTCAGTAATCCGGAGGGGGCCATATCCGGCTAGGGCTAGTCATTACAATGGAGGAATCATCCCGGATTTTCGTCAAAAATCTACCTCTCAACAGCACCGACAACCAGCTGCGGAAGTACTTTTCTGCTGGAGGCCGTCGTATTACCGATGTCAGACTGATTCTTCATCGCCGCATCGCATTCATTGGCTATGGATCCCCTGCAGAGGCCAAGGGGGCGGTGGCCTACTTTAACAACACCTTCATTGGGATGTCAAAGCTTTCCGTCGACGTGGCCAGGCCAATTGGTCACCAAGCAACACCAAAGATGACACGTCTGCACGAGAAACCCACAGAACCCGGGGAAGCCTCCGAAGCAGTGGCAGAAAAGACATCGAAGAAGAGGAAGCGAAAGGATCTCGACGAGGCAGCGAACCCCCGGCTCCGGGAATTTATGGATGTTATGAAGCCACAGCACGGCCTGAGTAGCACGACCGATGTTATGGGGTTTGTGGGTAACGGCGATATTGACAAGCCACCTTCTGGAAATGAAAAGGACCCGGAAGCTGCACTGGCGGCGGCAGAAGATGAGAGTGATGATGAGTACGAGTCACTACCAACACGGCCAAAAAAGAAGTCAAAGCCCCCAGCAGCAAGCCAGGTCGCAGAGGGTGAGCCAGTCGAAGGTAAGATCACCCGGATCAATGTTCCAGCAACTGTCGCATCTAACGAGGAAGACACGCCAATGTCAGCGCCAGATCCAGAATCGCAACAGCCTGAACCAATCGCACCACCAAGCCAAGTCGACAAAGCAGCTACGGCTGCAACAGATGACGAGTGGCTTAGGTCCAAGACAAACCGACTGCTCGACCTTGTGGACCCCAGCGAGCTGGCACCGCCATCAGCATCAGCAACGACGGCGAAGGCGATGCCGCCTGCGGTAGTTGAAAACGAGGCCGAGGACGAGGATACGCTGCATGACGATGATGGCATCGAAAAGCACACCAATGGCGACAAAAGTGTCAGGGGAAGCATGTCTGAGGCAAGCGAGGCGGCACCTGAATCGGGCGATCCAGACCCGGAAACCCTGATTCAACAGACGTCAAGAATCTTTGTGAGGAACCTGCCATACAATTGTTCTAAAAATGACCTTGAGGGTGTACTCAACACCTTTGGCATCATTGATGAGGTATGTCTGCTTTCTTCTTTTTTTTTTTGAAGGGGGGGATCTTCTGCACATCTCCGAATTCCCATGCATGTTGTGCATCCAAATGGATTACCATGATGAACCCCAGATAGGGACAGCTTATGCCTTTAGCATATGATGTGAAACTTTGGGGCGAGTATTTTAGTAGATATCTCGTGTTCTGACATTCGCGTTCGACCGGCGCTCTTGCGTTGGAGTAACGCTGCCTTTTATTGGGTTGTCTAATTATCGTCGAGAGGGGTGGTGCGAAATCTATGCTAACACATGTTTTGTTACTTCCGCCGTCTCTAGGTCTATCTTCCGAAGAACGGAAATGCCGAAGATAAGAACAAAGGCTATGCTATCGTGAAGTTCAGGAACCCGTCTGATGCGGTCGAGGCGTACTACGGCGCTGACAGACGGACCTTGAATGGGCGGATTATGCATATTCTTCCTGGAAAAGCCAAGAAAGAGACACCGCAGTTGAACGAGCGTGCACTGTCCCAGTTGCCCACTAAAGTAGCGCAGCGGCGTCGGAAGGAGTACGAAAGGGCCGAGAAGGACTTTTCATGGAACGCCTTGTTCATGGACTCGAATACCGTTAATGCGGGCCTGGCCAAGCGGCTAAACGTGTCCAAATCAGAGCTGTTGGACCCGACGTCGGCCAGTGAGGGGGTGCACCAAGCCATACGAGAGAGAACCATCATCCAGGAAACAAAGGACTACTTTTTGTCCAAGGGCGTGGACATGGACTCATTCAAGTCGGAGTTTCACCGCGGATACGCGTGCCTAGCAGCCAAGAACCTTCCTTTCGGCACCTCGGCAGAGGAGCTGCGCAAGGCTTTTGAGAAGCACGGGCAGGTGCTGCGGTTGCTGGTGCCTCCCAGCGGCACGAGTGCCATTATTCAATTCGAGAATGAAAAGCAGGGGAAGGAGGTTTACTTCCAACTCTCTGCCAGACCGTTCAACGGCGGGTACTTCATGTTTGAAAAGTGCCCAAAGGACCTGCTCAGCCAGGTCACTGGCCAGACACTGGAGCCACCGAGCAAGGCTGTTGAGGCACCACGTGACAAGGGCAAGCTGTCGAGCAGCGACTTCCTTTTGAGCACCGACGACAATGATGAAGCGGGGAAAGCGGCAGTCAAGAGTGATGCTGAGGCGGCGGGTGTGACGAGCTCGCTGTATGTAAAGGGCCTGAACTTCAACACGTCGACGGCACAGCTGCAGGCGGCGTTCTCATCGCTAGACGGGTTCATGGGGGCGAATGTTATGACGCGGCCGGATCCCAAGAAACCCGGGCAGACGCTCAGCAACGGCTACGGCTTTGTCCAGTTCCGCACGCAGGAGCAGGCAGCAGGGGCCATCAAGGCCATGAACGGCCACGTCCTAGCAGGCTACACCCTAAGGGTAGGGGCGGCGCGCGGCAATCAGCAGGACCCGGCGGCGGCGCAGCGGGCGGCCGACAAGGCCAGGAAGCAGGCGGCGAACCGCGGCAGCAAGCTCATCATCAAGAACCTGCCGTTCGAGACAACACGCAAGCATCTGCAAACAATGCTGAAGACTTACGGTCAGTTGCGGGCGTTGCGGATGCCTAAAAAGGTTGACAACTCGACGCGCGGCTTTGCGTTTGCCGAGTTTGTCACGGCGCGCGAGGCGGCCCACGCCATGGAGGCGCTGCGTGGTACGCACGTGCTGTCACGGCCGCTGGTGATCGAGTACGCCAAGGCGGATGCGGTGAACCCCGAGGAGGAGATTGCCAAGATGCAGAAGAAGACAGATTCGCAGGTGAACTCGGTGGCGCTGCAGCAGCTCACGGCAGGCCGCAAGACGCGGGCCAAGGTGCAGATTGGGGAGGAGGAGGAGGAGTAGATGGAAGGCGGCGGAGGAGTAGATGGAAGAGAAGGCGGAGAGTCAAACCGCGTGTACGCGAGTATTTTCACGCGAGGATCTTTACGCGACTATCTTTGTATTCGCGAAATGCCCGGACAGGAATGGACTTTTATGAGGCAATATCAATTGGAAGGGCGTCATGGGCTGGAAAGGGCGCTTTAGGAATTGGAATTTCTCAACTGGCATGAACAATGATGAGCGTGATCCATCCTTATGTCGGCGAGGAATGGCCGTGAGAGATAACCCAGACGCGTGAGCGAGTCTGCAGACCCCTTGGGAGGGGGAAAAGCGGGTCGAAAGGGCAGACCCCAGTGGCAGAGAGCCGACTGCACTGGACGCACCGAGCACAAGAAACGTGAGAAGAGGGGGAGGCAGCAGTGGCCAGGGATGGAAAGAGCGACGAACGAGGGATACCGGCACATCACCTTGCATCCAGCGTGCTCAGGTTAATCATCAATGCCCTGTGCTAAAGTGCCTGCAGGAGGGCCCTAATGCAAGTCAGAGACAAATTTGCAGCTCCCCCTGCAGGAAAAACTCCGCTAGAATCTTCATCCCTCGGCCCCCCCTGCTTTCTTCTCCCTTCCCCAGAAGAAGCGCGATGACGAGCAGCGTGCAGCAGGATCCATCCATATCGACGGCATCGGCCTCCATGTGGTCTGTTCACGGCAGTCCAAGATCAGAGTGTCGAGGGGTTGCTGGCATTTATCTATTCGTCTGCCGTTGCCCCCCCGTTGCGACTTGTTTACGTTTGAAATGATTTTATATTTTTTTTCTTGGTCCCTGGTTTGCATTCCCAACAACCAACAGGCTCCAGCTGACGGCGACGGCTCGCCATTTCTTGCCGCCTGTCGTTGGGTGCTGGGCCTAGACATGGAAGAACCAAGGGCGAAGTCCGACCGGTCGGCGCGCTGTGGGGCGATCGAGTTGAATCCAGGGAGGGCATTTTTCGGGGTCCGGCAAGAACAAGTGTGCTCTTTCTGGCCTCGACCTCGAAAGCTTGTAAAGATTTCCAAGGCACGTCACGGGCGGCGGAGCCAGAATGTCCTTGCGTGCCAATCAAGGCCATTTAAGCAGCCAGGCGTGGCTGCTGTGGCTTTGGAGAATGAGAATGTCTCAGGTTTCGAGAGCCAGGGAAGCGAAAGAAGGGGGGGAGGGAGGGGTGCGTGTAAGAGCAAGAGAGGGAGGCCAAAAGAGGAAGTGGTGGTATGAGACCAAGAGCAAGTGCTCTCTTTACACGAGTACTCGTAGACGAGTACGTGCCTCACATGGACCATCGTATTCGAACAGCAAGGCTTGCCCAGACCAGGAAAAGTTCCATACCGCTCTGTTTGTCGAGTGACGATCATCCGGCGTGGAGACGTCGACCTCTCTCTTTACTGGCTGACCCAGAATCACACCAAGTGGTCAAAAGAGCCGCCTCTGGCCTTCTCCCACTTGCCATCCCTGTCTGGTGCCGCCCTCTTCACCCGCCCTCTTGTCTCCATCCCTCCCCCCGGGGCTACTGAGTAGATCCCTAGAGACCCGGCGTGCCCGTTTTACGCACCAGGACTAAATAAGGCTAAGGCTAGGAGAGCTAAGGAAATCAGAGCCAGGAGACCTGATTCGGCCTGATTTGATTCTTCACCCCCCTCCCCTCGCCAAGGAGGCTGTGGGACGTTCTTTGGGTAGGGTCGGCAAACCCGCAGCGTGATCGTACTTTAGGAGAGGTTCGCAGGAGGACGACATACGACGAGATGGGGATGTGCCTCCACTTTCCGTCGTGCCCTTGGCTCCTTTTTACGGCTTCCTGTCTTCATCTTTTATGTGTCTCTCCTGCGTGGACCGCAATCTTGCTGGATGGAATGCGCGCACACAACATCGACGCGTTGGAATCTTGACTGGCATCTGCTCAACAGTCCGGCTCTTTTAAGACGTCTGCCACTCCCCTCTTCGTCCTGGACCTGGCCCTCTCGCCTTCATTCTTCTTTTTCTTGCTGGCATGCCTCTGGACTGTGTTGTTTGTTGTCCCGGCCCATACCACTCTTTTTGTGACCTTTCCACGCAGACGCTCTTTTTTTGATACTGCTTGCCAGGAGTGACGCTCTCTAGCTCTCTGGCTCTCGCACTCTCTTACACTCTCACGCTCTCTTGACGGACGCTCTTTTTCAGTACTCGTACTCAGCTGCTTGTTTTTGTGCCTGGACTAGGTCGTTTCCTTCATTATCCCCCTGGGAACACTGCCAGTGGCCTTCCGCTCTCTAATAAGCGTGGCCATCTGTCGTCCCCTTTTGTCCTCTTCTCTTTTTGATTTTCCAGTTTACCCACAAGGCAGTTCCCGTCCCCATTCCAGGCCACCACTCTTTGTTTCCTCTGCCCAACCCATTTCATAGGGACGTCATCCTCGGACATTTTGTTGGACATTGTTGGACATTGCTGGTCCTCGTTGGACATTGTTGGACATTGTTGGCCACGATCCTGGGACAGGCCCGTTGCTGTGAGCATCATCGCCAACATACCTCGTTGGCATTCTCCAGTCCATTGCCTCCCAACGCCAGATTCCTCTCTCTCTCCCATCCCCGCCATGGAGGTCGCCTTGCCTGTGCTGCCCTCGCAGCACGACTTCCATCCCGACAGCACAGTCGGCCGTCACAGCCGGCTGCCGCTGCAAGAGTCTACGGGCAACGTGCAGTCTCATGCCAGCACGACTCCCAGCAACGCCCTCAACGGCGGCGCACTGGCGTACTGCTCCCCGCCGGCGACGGCTGTGTCCACGACCTCGTCCACATCACTACCTCTAACGTCCTGCAGGCCCATGCACTCGTCGCCCACATCCATTACTGCGCCTGCCATCCTGGCATCGCAGTCCCTCGACAGCCAGCCGCCGTCGCAGCACAGCCAGCAGGGCTACCACAGCTACGGCAGCCAGCCGTCGCAGCCGCAGCCCAACTACTACGGGGCCGGCCTGGTCAAGTCGCTGCCATCACAGCCGTACCCGCAGCCGTACCCACAGCAGCACCAGCAGCATCAGCAGCACCAGCAGCACCAACAGCACCAGCAGCAGCTGCTGAGACGCCAATCGGCACGCCATGGCAGTCTCGCGCTGGCTGGCGGCCTCGCCGGCACCGGCTTCCTTGGAGCTGGTGCCGGCACCTCGGTGATGCTGGGCAGCCCCGGCTCGGCCGTCAACAACAACATCAACCCGATCTACCTGTCGCCGCAGTTCCAGGCGTACCGTAAGAAGCAGACGGAAAAGGACGACAAGACGGAGCAGATCTGGCCGGATGTGCTCGAGGATGCTTTTCTGGATGGTAAGGTTGAGCTCAAAGAAGACAAGGGGAATGAACTCGTGCTAACACAACGGGACAGCCCTCCTCCTGATCCCGCAGATGGGCCGCAAGAAGTACGCGATGCGCGGACAGCTGCACGGACGCAACATGCTGATCAGCGAGTACCTGTGGGTGGCGTACTGCCTGTCGCTGCCGGCAGGGGTCAAGCCGGACCGCAAGATGGCGCGGGGACGCAAGCAGGTGTCGAGCCACATCCAGGTGCTCAAGAACTTTTTCATCCACCACCGCTGCTACCACTTTTTCTTCCCGAGCAAGGAGAAGAAGGAGGACACGCGCAAGGACATGGCAGACAAGGAGTCGTTCAAGGACAACCCGGTGCTGCGGGCGCTGTTTGACGGGCGGCTGCCCAGCGAGCGGCCCAACTACGAGTACTTTGGGCAGCTTCTGGCGTCGGACGCGCTGGTGGCGCTGCGGCCGAGCCTGTGCTGGATCCTGGTGTCGTCGCCGTCGGTGCGGTACGAGAGCGACGGGCTGCGGCGCGGCGAGGCGTTCCGGGCGTCGGACGGGCAGCCGCTGGACGGGCGGCTGTACCCGCACCTGCACCTCAACGGCAAGCGCGAGGAGTGGCCGGAGCGCGGCAAGATCATCCGCGGCACGCTGCTGCAGGAGTACACGCGGGCGCTGAGCCAGAAGGAGGCGAGCTCGGTGCGCGAGATCTCGCAGGACTGGGAGGAGCGGTTTCCGGGGCCGCTGTGCGAGGCGCTGGACAATGTCGTGCGCAGCGAGCTGCGCGACATCCTGCACTTTCACGTGACGCTGGACGTGCAGGAGCCGGACCGGTTCCCGGAGGGCTCGGAGCTCAACAGCCTGGTGGAGGTGACGATTGAGCAGCCGGCGCTGCAGAACCACCGGTGGAAGTCGGTGACGCGGCTGGCGCGGCCGTGGGAGCTGATGTCGGGGCGACCAGAGGACGACGGCACGGACGGCGGCCACAACAGCAGCAGCGCCCACAACAGCAGCGACGAGGTGCCCGTGTCGGTGATCACGCGCGAGATCGCCAGCCAGTTTGTGCACCGGCCGACGTGCCAGGCGATGCTGCACGGCGGCCACTGCGACTGCTACCAGACGTCGCGCATGCGGCGGCAGCAGCTGGCGGTGCCGTTCCCGGCGCCCGAGTGGGCCACGATGCTGAGCCTGCTGACGGCGCACCGCAAGCACCCGCTGGAGGAGGTGGACGAGGAGGGGGGCGGCAGCGGCGGCGGTGGTGGTGCCCCCGACTACTACACCAAGATGCGCCGCGCCAGCAGCAAGAAGAGCAGCGTCAGCGCCAGCAGCACCGGCAGCGGCAGCACCGGCAGTGCCGGCAGCGCCGGCAGCGGCAAGCGGTCGTCGTACGGGTCGACAGGCTCGGCGACGACGGCGGCGACAAGCGTGGGCGGCGACGACGTGGGCGACGACAGCTTTGCGTCGACGTCGACGCACCACAGCGCCGCCAGCAGCGCTGCTGGCGGCGGCCACGGCGGCAGCCACGGCGGCAGCAGCCACGAGGCGGCGACCCAGATGGACCTCGTCCGCAACATTGCCATGCTGCAGGAGCTGTGGTCGTGCGGGCCGTCGCCGGTCCTGCACAGCGACGGCTCGTCGCCGCCCTCTTCCGACGCGGCCACTGGCGGCAGCGGCAGCGGCTCGGGGCAGTGGGTGCGCCGCGCGGTCATCCTCTGGACCTTTGAGACGGTCTACAGCATCAACGAGCGCAAGATGGAGGTGGTCAAGACGCCGGCCGGCACGGGCTGGCGCTTCCTGACTACCATCGACCCGGCCTCGCAGTACCACCAGCAGCAGGCGCTGGTGCTGCCGGGAGGGTCCACCTCGCAGCCGTCGCTGCCGATGCCGTCGCTGCAGGCGTCGCAGTCGATGCAGGCCATGCAGTCGATGCAACAAATGCAGCAGATGCAGTCTATGCCGTCCATGCCATCCATGGCGTCGACCCAGCTGTCGCAGATGCCCCAGATGTCGCAGCTGCCGCAGATGAGCCAGATCAACCAGATGGCCCAGATGGCTCAGATGGCCCAGCTCGCCCAGCTGCCGTCGCAGGTCAGCCTCGGCTACCCGCAGCAGCAGCAGCAGCAGCAGCAGCAGCAGCAGCAGCAGCAGCAGCAGCAGCAACAACAACAGCAGCAGCAGCGCCGCCGCGACGCCGTCATGTCGCCGGGGCCGGGCTACCAGCAGCACCTGCAAGCAGCTATGAACGAGAACTTTAGCGCTGCCTGGGACCCGTCAGCCTACCGGCACCACTCGGCCAGCCAGCCGCAGCCGCAGCCGCCGCACCACCACCACCACTCCATCTCGCCCCACCCGCCGCCGCCGTCGGCCGCCCAGGCCGCCTACGGCGTGCCCCCGACCATGGGCCTGCTCGACACGACGGGCTTTGCGCCGACGGCCTCGCTGTCGTCGCCGTATGCGAGCTCGTTCGATGAGAGCCAGCAGCAGCAGCAGCAACAACAACGCCAGAGACAGGTCTCCAGCCACAGCCAGGTCTCGAGCCAGGGCCCCAGCCCCAGCCCGAGACATCCCAGCCTTGGCGGCGTCGTCGGTGCCGGACCCTATGCCAGCCAGCAGTCGGCCATTGACCCCTTCCTGGCCGCGGCCGGTGGTGGCGGTGGTGGTGGGCCGGTCGCGTCGCCGGTCACGGTGGCGTCGCACACTACCACCACCAGCGGCGGTGCTGCTGGTGGTGTCGGGCCGGCGGGCAACCAGCTGTCCGACTGGGACGCCAACGACATGACGACGGCGCTGGACGGGTGGGCGGCGGCGACGACGGTGGGCGATGGGGGGGCCGGCGGACCCCAGTCGCAACAACAACAACAACAAGCACAAGCACAACAACAAGTACAGCAACAGCAGCAGCAGCAGCAGTCGCTGCCGCTCTCCGAGATCCGCGGCCAGAAGCGCGGGCGGTCCGACAGCATCGACGGCACGAGCGGCTACCCGGTGGCCACGATACCCAAGCTGAGCCACAACGGCTTCAGCAGCTGGCGGTGAATGGGAAATTGGGGAAATTGGGAAATTTGGAAATTTGGAATGGGGAATGGGAACATAATGTAATAAAGGCTGCGTTTCTTTGGTTTTTTTTTTTTCTTCATATGGGTGTTCCTGCTTGGGTTTCACTAGATACACCTTGCGTTTATGTTTCTTTTGCTTTTTTATTCCTTTCCTTTTTCGGTTCTCTTTTTTTCTCTCTCTTTTCTCTCTTTTCCTTCTCTTTTCCTTCTCTACTTGTCTTTCGCTTGCCCTTCTCGGCTCAGGCGTTGGGGTCTGGGCATCTCGATGCACGCACTGGGCTGTTTGGGCTGTCTGCCAGCTACAGCCCGTCGTCTGCCCTTGTAATGAATAGTCTCTCATCTTTTCTTCATCTTTTTTTTTCTTTTACCTTGCTACAAGAGTTATCTTTGCATTTTTCTTTTCTTTTTTCTTTTTTCTTTCTTTTCCTAGATATCATGAATGCCAAAAAGATGCTGCGTCATTAATTTTGCTGTTCTCGCTGCCTTCCGCTTTGAAACATGAACAAGAAACGTTGACCCAGCGTCTGCTAGCGGCAAACCCGACTGAAACCGACTGAAACAGGCAGGCAAACACTCTAGAGGGCCCTGGACGGGCATGGGAGAGCCCTGTAATACGTGTGGTGATGGTGCTCGCGCCGGCCTCTTTTTGTCATCTCCCTTTTATTTTCCGTGGCGGCCTATGTGTTTCCTTTCCCCCCTTTCTTGGCTGTTCTCGTTGCCGCCGCCCAGGCAGGTCAGACGAGCACAGGCAAAATCGGGTCTCGTCTCATGCTGACAGCTTCTCCCCCCCTCCCCGGACATCGCTGCCCGTCAAGCGATAAGCACAGGGTCTGTCCTCTGGTATGATGGACGGCACAGCCCGGCGATCACACGGACAAGCTCAGAGAAGAAAAGATGAGCAGGTGTGTTCCTGGGGAATGGGAATGGCAGCCGAGAGAAGAGAGGGGGGGGGGGCAAACGGGGCCAGGCGAACGCTCTCTCCCACGGAACACTGGCGGAAACAGTCTTAACCGCTGGGCGGACACGGACCACGGACCACGGTCAGACAGGCGGATGGGCTGGTAGGGTAGCATTCCAGAAAGCTTGGCTTGCGCCATGTCGGCGCATGACGACGCGTCCGTTTTGGGTTTCTTCTCCGTCGCCGGCATCCGGTTCATGATGAGAGAAGGGGGTGGTAAAAAGAGAGAAGAGAGGGTAAAAATAGGAAAGAAAAAAGAGGAAAAAAAAAAAAAAGGAAAGGAGAGGGACACGAGATATGCATCTTCCAAGCCAGCAGCAGCATCGTGCCCAATCGTGCCCTGGCTGGTGGCTGGACGGCCGCCCTTTGCGACCACTTACAAGACACGCAAACAAGGCGTTTCGTCCAATGAAATGTGGTGGGACCGCCCGTTTCGACACTGTGGGTCCAGGCACAGCGACAAAATCATGCCTGCGAATAGTGTCTGCGGGAGAAGACTGTATTTTAATTTTCCTATTTTTCCTCCCCCCCACCGGCAGCCGCGCACGTTGGAATTCCTGGGGGCGTCTGCTCTTTAGCCTTTTAATAATACCGTCCTCGTCGCAGATCTGAAACGGGCTTCGACCTCACCTGCACGAGAGCACATCTCTGCACGCTGCCACTGGCCACCATTGACCACCACTGACCACTACTGGCCACCAGCCGCCCATGCTGCGACTGCGCAGGTTTGTCCTGGCCCGGCCGGTGCGCCATATCGTGCAACGGCGCACCATCTCGTCCTGTCGTCCCCCTCCCCCCCCCGTCTGGTCCCCCCTTCCCGCCCGCTTCGAGGTCGTAGTCCGTCTCCTCATGGCGCCTCCTCTCCATGTCCGTTTGGCTATCGTCAGGCCCGACACCTGCGACAGCAGCCGGGGTCTGGGTGACTAGGCAGGAGAGCAAGAGAGCAAGAGAGCAGGAGAACAGGAGACAGGGGGAGAGGAGACAGGAGCTCTTCACTTCCTAGAAGCCTAGGGTGGTGAGGGTGGTGAGGGTCGAGGGCGTCTGCTCATGGGCGTCTGCCAGCGACCAGGCCCGGATGCCGTGCCGGCATCTGTATTGTATGTATGCACGACCACCCGGCCTGGTCTTGGATCTGGCCAGAATTCCCACCTTTTCCTGCCTTTTGCCGCTCTTCTCTGCCCATCTTGACGTTTAAAGACCCGCCGGTCGCTCTGCTGGATCTTTTTGGATCTGCTGGATCTCTTTTTATCCTCCCATTTCTCTCTATTTCGGCGTGTTTTTTGGTCTTGGCGTCCGTTTGTTCGGCAGCTGCTTGTCGTCTTCTCCCGTCTTTGCTCCTCGTCCCGTCATATCATCTCCACCTCGTCACGTCCTGACTTCACTTCCTGACTTTACTTGCCGCTGTCACATTTCCACGTGGCTGCTGTCGCGAACAAGCTCGTCATTTATTGTTCACTCCTTCCCTTTTGCTTGTTTCCTCTGGCTTTCGCCATTGTTCCTTCCTTCCTCTTTCACCGACGCTCCCTTTCCTGCTCTTTGTCTATCGGTCCGTCTCGACAGCGTCCTTCCTGTTCACATACAATGGTATTGTTTTCTTGAACAGTAAAAGGCAAACGCACAAAACAGAAATTCGGATAAAATAAATACCTCCGAGACAAGAAAAAAAGAAAACAAGGCCATATCACAAATGGGCGGTTGACTCTCCCCTCATTTTCCTCTCTTCTCTTCTTTCTTCCCCAGCAGGTCTGTCAGTCACAACGCAGGTCGTTTGTCTTGTTCATCCACTCCTTTATCTCCTTTATATACAGCTCAGCTCCCCCGATTTCAAGGCCAAGTCCTCGACACTCTCCTTTTTTTCCTCGTTTCTGATTTATATCTGAATTTTCTGTCACGATATTCACTTTCGTGATCTTCCATTTTTTTTGCCAAAATCTCAAACGATCCAACCTCGAGGAGATACCAGCGGAGAGATCCTTCAGACCCTTTCTGTCTTTCTGTCTATCACATCATCACACTCCTTCTTCTCTTACACGATGAAGACCACCCACAGATATCTCGCTGCTGCTCTTCTCGGCTCTCTTGCCGCCCAGCCTGTGGCCGCACACTCATGGATCGACCGCATCATGCGCATCGCCGCCAACGGCACCATGGTCGGCACGCCCGGCTATATTCGTGGCTACGTCTCGCGCGACACGGCTGGCTACAATGACGACATGGACACCTACCTGCTCCCGCCCAACGGCGGTGCCAACACCATCCTGGCCAACGACTCTCTGTGCCATTCGGGCCAGACCATTGGCAACTACAGCGCCGAGTATCCACAAATGTCCGCCGCCGCTGGCGACTACATTGCTCTCCGCTACCAGGAGAACGGCCACGTCACCTTGCCGGACACCAATCCGACCAAGCCTCTGAACCGGGGCACCGTCTACATCTACGGCACCACCACGCCCTCGAGCAACGAGCTGTTTGCCGACGTCTTTGGCCAGTGGACCGCCGACGGCACCGGCGGCAACGGCAACGGCGTTTTGCTGGCCACGCGCAACTTTGACGACGGCCAGTGCTACCAGATCAACAGCGGCAACATCTCCACCACGCGCCAGGCCGAGTTCAAAAAGGTGGCCGAGGACCCCCAGGGCTCGGACCTGTGGTGCCAGAACGACATTCAGCTGCCTTCCAACCTCACCACCGGCACAGACTACACCATCTACTGGGTCTGGAGCTGGCCGACCATGAACAAGGCAGGCTCTGCCACCGACGTCCCGACCGACGGCTACAACATCACCACCCTGCAGTACTATACCAGCTGCATGGACATTTCCATCACCGCCAGCAACTCGTCGTCCTCGTCGGCCAGCACCAAGAAGATGAGCACCTCCTTCGCCACCGGCCAGGATCTCAACAGCGCCGCTGTCAAGGACCAGCTGACGGGCGAAGCCTTCCTGGTCGACGTGCCTGGCACGGGCAACGGTACGAACAGCGGCACAGGCAGTGGCTCAGGCAGCACCACAGGCAGCACCACCTCTGCTGCTTCTGGAACTTCGTCGGCCGCCAGCACCCAACAAGAGACGGGCGTTCGGACCGTCGTTGTCACGGCCACGGTGACCGAGGCGCCGGTCTACGTCACTGTGACTGTGTCCAACGGTGGCAGTGCTGGCACTGCGACTGACAAGGCCACGACGAGCTCCGCCGCCACCACTTTTACCACGTCCACCGGCCGATCCAGCCGATCCAGCCGAACGAGAAGCAGAAGCAGTGCCACGTCTGCTGCTGCGACAACATCAGATTCCACTTCCTCCGCTGCTGCTTCCGCCACAACCTCGTCAGCTGCCACCACGGAGACGACCGCTGCGGGCACGGCTGCCTTTGCTCCCGGCACGGCGCCCTCTGTGTCGCCGTTCATGCGCGTCCACAGAGTGGAGCGAGTGCGTCGGCGGTGGTAGAAGACACTTTTCTTTTTCCTCTCTACCCCCTTTGCATTTTCTGAATCTTCTCTTTTTCTTCTTTTTTTCTTCTTTTTTTTTTCTTCTTCTCATACATTCTGCATCAACGGTGGGCAAGGGCTACGGTACAGAGACCAGAGCAAGACAATTGTGAGGTACACAGGGCAAGTCGAGGCGGTCTCAAAGCCCAGGGCGGTGGTTTTTACAGGGTTCCGGCGTTTTTCTGGCAGAAACGGACTGGGCTCGCACCATGACGGAACACGGAGAAACCCGTCACAGTTTTAGGCGCGAATGCAATGTTTTTTACACAATACATGCAATGATTTGACATGATTTGACATGACTTGATATGGAAGTGAAGTGTCCCCGTGATTTTTGAATTGTACAACTCCTTTTCTTTCTAGTTGCGGCTGCCTGCCGCCCTACATCTCGCCGCACTCGGCGATGACGACGTCGAGGTCGGGCGCGTCGCGGCCGCGCGCGCCTGTGCGCACGTGCTCCATCTTGCGGACGACGTCCATGCCGGTCACGACCTTGCCAAAGACGACGTGCTTGCCGTCGAGAAAGGGCGTCGGCACCGTGGTGATGAAGAACTGCGAGCCGTTGGTGTTGGGGCCGGCGTTCTGCGGGTTGGTTAGCGAAGGAGACAGAGACGGAGAGGGAGAGACGACAGAAGGGCCAGACGTACTGCCATTGACAGCAGCCCCGGCTGGTCGTGCAAGAGATCAAAGTTCTCGTCGGCAAAGGCGCGACCGCCGTAGATGCAGACGGAGCCGGTGCCGTTGCCGTTGAGAAAGTCGCCGCCCTGGCACATAAAGTTTGGGATCTGGCGGTCAGCAGTGGACAGTAAAGCGAGGAAGTGAGGCAGAACGAGGGCAGAGTGAGGGCAGAGTGAGAGAAAGGCGAGCGAAGCGAGGACAAAAAAGGAGTGAGGACAAAAAACGCACAATCCGATGGAACTTGCTCCCCTTGTAGCCGCGCGGGCGCCCTTGCCCGTCCGCGTCCTCGCCCGTGCAGAAGCGCCGAAAGTTCTCGGCCGTCTTGGGCACGACGTTTTGGAAGAGCTCAAACGTGATGCGGCCGAGAGGCTCGCCTGGGGGGCTACGTTAGCAGAGGGAGTTCTTTAAACACTCTTTTAGACTCTCAAAAAAGCAGACAAGAGCCCAACGCACCCCCAATGGTCATGTCAAAAAAGACGCTGCGCAGGTGGTCAGCAAGAGGTCTAATAGGCTTCGTTGTTCATTTTTTTTCTATTTTTTTTTTCTTTTTTCAATCTCACGAAACACCGCTTCCAACTCACAGTGGGTTGCCGTTCTCGGGCAGCTGTGTCGGCGGCATCTTGACGAGATGAGGCAGAAGAGATCCGGCTGCGAACCTTTTCTCACACGTCCTTTCTCACTGCAGGTTCCAGGGGAGTGTGAATGTCAATATTTACCCACATCGTCCAGCCTGGTGGGGGACCACCATCGCCTACTTTTCATGATCACGTGATTATTTACAATTTTATTTTATTATTATTAACGTAGTTGATAAGCGAGTGGATCAGACAAGCGAGTGGATCACTTTACTGTCAAACAATCACTTTCTATCTTCAACACGTTTTTCTCTACAACAAACAATGGAAACTACTTCTCTAGAGGGTAGAGTGCTCTTAGCTTTAAAAGCTATTGAAAAAAATAAGGATTTCAGTATTCGAGCTGCTACAAAGGCCTATACCGTTCCATATTCAACACTTCGGAATAGAATGAACGGC